>VDFB02137365.1:31586436-31839899 GCA_007258455.2 Sequoia sempervirens
AGACACCTACTTTTATTTTTTTCCTGAAATTTAAGTAATACTGCATTGAAATTTCAAATTTTCACCAAATAGATTTTGTTTTAAAAAAAATAAACCTAGTAGTTTAGAAACTACATTCAATTTCCCACATAATCTATTCTTACATGTTTTTGAAATTTTATAGATAACTTATTCAATTTTTTACGGCAAGTTGCCTAACTCTATTTTTTCTGAATTTTCATTGCCACTTAAGGGCCTGTTTGGCCCATCATGATCCTGCACATACCCAAATATGAGGTAATTATTTAAAAAATGATTTTCTTTTTCGTTCAACTGCAAAGGAAACCTAGCATGAAAACAAGTTAGTTAAACTTTGGTTGAAATTGGTAGTTGGTTTACATTTTTAAACTATAGAACAAGTAGAGTGTTACATATGGTATTAGAGCGAACCGGGTTCAAAACATGGACCTATGAGCTCATCACGAGAAAAAATGTTAAGCATTCAACAGTTGGCTAAGGTTCAAAATAGGTTTGATGCCAGAAAGGCATAGAAAGGAAACTGTCAGGAAGACTATTTTTTTCAGCATTTACCAAAGTCAATGGCTAAGAGAAATCCAACTAAGGAGTTAAAACTTTAAGAGAAAAAATATTTTGCTAAGGTTGCATAGTAGAAAGATTTTGAGACATAGACCAAAAAGGTGAAACCTTGGTCAGTTACTAATCAAACTAAAAGCTTGGTTAAAGCAATGTTAGTAGGAGTTAAAGGGAAATCTTATTTCTCAAAAAAAAAAAGGATGGGAAGATCCATAAGTAATCAATCAAATGCAGGATCAAAAGAGAGTTGAAAAATCCTAGAAATTATATCAAAGACTCATAGATAAGGACTCTAGTCTAACTTCTAGATGGCTTGGAATGAGACAAGTGGAATTAAAGGATCAATAAAGGATAAGTGGTGACACATTGGCATGGAATGTGGAGAAAAATGGTAAGGAACCTAGAAATACTTTTGCTCATCGAGATTCATGAGAAAACCGATTGCTTTATACAAATAATTAAGCATAAGTAAGGATGAATACGAGATCTTTAATACCTCAGGAAGCCTTTTGGAAAAGATGTTAATGTGTGGAAGAGAATGTAATTAAAGAGGATCATCTTAGGCAACATTTTGACGAATCAAGATCAGGATTAGAATTATTCTTTGAGCTTTTGTTAAGAATTTGCTTGGAGATTGCAAGATAAACCATAACAGTGGTAAGGAAAAGATATTAGTTATTCTCATGACATTATGGCCAAATGACCATGAACTATGATTTTTACCTTTTTGAGGAGCTAAAGAGTACAAACGTATTAGTGAATGTAATTATCGTCGACGTACTTTGTTAAAGTTGTAGGTGTCTTGAACAAGTAACCTATTCAGTAAAGTAAAGAATAGAGCTTTGTAGAGCAGAACATAGAAAATAAGTTTGTGTTTCGATTGTAATCTTGGTGTGTTGCTAAAGCACAATCTTAGGATGTCATCTAAGCAAGGAACAAAAGATACTCCAGGAAATAGGAGTGGATGCGTTATAATCTTTTTGTTGCAAAATTTTTGAGCATGATGAAAGTCTTGAGGGACTTATTTGTTTGATGCATTTGTAACACAATCTCTAACCTATTGTAAGTTTTTGGAAAGACTGATTGCAGTGCAACAATCTACTCCCTTGTTAATGACTTAGTCAAGTCACGTGGTGCAAGATAAGTGTTTCTCTAGATTTTTGAACTTCATTGAATTTTGGTAAAATTCCTTTTAATATTGGCAAGGAATGCCATTGCTTTATTTCTTAAATTTTGAAATGGTCTAGCCACTGAATTTTGAAGATTGTTTATGGCCAGTTGGTCAAAATTTGATTTGATGGTGGAAATGAGCTCAAAATTTTGACCTATTGTGGAAATTAAAAACTGTTATATATTTTGATATTGAGTTAAGTTATTGTACAAGAACATTTTGGTTGTTCTCAATGTTTGATGAAATGTTCATCTCTATTATGTCCTGGAAGGGCCTCTGATGGATCCTGTAAGGAAGTAAATTTTAAGAAAATGCACCTAGTATGTTCTTAACCTTACAAAGAAATAAACTTTGTGTTATGGTATATGGGTGGATAGGTAGTCTAGTAAGCCCAGGTGATTAGTCTCCCCAAGTCGAGTAGGGTGGTGAGACACTTAGCTAACATAGTTGTCATACTTAGATGTATGAGGGTATCCTTAGTAGTGTGACAAAGTTGGTTAAGTGGGGGGTACACACCAGAGCTTAGATGGCAACTGAGGGGAAATCCCTCTTTTCAGTGGCATGTCGATTCTTGGAGGACAGTTATACTGGAAAAGGAATTTTGATCCTTTCTCTTGTATTTACTAAACAACTTATTTTAATGATGCATTAGATAAATGAAATTGGTGCTTGATGAAAACCTTTCAGCTAGAAAAGTGAAGGTTGATGTTAACATTTGGTGAAATTTTCTTGGTAAATCTGTGTTAAAAGTAATTCATTGTAATACTCAAGAAGAGTATCCATCTTTATGGTGTTTGTTATAACAACTTCTATAATTTTGCTATCAAGATGATTCCATTTGAAACATTGGACAAAGAAGATGTTGAATTCCTGTAAGTTGGGTAAGCTAGAAGACATGATTAACATTAGTCTAGGAATGTTGTTAGAAATGGTTAAACAAATCAAACCAATCAGGAAAGATTGGTGGAAGCTATTAATAGGTAGAAAAGCTAAGTAAATGTCACCCGAGAGGATTATGATGAAATCCTTCAAAAGTTCCCATATTTGTTTCAAAACAATTAAGACTCTATATAATTGAATAATCATCGAGGATGATGATTCTTAAGGGGAGGAGTATGTTACATTCCCTCTAACTTAGCATGGTTATGGCAATGAAATTATGGTCATTATGTTAGTTGCAAGTAACTGCTTTTCATGAGAATGTGAAATTGTGGAAAGAATAATTATTTATATGTCGTAATTTCAAATGTGAATGATTTTCTTATATATGCAAGTGGTTTTCCTAGTCATGTGAAAATGAATGTGTTCATGAGATTATATTTAAATATATATGGATATATATAAATGTTGAGAATGATCTAACCATAATTCTTGTCAGTGGATGCAGGATTGTTGACGCCATGAGAGAAAGGGAAATATCATTAGGGAGAGGTCATGGTTAATAGACGATCAATTTTATCATCAAACCTTGAGTTAGTGCAAGACCATTGTGTCGACATCATAACCTTGGCCATAAGTAATATAATATAATAAATTATTGCTAAATAAGTTAATTCAAATTATTAATAAAATCCATTTGGAGTTGAGCGAACTAGTTCTTAGATTATATTTTAGGAAATTATAATGGTTATTTAATATTAAATTAATAATAATGGATATAATTCTAAGGTCATCGATCAATTATGAAAATATTTGAAAGGCTTTGAAATCAAAAATTAATTAATAAAGGTGAAGTTGTCGGAGTTTGGAGGAGTAATTTTTCCTGTCATATTTTTCTTCGAGCCTCTAGTTGAAATGACCGAGAAGAAGCCATGTAACCACGACTCTAGAAAATCTTGATGGGAGGTTTCTTTGTGGTCTCCTTTTATCATTGAAGGCCATTAATTTTCTCTCTCTCTCTCTCTTCTTTCTCATGACATCATATTTTGGTTCTATACTCTGCAGCCTCCATAAACTATCTTTGAAAATCTTATTTAATCTTCTCTGAGTCACATTCCATCTTTTTTGGGCTTAGTAGTTGTTCCATCCTTATCTATTTGGCTATTTCCATTGTTCTTCTCTGGTCGTCCATCCTTAAAGGCGAATTAGGAGGTGGTAATCTAGACTTTTCTTAGCTGGAATAAGTGGGAATTGTGGTTGAAGTTCAAGCCTGCAGGACCTATTGTTGGGAGATTCTTGAGTGGGCTTCATCAAGTCTTGTTTCACTCTTTTAGGAACGTAAATGTGTTTTGCAAAATTGTTAACCTAGCTTCGATATAAACATTGTGTTCATACGTTTCTTATGAATTATTAAGGAATTCTTTACCAGCTAAAGGTTTTAGAAGAACTTGTAAATCTTTGATGAACCTTTCATTGAATGATTGTTAGAAAAATAACTTGCTTCGAACTCTCTGCCTTTTTCTTCTTGGGAAGTAAAGCGAATGCTAGCCCAACTGCCAATAATTTCATGTCTGAATTGAAACTTCTCTTACTTCAACTATTTTCAATTATCTGAGATAGGACATTTATATCTTTCTTCTTTAAACTCTCGAACATATTCTTTTTCTTGAAATTCAAGCCGATTGGGTCATGCAAGAATTTTATGGCCAGACGTAGGGATAATTCTGAATAGTGTGCATCTATAGTAGAGTCATTTAAGTGCACCCTCCTTAGCATACAAAGCAGAACTTAAGGTCTTTGAATATTGGAAAAAGAAAAATTGGTTGGAGCTTCCTAACCCTTGTTCATCTCGGAAAATATGAATAGGAAATTTCTTGGAAGACAAGTCTTTTCCTTACCACCTAGCAAGTCTATGAAAACTGAGTGCTCTTAAGACGTGAATTGATATTGAGTCAACTCTCTCTCTTATAATATCTATTATAAATTGCTAAATCGCGAATCTCAAAGAAAAGATTTGGAAATTTGTCTTTACTATTTGACTAAGGAAGAGTGACATCAAAACTGAGAATAATTTGAGTGGAGAATAGTTAAAATGTTCATCCTTGTTGTAAGAAGGTTTATGCTCATGTTTTCTTGAGAGGAAATTCTGGTCTGAACCTTTTTAGTCTCCTTCTTATCTCTATTAATTTGAATGAACCGTTCCTGTTTAGAACCCTTGTTGCAAGATGAATCCTTGAAAAATAAATTAAAATAAATTAAATAAATAAGAATATTAAAAGTTGAATCCTCTATTTTCTGCTCTGAAACTCTTGAGTTGGACTAGTGTTTTCTCTATTCACCCGAGTTCTTTAGATGGCTTATAATTGTTTAAGATCTGTAAGATCCTCATTATCCAACAAGTCTTCTTTTATCTCTTTATATAGGTTTGAGATTAGCAGATTATTATTATTTAAAGATGTGAAAAGTCAAAGATGAGAAATTTAAGAGCCAATTATCTCTCTCTTTGTTTATGCCTTCAATAAACATCTTATCCTTATACTATGAGGAATGATTTTGGAACCAAGCTAATGTAATATAAAACCCTATGGTTAAGATTTAACCTGAGCGAATTGAGAGAAAAATGATAACCAAACTTGATTTTGTAAAATTAGACCTTGAGTTAAGTATTATCATGTTGAGCAAGGGTGAGAGTGTTTACAACATAGGAGTGCCAGTAATATTGGCACATGAGTGCTAGTTATATTAAAATCCTTGGCTAAGGTATGATGTTAGTTAGGCATTGGTCAGCTATCATGAACTAGATATACTTCCAGTTAGAATGATCCTTCTGGTTAGGAGGTACCTACAGAGGAGGGATCGACCAACGGTATAGGCTCATGACACCAGGCTCAAAATGGCATGATGATAATTTGATCCTTGTTGATTACCCTTGTGAAGGGTCAGGTTCTTCAATTGAAGAAACTCGAGGGACTAGTAGGTCTTGGATGGGCGGAAAAGCCCTTGATGATATTTCTCTTTCTCTCAACATAAAGTTGTTCAAGCAATTTAGCATAATGATGATCTCTTATTGTATTCTTTTCTCTCTCTCTATCTCGATTCCAGGTACATGCCTTTGCTTATTTCAGTTTAATATCAATGCTGCAATAAATGTTATTTTCTTTTAGTTAATTGCTTATATGTACAAATCTGCAGATGAATATTTAGACAGTTGTTCTTTCAACTGAAATGGAAACTCTGAGAGTTCGTTAATGTTCTTCTATGATATCAGTTATTTGATTCCTTTCAACTAAAACTGAAAGTTTAAGAGTTAGTTGTGAAATTGAATATGATGTAATTATTTAAAAATTGATTTTTCTTTTCCGTTCAACTGCAAAGGAAACCTAGCATGAAAACAAGTTAGTTAAACTTTGGTTGAAACTGGTAGTTGGTTTACATTTTTAAACTATAGAACAAGTAGAGTGTTACAATTGGGTACTAGTTGGACACACAAAATGGTCCATTATCTTCAAATTGGTGAGTGTCCCAAGGAGTTAAATAGTTCCAAATGGAGGTATTTCAGACTTCAAGAAACCCCTTACATCCTTATGAATGGTGTTTTGATTAGAAGATATTATAATGGTGTGCTTTTGAGATTTATATAATCTAATCAAATTGAGAAAATATTGCACGAGTTTCATGATGGACTAGTTGGTGGTCATTTTGCACCAAAGACAATAGCCTTGAAAGTCATGAGGGTTGGTTATTATTGGTCTTCTCTCTTCAAGGATGCTCATGCATGGGTTAGAAAGTGCAACAAATGTGTTGTGTTTGTAGGAAAATAAAAGTTAGCAATCTTACCTTTGCATCCAATATCAATAGATAAACCTTTTATGAAGTGGGTTCTTGAATTCGTTGGAGTCATTAATCCACCATCTAGTTCTGGATACAAATGGGTGTTGACAACTATAGACTATTTCACCAAATGGACAAAAGCTATAGCACTAAAGGAAGCAAATGAAACTATTATCCTAAACTTCTATGAGGACTTGGTCTCAAGTTTTGGTATTCCTGATTCAATCATCTTAGATAATGCTTTAGATTTTGTAGGGATAAGAGTAACTGATTGGGCTGTTAAATATGGTATTCATTTGAGTACTAACTACTATCCACAAGGAAATGGACAAACTAAGTCCACTAACAAGAATTTGATTAGGATCATCAAGAGGACCATAGAAGATAATCAAAGGACTTGGCATAAGAGATTGAAATCAATTTTATGGGATGATAGGATTACTCCTAAAAGGTCCACCAGAAACTCTACTCTTATGCTTGTGTATGGAAGAGAAGAAAATTTTCCTATTTCAATTGAATTACTAGCTTTGAGCCTTGTAAAAGAGTTGGAAATGTTAGAAGGAGGGCTTATGGAAGTAAGGCTTGCTAAGTTGATGGAGCTAGAAGAATCTAGGAGGTAAGCAATGCAACAACTAGAAAGACACCAAACACAAATGAAGAAGACCTTTGATAACGGAGTATTACCTAGAAACTTCAAGGAAGGTGATATTGTCCTCAAGTGGGAAGATTTAAAGAGTGGATTTGAGAAACATACCAAGTTTGATGCCATGTGAAGTGGCCCATTTGTAATCACAAGTTGCAAACAACACAATGCCTTCCAGTTGTCCAATATGGAAGGTGAAGTTTTACCTATCCCAGTCAATGAGATACACCTCAAACTTTATTTTTGAGAAGCAACTTAGGTTTGATTGTGCAAATTAGCCTAGGTTGTTTGAATCAATAAGTGTCATTGCACATAGGTTTTAGTGGCCTTTTCTTTCCTCCAAGTTTTGTTGCATAGTTGGTCAGTTATTTTTAGTCATGTTTCGAGTCTTCTTGGGTAGGTTGAATAAGTTTGAAGGTATCAAGCACTATTTTGAGTGTGTTACAACAATATACAAGGTCTGATTTTCAACATGTTTTCAAGTTCCTTCATGACTCTCTATGCCCAATGGATGGCATAAGGCAACTGGTCACCAAGTTTAGCAAACAAAAATATTTGAGAGGTCACCAAAAGATGTTGGCACTTTAAGTGTTAAGAGCCTTTTCATTGAGGATGTTAAATTTAAAGTGTTTTATAAAAAAATCAAAGGGAAATAATGACAACGTAATGGATTGCAAGTAAAAACTAAGTGAAATATGGAAGTGAAAAATATTTGACCAATTCTTTTATTCTGGGCACCAAGAAGAGAATAGCTTTCATTTTGCTTCATCCACACAACAAGGAGAAATTTATGGTTATGGCAAACTGTGTTTGAAGGAGTCTCCCATGGTGGTAGTGAGAAGGCAGGTAGCTCCTAGTTTTTAAGGAACGTTGCATGGATTTGAGGGAACATTTTGGAGAGCATTCACCGTATCTAGTGAGAAACCAACAATGTTTTTAGGTCTAGTTTCACTCATGATGTAGGGGAATAGGAAAATACAATGGCACATTGTAGGAAGAGGATAGCTTGTTGTCCTTGGATTCACCACATTGCAAAAGCAAGTCACACAACTCTAGATATAATGACACGTTGTAGAGATTTAATAGAGTTATAACACATTGCTCACTTTAAAAGAGTCCTAGGCATGTATTCTTTTCACCTCTATTATTAGACTTGTATATATGTATTTCACTTTTTCCATATATTACATTGTGTTGTCAAGGACTTACACCAAGGTTTGTGAAAAGATAAACCCCTGTCAAACCATTGTTCTTGTTAAGCCATGTAATAGGAAAATAGCTTATAATCATTATAACATGTTAGGAGAATACAAATGAATATCAAGAATAGTGTTGTGAAGGTTGAGCAGAGATGGAGACCTATGAACAACAAGAAGTTCCATGAGAGTGTTAAAGGTTTTTTTGATCAATGTCAAGGGTTTTTAGAAAATACAGTGATATGTTCAATGTCCAATGCAACCTCTATGCCTTCTGTAGTGCTTCATGTGGAAGAGCTCTTTAAAATTTAATTGTGGAGCATTGTTCCTTATTTGTACTGCATGATTTCATTTTTACTTTGCATCCACAAGATTTGAAGAGGAATCAAACTTATGGGGTTACCAACACATGTGCATTTGGTGCAAAGTTGCACAAGAAACTTGAAACCTTGGTAAGCTTATTGGAGTCAAGTTGCATTTTGAAGATTTTATATTATCATGGGAGGCATCTTGAAAGAAAAGGAAATTTTTCTAGAGCCTGATAAAAGAGTTAATGTTTCCTTTGAAAGCGCTCTTACTTTAAGTGGAATGATTAAGGCTAGTGTAGAGATTGCACCAGACATTTAATGACATACTTTGTTGTTTAGGGCTAAGACTGCCCTCTCTAATGAAGATTTTTTGAGAGTAGAACCAATTTTAATCAGATTAATAATAGATTTTGGTTTTGGGACTGATAGTGTAAAGGTAAGAAAAGATAAGGACAATGAATGATAGTTTATGGAGACAAAGGACAAATCTCACATTAGTTTCAAATGGGTTTCTATCAAAATCTTGTTTACATTGAGAAAGTTTCCTTGTATCTTGGGATGTTACAGTGTATGGGTAGCATGGAGGAGTATGAAGATAGAATAGGGAAAAGGAATGGAGGTAGAGTTTAATCAAGTGATACCATGACAGTGTTCATAGAACAAGTTCATGATAATGACAGTTATAGGGTTACAAATACCAGTCCAAAGTGCCAAAGTAGAACTAAAAGAGGGTATCATAAAGGATAAACTTGGTGTTGGTGTTGTCGTTGTATGCTGAGGTTGATAAACCCATGGTCCATTGTCTATTCAATAATGTAGCCATAATAGCATAATATTTAGTTCATAGTAGGACAAAGCTGGGTATACACAAAGTATTGATTGTTAACAGTGACAACTAGAAGAGATTGTAAAGGCAACAAAATATGAAGAAAGAAAGAGACAAGCCATGGCAAACCTTTCCAAAGCATAGGGCCTTAGAATTCATCCATGGATAGTAATGATGCATGTAGCCTCATCAATCATTGCAAGGTACTAAGTGACAGTGTTCTTGAGGCATGACAGGGTAGTTTAGGCAGTACCATAATTGTTTGATAGTGCCAATATGCACATCAATGTTCATAGGATCCATGAGATCAGTCATGAAAAACCTCCACAATGCAAAGTCAAGAGATTTCTTAGGGTAGTCCATATAAACTCTAAAAGGAAAGACGAGGATCAATAGCCTCCAAATGATTCAATGACAATCCTCTAAGGGATGTAACAAGGTTCATAAGATGCATGAGATTCAGTTCATAGTATGACATCCAAAAAAGAAATAAAGCTTTTATGATAGCTCAAGGGAAAGGGAAGGATGGAAAAACTAGATGAGGATGACTGTTAACATTTATCTGATCAAGAAAAGCAAGCTTTTGTTGATGATCTTGATGATGTGACAAAATACACTTTCAATGGAAAAGATTAAAGGAAAGAATATGAAGGATGAGGCACAAATCAATGCTTGCATGGTTGTAGGAAAAGATTCTCTCTATCTAGACGGTGGTATGATGGAAGTTGGTGATCAAGAAGTTTCTTTGATTGATCTTTACACTCTTGACCTTAACAAACTTGATGAGTAGAAAATATATGAAGGAGGCCTCAAAATATAGTCATAATGAAGCCTTTATAAGGATGATTTTCCTTAAGACAAATAATGATAAGGCTAAAACTTGTGAAATGGGGTTAGATAAAAGAAGATGATTCCCATAAACTTGATTTCCCCTTGCATATTTGAAGTGATTGTCTACGAGCTCAAAGCTATATGTGTATTTATAGTACCTCTAACATTGGTTTGAAGAAAGTCATATAACATAGAGAAATCATCTATCAAGGAGAAGTCATGGTTCAAGATAGATAAAATCATAGTTAAGGACATGCATGATACTATATTAAGAGCAGTGGAGGATAGTCTGTGACAATGTTTCAAGTGACAGTAAAGAAAACATGATTGTCATAACAACTAGGGGTCTGATATGTTATAGTGTGAAGAAGATAGTTTATAAGAACATGTCACAATTATGTGAATATTATGTATGAGACAGGATCTCTACAGAGATGAATTTAGTTGCTAAGGGGAGTAAAAATTATATCCTTCAATGGTTCTGCATGAAAATCTGTCTTGATGGTGTTTAGGATAATTTTACATTAAAAATGATGTTGCATCTAGAAGAACGTTCTTCCAATGAGTATGCAATTTCGTGATCAGACCTTGAAGCTGTTAAACCTATTCCATAGTGAAATATTCTTGTTCAAAGGATTTCAATATGAATAAGAGCAAGTCACAAGAGGATTTCAATATCTAGGAGTCCATAAGTAGCAAAGATGAAAAATTGTCTATGACAATGAGGTTCACTACTAAATCTTAAGGCAACAATCACCAAGGGTTTCTAGTAAAGGGGAGTCAATATATGAATATGGATGGTGGTTGAAATGACAATGAAGAAGACATGACACAGAGGTTGAGGATGCTATGCCATGTCAGGATGATGAGTAGATTCAATGCTTATTGAACAACGCTTTAAGAGAAATTGTATGAGGATAGTTCATGAAGGTGTGCTAAAGGGACAACATTTTGGATGACAATGGACACACTAATTTTCAAAATGGGAAGAGTGAGCAATAATCATAATGGATAGTGTGATCTTGAACTAGGACAATGAGTAGAGAATGTTGTCAACATGGTCCATGAGAGAGTCATGAGTAGTGAAGAAGTACACAAACTAACATAAGACATTGCATAAGAGAAGATAGAGTGAGCACAAGTTCTAAAGGATAAGATGACCATCCTATAGAAGGGTAGTGTTCAAGCAAGATGGCATGACAATAAGCATGGAAGCTACTGAGGTACAATCTATGGAAAAATAAGGTTGAATAGGGGGATCTTATAACAAAGTTCAAGTGACAAAGTTTTTACCATGAGAAAATAATGCAATTACATGATGTTATCAATGGGGCTAGTCCTTTAGTTGGTGAAGAGGTGAGGATAAGTAAAGCCTTAATTCAAAGTCAATAAAATGTTAAAATTTTCCCTTGAAGTTCTCCTACGCCTCCTTAAGGATTTTGACTATTTCAAACTTTCTCACACATGTTTAAAAGCTTAAAGAAAGGAGGTGGCAATAGTTAGAAAATTTATTGGCTGGTTGAGAGTCGGTTGCAGGCATCTAGCGAATTGTTTAAGAGTAGTTGAGAAGATATAGGATCAGTTACGTGACCTAGACAACAAGAAGTTGAAATAATTTAGGAATCAATCAAAGAAGCATGCGGAAAATGAGGTTAGAATAGACAAGTTTATCCTTTTTCAATGCTACCTTGGAGTTTTTAAAAGGAGTAAAAGTGGGAGGTAGTTCCTAGGTGCCCAAATGAGGTCAAGTTACCAAGTCAAAGCATGAAGTGGTCTTTTAATAACTCTTAATGTTTTCCCTACTTTCTCTCCAATGTAGGATAAACAAAAGGCAAATTAGGCTCATTGTAAAGTTAGTTCTTACATTTTTTCTATTGTGTGTTGTAACTTTTGTAGGTTCTTCTAGAAAGATATATTGTATTGTAACTCAAAAAACCAATCATATTGTGATTGAAAATGGATGTAATTTTTAAATTTTGATGAGAAAATTGATCATTTCAAGCATATACTATTGCAAAGACACATTTTTCAACAATAAAAGTTTTAGCTTCTACCTTCAAAAGCTTGTTTCTACTGTGTGCAAATTGGTAATTGATGTTTATTTCTATGACTTCATGCATAAATCCTTAAATATGTCTTATTTGGCACCTTTAAACAAAAAAAACATATCTTGTGTAAGTTATAATTTGTGTTAAAGTAAAAATAATTCCTATTTGTGAAGAATACTTCATTTTCTTCCTTCTAGGATTGAAAACATTCAACCTCTCTATAAAACATTGATGCATGAGTATGTTAAAGCTTGATTTGTGTAAACATAACTCAATTATTATTCCTTTTGTGTGTCAAAATAACAGTCTAAAGTCTGAGCAAACCATTTTGGTGCATCACCCACATAGTTAGATTTTAGTTTATGTCATCCCTCTATCCCTTTTCATCAGTAGTAGCAAGTAGTTTAAGTTAGGATAGGTGAATACCAAGGGAACGACCTTGTCTAGAGGTTATTTTCCATTTAGGTGACCCATAGCCTAGAAAAGTCCCCATGTTTCACTAGTAGGCTGAGTTTACATCTTAGCCAAGGTGTATATTTAGTGGTAACATTTACCATTAAATCACTAAAATTGTTAAAGGTTAAGAAACTAATAATATATTAATATTGCATCATAACATATCAAAATATCATTCAATCATTCAAACTTGTCTCTTAAATAAGCCTATTTTGGAAACTTTAAGTCAAAATTTGGTTATATTAGACCATCAAGATAGAATACAACTTAAGTTGTCAATCATAATACATTAGATGATGTAGAATATTTGTTAAAAAAATCTATATTTTACTAAGAATAATTATTTAATTCTCACTCTTGTAATTTTTTCATGCATGACATAAGATATCTATATAATAATAATGTTAATGCTAATTTCAAAATTTTTATCCCCAATTATACATGTGTCATAATTTTCTCATATCATACAACTTAATTCATTGATCAATGTTCATCAAATGATTTCAAATTTATCAAACAATTTCTTCTTTATCAAACTAAATTTTTTAATTCTGATAATTTAGAACTAAAGTAATTTCACCACCTACATTATAAATATTTTTTAAATTGTTAGAAAAATCACATAATAATTTATTTTATCCTATTGAATTCAATCAATTATTTGCCAAGTAAATAGTTTTATTTTTTCTAATGCATAGATAATTCACCAACTAAATATTTTATTTTTTGAATACATCTATAATTTGTCAAAAAAAAGAAAATAAAGTTGATAAATAAGAAAAAATTCATCAATTTTTTTTCACCAAAACAAACATATATTTGCCATAAAAATTAATACCTTGAACTAGGATTCACAAGATTTTATACATATATTTAGAGGGGATTCACTAACTATTTCTTATTATAGAACTAAGGTGGATACCGATAGGATTGATACTATTATTAATGCGTATCCTCATAAGTTTTTGCAACTTCATAGTCTTTAGGATAAGATTCAAGCTATTTTCTACAAGTTGTAGTTTAATTGACTAACTGTATACTTCTTTTTACTCACCTTTTTAAGAAAGCCAATCCTACATCGCTTATGCTAATTCAAATTAATTTTGATAAAGCAATCCTACATCCCACAAAAATGACATGAAAAAAAGTGTTACTTCACCATTATAATGATTCATAACTTTAGAACTCCCATACAAACTCCCCTCTTTAAAACCATGCTTTGGTGACTTATAATAGTCACTTGATTAAGTTATAAATAAATAAAAAACAACCTAGGAAAACAAAAAGTCCCCTGGCTCTCCTATGATGTAACGGGTGAGCCTTGTAATGATTAGCATGCAAAGGCAAATAATACAAGTGCAAGCATAAGCATGGATCACCTAACAATAATTTCCGTTTCCTTACCATGGCCTGGATGTCCACGGAGAAGAAGGGCACCCTCTTTTATGCAGGAGCATGCAGACCGAACCCCGGCCAGGCTAGCATCGGTTACGTCATAAAGAATCACAGGGGTGCTCTGGTGGACGAGTACAGCGACTTCATTGATCCATTTCCGCTTTCCAGTAATGCCGCACATTACAGGGCGCTCATCCATGGTCTCCGCCGTGCTTCCAATCTTGGCTTCACGCACATTGTGGCCTGCGGTCATTTGGAGCTCATAAGCGACCAGGCATTATCTCTCTTCAACTTTTACCATTTCTAACAGTAATTCATACGCCATTATTCTCGGACTAAATGGATTTTCTTTGCTGTTTTCTTTCATACAGTGGAACGGCTTCTGTGCATGTCTAAAACCTAATATGCAAAGGTATCGACGAAAGGTTCGGAAAATAGCCTCGTCTTTTGAGGAGTGTGAAGTGGAGTACATCTCTGCCGAGGATAACTCATACGCGCGCTCCCTCGCACAGGATTGTTTTCTGTAGCTTTGCTTACATGCTCGCCGTTTTCGTACATTGTCTATTCCAGAAAATTTAGGCCTTTTTTGGTTTTTGTTTTTCCTTCTGCGCTGACAGGAGCTACACAATCGGAAAGGAAATGAGAGGGATTTGAGTTTTGACATGACAAGACAGAATGTGTTGGAATGCTTGGCTGGCTTCTTCGCGCCTGTTTTGATTTGGGACTAGGGTTTTATGGGTTAGGGTAACGCACATTTTTACTGTGAAACTTCAAAACGGAATCTTTTTGATTTTTAATTGCCTCTTTCGGATGTAAAGCAGTCTATAAGATAATAATCTGCCTGGCTTTATCTTTCTCTTTTATGCTGTGATTGACTGGTTTCTATCCTGTCAAACTTAGGAATTTGTATGTGGCCCCTGGTTTATCTCTTTCCTGAAAGGATATTCTGTTACTCAATGTTCAGGCTAGGGTATCATGCACTGCACTGTCTAAACTCGAAGATATACTAGGGTTTTTTTCAGTTGTAATTCAAGAAGCTTACTAAATCATTTAGACTCTTGGAAATATCATGTCTACTATAAAATTATTGTATTTCTTTTTATTTTATTTTTAATAATAAACTGACCTTAATGTAATGCCTCCCTATTTATAATTTGGCATTTCATGTGAAAATTAACTACTCAAAAATCCAAATTGTATGTATACGTATAAACAATTTAAAATAAACCGGAGTCTATTTAAACTCTTTCCCCTCTCTCTCTTTTCTTCTTCATCGTCAAGCAAGTAGTTCTTTAGATTTTATTGTAGAGTTGTAGGGTATTTCACAAATAAAAAATATTTTATTAATGGTGTTTAAGGCTAACCAGGGATTAATATGGGATTTTCTTTTAAATAATTATATTTGTAATTTTAGGAAAATATTTTTAAAAAAATATTGGAGTGAAAGTTTTTTCTATATAATTGTATTGTTGTATTATATAGGTCATATCTTTGTAATGGTGAAATTTGCACAGTCATTTAGGAAGCTTTTGGAAGAAAACCATCTTCAAGATTGTAAAGAAATTCATGTGCAAAGTTTTGAATCAATTATATCATCATTTGACTTTTATTGTTTTAAGTTTCTCTTTTGTGCTTTCGTTATTTGTGCTTGGTTTAAAGACCTAGATTTGTAATCTACACCACTTTTTCCCCATCTTGATGATGGATAGAGTGCGATCCAAAATATTTTTATGGTGAAACAACTTGCACAATATAAAAATATAATAAGAAATATGCTACAAATACTTAGATAATAATATGTGGCTTCAAAGGGGCAATCTCTTAATCCACTTCAAGGGGGATACCTCCAATAGTCTTCAATAAGAACATAATACTTAATATGATAATAATAGTTAACCTCATATTCCTATATATAACACATTTATGCCTTGGATTCTATCAAGGTCAATTTAGCTACATATAAGACTATATTAATTATTATATAACTTAGTTAAGACTTAAGATAACCACAAATTGACTTCTCATAACCTTATGGATCTATAGGCATAAGAGTGTAACATGCACCCTCTTCAAAGAAGCATTGTCCTTAATGTTAAATAACCATGGATGATTTTCGATAAATATTTATCTTAATCATCATCATCATCTACTTCTTGTGATTTTGCTTCTTTTTTTGTCTGTTTGTTTTTCTTTAGCTTGTTTTTCTTCCCAAGTTTTGTTGTGAATATACACATGTAGGGAATATCTTCATCCAATCAATATCGTCTTCAAGTCTTCTATCTTTGTATCCATCCTTGGCAAGATTTCATCCTTAATCTTGTTGATGACTACCTTTATATAATATAGGTTATGGTATCCCTCTCCTCTACTAATGGATGGACTCTTTGTAAGGAGTCCTCCTAGTAGTGATGGGATTCCCTCCCTTGCCTCCAAGTCCTAGATCTCACTTACTAGAAAAAATCTCCAAGAATTTCATTAATTTGTTGTCTTGGGAGTGTATTTGGAAAAAACCTATTTTGTAATAGCTTTTTTAAAACAACATCAAATTCTTCTAAATCGAGACTATAAGTGGATCAATTCTCCTTTGTTCAACCCTCCATATTTAAAGGAAAAAAAACTCTAATTTTCTTCCCTAGGAGTGAATTTTGTGGAACCCTAATTCTACAATAACTCCTTGAATTCTACTATGAATTTCTTGAAATCTATGTTGTAGTAGCTTGAATGTGGCCTTAAAAAACTCTTTAAAAATAAAATAAAAACTAACCAAAATCAAGGAGACATGTGCTTCCCAAAATGGCCTCCAATTAAAAAAAAATGTGTTGTTCTTGTCTTCACGACACCAAAATCATCCTCTAATACCACTTGTAATAAAACAACTTGCACAATAGAATAACATAATAAAAAATATGCTACAAATAATTTGGTAATAATATGTCATTTCGAGGGGGCAACCTCCTAATCCACTTTGAGTAGGATACCTTCAGTAGTATTCAATAAGAATAGCATATTCAATACGATGATAATAAATAACCTCTACCTCTTATATATACCATATTTATGCCTTGGATGCCACCCAAACCGGCTTAGCATCTACTTCCTCCCCTCCTAATATTGAACCATCCTCTACCATTATTTCATCTACTACTCATCCCCATTGCGCCACCCTTACTAATACTAGTGAGCCACCACATAAAAAATTGTACTATTTCTCCACTTACACCCACCTTACGACTTACCTCCCTTTTATATTCTTTCCAAGGCACTCATTACCCAAATGATGTATTACATACTCATTCCTATTTCTTCCACCACTACCCAACCTATCAGTGCCACTTCTCTTTTTAGTGTCATTCCCACTTAATCCACTGCTACCTCTACCCATTTATCCATTAGTGTTACACCATTCTTCGTTGTGACTCATATTATTCCCTCTTCCCAAGCTATGACTCATACTAGATCTTTCTATAATGCCTATGACAATTTGTTTCCATCTATGGTTAGGACCTCACCCATTACCTCATCATTCCATGTGCTTGACATAATGCTAGTTTCCACTTCTATACTAGATATACTATTACAAGAGATGGAAAATCTTAAGAGATAAATCAATGGTAACAAAAATAATTCTATTGCATATAACCTTTCATATTGTATGTCATTAACTTTCAAGGTTTTAACTTATCTATTGGCTATGGGGTTTGTGACTTCTTGATTTGAAATGTATAATGGAAAAGACCCACCCAAACATTCATTTACAATCATCTATGGTATAATGTAATGAATTTTTATGATGAAACGGCCTTAGCTAAGTTGTTCCCATGAATTCTACTATGAACATCAATAGAATTATCAAAATAAGACAGTAATTAAAGAAGAAAGGAGTAGAAAATTTGAAACCCAAATTTTATGGCCCATGTAAAATTATAAGAAAGTCGAGAGAAGTAGCCTATGAGCTAGAGCTACTAAAGAGTATCAAAATTCACATCTTCCATGTGTCTTGCCTTGAAGAAGCATTGGGGCAACATGTTACACCTTCCAAAGAATTTTCACCTCTGGATGATTAATGAAGACTCATTTTGATACCAAAAGTTACTTTAGATACTTGAGAAACAAAGTTGAAGAATATAACCATTATTGATTATTTGGTGCAATGGAAGGACTTTCCAGCAAAATATGTTACATGGGAAGGAGTTGACATTTTGAAGCATTCAAAATTGAATTTGGGGAGGGAGGACTGGCATGTCCCCTTTCCCATAAGATTTAAGGTTGTTCCTTAAGCATAATTTCCATTTCTTATAGTCTTGGGGAAATAAAATAGGGAAATGACTTTGTAATATTTAAGTGTGTTATAAAGTAACCACTTAAGTGTTTTTAAAGAGGATGCTAGATTATAGGGCCCTTTTGTGTTATGTAACCAATATTTTTCTTTAAGTGGTGTCAACTAAAGGATTGTAAGTAGGATTCTTTTGGTGGGAAAATGAAAGAACTTGAAGTTGTCTTTTGGAAGGAAAGTGGGTGCTCAATTGCCTATTTAATCTAAATCAAAGATCAAAGAGGGCACACTAGTTTTTATCAACTTATTCCTTCAAATAGATTAGACAACCTCTTTGTCTATCACTAGAGATTGAAGGATAAAAAACCTTTAATTTTCATAGCTAGTTACTGGACAAAATTCTCTAGTCTAGCATTATGCAATTGCACACAAGGATTGTGTTTGAGCTTTAATGTTCTATTGTTTGGGTGGCTCCCTTAGTGCCTAGGGTTTGTAATTATGTGGTGGCTCCTTTAGTGTCATTTGTTGTTGATTTTCTCTATTTCCTTATAGTAATAAATGTTGTGGTTGTTCCATTGAAATCACATTGAATAAATAGGAGTAATCAATTATTGTGGCTATTGTGCTAATTATTCACTTTCACAAGGGTTGTAATTCATTTTTGCATATTCTATTGAAATAATATCTATTGCATGAGATATAATTTATTGTAAATTCAAATATTTTTCTTTAATAGAATTGAATTAAATAAATAACATATAAATATTCATATTAGATTTATTACATTACTTCATACAATTGTATTTCTTTTGTTTGGACCCACCATTTTATTTGAATGCTATATTTACTTTTCTCTTTTCCTTTTATTCTCCACTTGGGTTGATTTCTTCTTCTTTTTTCTTCTCACATTTTCACTTGATTTTATGATTTGTCTTTTCCACTTTATTTGTTTACATTATCTTGGCAATTTTATTTTGTTACACAATTTCAAGTTTACTATGCTTTGATGTGACTTTAACGTGTATTATCATGCTTATGACATTAAGAAGAAAATCTATGCAAAACATCTATATTTTGAAAGGGACAAAGAATCACAATCATATCATTTGTATATAGACTAGCTACATGTTGGTGAATGCTTCTTTACTATCTTTTGTTATCATTAATTCAATCCATATACAAGGTTCATCTTGAGATATCTCTTTTACTTATCGAATTAGAAAACTTAATGGTGCATAAACACCACGTTGATGGGAATGCAAAGACAAGCAAGTTTACTAAAGCACCATTCATTAAATTGTTTATGCATGACACATTAATTACATGTCATCTTAAAATTGAACCAAAATAATTTACAATCAAGATTACAACACATTTATCAAACTAATATTAAGAATTTTTCATTCACATATAAAATAATACTAATATTTATTAATTAATTTATATATATGATTGCAACTAGCATATATGTTTTAAATATAATCTATATAAATAAATTAAAAAAAATAACTTAAATACATTTAAATTTATTTATATAATACAATTTGTTTCTTGGCAACTATACATAACTTTATAACTCAGTTTTCAGAGAGAAAGGAATAAAATTCCCCTTCCAATCCTCTCCGATATATAACATTTATTTTATGATGAAATTATTATAAAAGAAAGGCGGGCAATGTAATGATGGACATGCAGGGGCAAATGCAAGGGCAAGAATAAAGCATAAACGCATAAGCATGAGGTAGTTAGAGTGGCGTAACTTCTTTCTTCTGATTCTTACAATGGACTGGAGTTTCACGGAGAACGAGGGCACCCTGTATTTTGCGGGAGCGTGCAGGCCAAACCCTGGCCAGGCCGCCATCGCCTATGTTATATACGATAATGACGGTGATCTGGTAGAGGAGTTTAACAGCCTCATTGATCCTTATCCTCTCTCCAGCAATGCTGCACATTACAGGGCGCTTATCGCCGCCCTCCGCCGCGCTTCCGAACTTGGCTTCACACATATTGTGGCCTGCGGTCATTTGGAGCTCATAAGCGAACAGGCATCATATCTTTTTCAGTTTTTCCATTTCTAACTGTAATTCTTTCCCTATCTTTCTCTGACTGAGTAAATTTTAAATGCCATTTTCTTTCACACAGTTTTATGGCCGCTGTGCATGTCGAAAACCTAATATGCAAAGGTATCAGCGAAAGGTTCGGAAGATAGGCTCGCTCTTTGAAGAGCTTCAAGTGCAGCATATCTTTGAAGATGATAACTCCTACGCGCGCTCCCTTGCGCATGCATGTTTTATGTAGCTTGCATGGATGCTTGCTGTTTTCGCAGAAAATTTAGGACTCTTTTGGTTTTTTTCCCCCTTCTGTACTGCCCTTCAGCTCTGCAATCGAGAAGGAAATAAGGGGTTTTTATTTTTAACACGACGAAACATGATGCTTTGGGGTGCTTGGCGGGCATTTTATGCGCTTATTTGGTTTTACGACTAGGGTTTTATGGGTTAGGGTTTCTCACAATTGTACACTTGGCATTCTGTGTGCGTATTTGGTTTTATGACTTGCACTGTATATATTTCAATTTGTAATTTTTATTGTGTTCTGAATGTTGTCAACTATTTATATGACTATGCTTTGAAGATCTCTTTATCACTTGAGCTTATTCCGTTATTCCGTATATGGAAGAATGATATGCTGTTTCCACCCGACTACACTAAAAATTCAGCTATAAATGACATCAATAAATAAGATCAAAATTATATTTTTTTGGAAATCCCTAACAGTTGCGATAACTTCTGTGAATCGACAATGAATAAGGCTAAAAAAGATGATGTTAAATAAGTGGTCATTGACTGATTCATTCCGTGCAACCCAAATATTGCATACGTTTGGCTATGACCCACGGTCTCTATGTACTGCTGGTTGTATGATTGTAATGCTGCTATATGTATTCTGTAACAGTATGTTTTGCTGGTTCTGTGTCTCACTGTCTTGAACAATATCCTCAGTGTTGTTTTCTGTCAGAGTATGGCTATCCTATAAATCTGTAATTCTATTTTTTTGAACTCTGTTATCAGTATCGATTTTTTTGTTATTAAACTTAATTTAAAAAGAAAATAATACAGATTAGTTGAAATGAGTAGATTCTTTAAGCTATTTATTATGTGTTTATTTGGCTTGGCAACCAGTGAGAATGGAACTTAAAAGCCCAGTTGCTATGAGCAGGTTGTTAAAGATAATCAAATTTAGGCGAAATGGGTGGGTTGTTTAGGCTATATGAAAGCCAGTTGAATGATCTCTTATTACAGTGAGTGGATTTGGACTGAGTAGGTTGTTTATAAGCCATCAAAGCCAGTTTAAATGATTATCATAACAAGTAGATTGTTGGTGGCTTCCCATTAAGAGAGAATGTAACTCAAAAATTTAGTTGAAAGGAGTAGGTTGTTTAAACCATCAAATTCAGTTTAAATGATTATCATAATGGGTGGATATTTTGTGGCTTCCCAACTAAAAAAATCGGTTGAAATGAGCAGACTGTTTAAGCCATCGAATCCAGTTGAAATGATTATCATAACGAGTAGATTGTTTAAGCCACCAAATTCAATTTAAATGAGTGAATAATTTTGCCATCGTTTTGACCACCATCCACTTTTAAGCGAGAGTGGAACCTTAGAATCAGCCATATGTTTATTTATTAGCTTTTGCATTCAATGAAACTAAAACCCTGATAGACTTAATTGTGAACCCCATATCCAAATTAACAATTTTGTATATAATTCTGTATGAAATTGGTCCCGTATTATACGGGGAGAGATATCCCTGCAATCAGTAACTGTGCGAATATCGAGTCTCTGAAGCTGAACATTAATGGTATGAGGCCCTCATTTTCTAAAATGCAGGCAGCAACAAAAACAAGTCTCTTGGCTGGAATCGAAATCTAAATTTAACGGGCCGGAAAAGCATTCTCTATAGAAGCTAAAATAACTGGGCAATGCCTATAAAGCGTAGATTATTTAAAAGTTCCAACGAGCTTGGCGTGCATGTACACCGTCCTGTACACCAGTTATTTGACCCTCTTTACGGAATTTCGGCTGGGCAGGTGTAAATGGGACGTAATAGTCGTCAATGAACAGCTTTAATATTTTAAAGCAATCGAGGTCGCAACGTCATTGGGCATGGCGTTTGACAGTCGCCGGCGAAAAATGAGGGCATTAAAGCAGAATTATCAGGTTCTTTAAAGACAGTGCAAGCGAATGCTGGGAGTCGTAGAGGCTATAATCGATATTTGAACAGTGGACGACATTCTATCCTCCTCGAATCACGAAGGAGAAAGAGCTAACGCCTTGCATTTCTAGCTTGTTCTTGTTTTCATGATGCAAAAATCATCCTCTAATATAACTTGCATTATAGAATAATATAATAGAAAATATGCTACAAATACTTAGTAATAATATGTCATTTTGAGGGAGTAACCTCCTAATCCCTTTCATGAGATACCTTCAATAGTCTTCAATAAGAATAGCATATTCAATATAATGATAATAAATAATCTCTATTGTGTATATATATAGTATTTATGTCTTGGATGCCACCCAGACCAACTTAGCATCTACTTCCTCCTCTCCTACTATCGAAGCATCCTCTATCATTACTTTATCCACCACTCATCCCCATTGCATCAACCTTACTAATGTTAGGGAGCCACCACATAGTTTTCAATAAGAATAGCATATTCAATATAATGATAATAAATAATCTCTAACTTATACTTATATATATATATATATATACAGAGAGAGAGAGAGAGAGTATTTATGTCTTGGATGTCGTCTAGACCAACTTAGCATCTACTTCCTCCTCTCCTACTATCGAAGCATCCTCTATCATTACTTTATCCACCACTCATCCCCATTGCATCAACCTCACTAATACTAGTGAGCCACCACATAGTTTGTACTCTTTCTCCACCCCCACCCTCCTTATGGCTTACCTCCTTTTTTATATTCCTACCAAGGCACTCATTACCCAAACGATGTAATACATGCTTATGCATGTATCTTCCACCACTACCCAACCTATCACCACTTCACTCTTTAGTGTCATTCCCACTTAATCCTCTCCCATCTCTACCCATTTATCCACTAGTGTTACACCACCCTCCTTTATGACTCATACTATCTTTCTATAATGCTTATGACATTTTTTTCCAACCATGGTCATGACCTCACCCATTACCTCATCATGCCATGCACTTAACATAATGGTAGTTTCCATTTCTCTATTAGATATACTACTACAAGAGATGGAAAATCTTAAGAGGGAAATTAATAATAACAAAAAGAATTCTATTGCAGTGTAACAACCAACTCCTTATAAACATAGGTTTACCAAAAAGTTTTACACCAAAGGTTAATAATCATTGAGCAAGGTAAATGAGATAGATTTTTTTTTATATACAAGAAAACAACCATGCAACTGCATATTAGCTCATATAGATACAACAAAAGCATCATCATTTATTGTTCCAACTAACATGATTAGCAACATGTACAAATTACATTTGATTTCAATAAATCATTTGAGTAAGCTAATAAAAGTAATTGCAAGAAAATGGTTAGAGTCTCATATCTGGTTCTTACTGTCTTCCAAGACCCGACATGCCACTTGCAAGAGGGAGAGCATCATCCAGATGCTTTACCTCGAACCTTGCACTTAGGCAGTCCCCTACACATCTTCCTAATCGGAAGTGACCCTACCCTTCAACAAAAGGTTTAGTTGGGAACCATCTCATATTGCCATATGAGCTTTGGGGTTGTGCCCTACTTAACTAACTCTATTGCACTACTATGGATACCTTCCAACTAAGTACGACAACTTTGGCTAGCTAAGTATTTGGGTCACAGTGAACTGACAAGTGCACGAAAGGACAATGACACTCACTATGGCCATAGTTTTTGTAACTTAAGTACAACAACTACAAGAGCAAAGTCAATGTTCGCCCACCTTGATCAACTTAGAAAAACATTTCTGAACTAGGGCATACTAGAACTACTTGTCTTGCTCGACAAACCATGACAAAAGGTTCATAACACATCATGACTTGTTTTTCTATTGTGATTCAACTAGGTTGACAAAAGAAAGGACTTTTCTTGAACCCCTGTGTTACTTGGCATAACTCTCAAGTCTTGGCTCCTGCCATTGGTCCAAGGTCTTATGATTCATGGGTTTTTACCACAAAATGATTTCTATTCTCAAAGCAAGTCTTCTTGGCAATTGCATGCCAACAATTTTTGTTTTTGTCCCATAACACAAGGTAAATTAGCGACCTTAATCACAACACCCCATTTTGGAAGCTTCGGCCTAAACACAAAACCCTAGAAGGGTTTTATTTGTTCAAGATAGGTTAATCTTCTTCTTTTAGAAAAATGAATCCTACCACATTAGCATTATTAAGGAAGAAGGCAGTAACTCAAGTGGGTTTGGGCTTTAGCACATTCTAAGGAAAAACATATCCCCAAAACAAAAGATTTAGTAAAACCAACAAGGACTTCCTCCTATGTTGTGGACAATCTTATCACTTAGTGCTTAACTGTACATTAAGACCTCCTTATGACCTACTCAACAAACATATGCAATAGTTTCTCTAACTATCTATATTCCACAATCTTTTTCAAAACACTATCAAGGTCACAATACATACAAACTTAACAAGTATTTTTCGAGCTTAACAAGAACATTTGAGCTCAAGACTTTTCTTTGAAAATAACTTCTATTTCATGGAAGCTCTTGAGTAATAGGAGTGAAATAAGCAGTTTAAGCAATAACTTGATTACACGCCACACAAGATCTAAAATTTACTCTCCCCATCTAGTCTAGGCCATTATTGAGGGCTATAACATATTTTAATATATAAATGAATTCAGCTGGGTAAAATCTTTTAATTCTAACCGAGCCTATATTCTTGCTACAAGACTGGGTCAGTTCACGAGTTTAGCTCTTTTCCTGTTCATTTTGAAAAAAAACCATCACAAGATTCCACTAAGTACTAACAACTCTGTGAACAATATAAAATCGTTCTTAGCATATTATTAAACAAGCAATGCTCCCAACTTGCAAAGACAAAACTTTATGAAGCTTCCAGAGCAGAGTTTGAAAGATACGATATCAGGTTACCTGACTACTAAAGAGCTTGTGATAAAAACTATATGAAGATCTTTTGGGAGCTTTGGAAGAGACTCTAGATGAACACTGTTCGTGCTTCCTCACAATAAGAACAGCTGCTCCTGTGATACTTTAAACTAAGTTATTTAAACCCAATTGAAACTTCTTACATTGTTATTTGTTCAAATATGCTTGCTTCCCTTTTGTATTTCCTCTTCTATTCTTAAAAAATGATTTGTTTCCAAAATGAGCATCTAAAACCAATATTTTCCAACCCGTGCTCAAACACTAAAAGAAGTATTAATATCTTTTGAGTTGATACAGATCCAAAAATAGTTATTAATCGATTCAAAATCCTTACCATATCGCTCGAAGGATTTACTCTTAGGTTAGCGACAAGAATCGGTTAAACCATAAACTCCTTATTGGTTATTCACCCCCAAATAAGGTAGCTCGATTCGGTTAATCTTTTGCCACACAACCAAGTGGTTGTCATAAAACGGTTGTATAGAGGCCGGTGAATTATCTCCTTTGAATTCCAAAGGGTTACAAAAAAAATGATTTGGTTAGTAAACCAAACCGAAATCGATTTCATCCAAATTAGAACATTTAACTCAAGATAGAATGGTTAAAAAAAAGAAAGACGGTTTCCCGACGTTGCTGACTTCGTTGCCATGTTGAAACAACAGTCGCCAAGATGTACCAAGGACGTTCCATGATCTTAGCCACTCACGGAAGTCAGAATAACAATGTGTTGTGGCCATCAATGGTTCGAAGAACGTAAGAGAGACATTATCGTTCGCTGCCACATTATTATCAACTTGACATCAACAAATTCCAATTATCATTTAATGTTAAACAAAAATAAGGGTTGGCATGATTACGTTGGCTTCCCTATAACACCAACGCGGCTCAAACAACCTTCCAAAATATTTAAACAAGGTATTATGTATATAGTTATCTCTTTTAAGGATAAGAGATTAAACATGATTTAACGACCCAATAACAATAATCCTTTAACAAGAAATAGTCATAAACATGAAGTGCGACTTTAAATATTATGTCAAAACTTGGCATCATTGCCAAAAGTAAAATATCATGCCAACACATTATTAAATAGTGCGAGTATATATATATATATATATATGCACATGCATGCACGTGTTCGTTTATACACACGTGAGCGTGCATACATGTTTGTAGGTACAGTAGATCCATCTACACACATGCAGATGCGTCCATGTACGCATACACAAAATTCGTGTATGCATATGTTGGCTTCCTCACCAAAGTACATATGTATACTTATATTCGCTCAAACATAAACTTATGTAGAAGAAGTAAAAAGAAGGATTACAACCCCTAGACCACCTTTCACCACAAAACGAGAAATAAAACAAACCAACACCAAACAACTTACCTCAAAATATGCAAGAACATGCCCTAGACCTACTAGGTTAATTGAGTTGTACACAACCGACTCAAGCTCAGTTGGCAATGTTGAAGACTTCTCAACGTCACCTTTCTCCCAGATGATACTCCCCCTCTTTCTCCCTAAAGGTGTTCATATCATTCGGCATCATCACTAAGGAGAGATAAAGGTAGTTAGCCTGAAAATCAATACAATATCTTCATCCTATTGCATTCATATTCACATTTACTTTTAAAGAAAGAAATTCCTTGCATAACATTACATCTGATTCATGGCATTCAACATCCATAGTTCTATCAAAAAAATTTAATCAAAACATTGCATAATTTCATTATAACATAACAATCTTTCGATATGATAAATTTCATTGCATAATTTACTCAAGGTAAATAGTAGTTTTTGTAAATTAGGGTGGGATGTAACATATCCCCCCCTTGAGAATCATCATCTGCGATGATAATTAGTTTCATAGTATAAAACTAAAAGAAAATGCTTAATTAACAATTTCATAATCCTGCAAGAGATGAGGGAATCTTTCTTTAATATCCTGGTAGTCCTCCCAAGTGGCACTGTCCTCAACGTATCCTCCCACTGGACCTTGCACTAGAACACATCTCTATTGCATATAGGCAGAGCCTATAGGTTTCGAGCACCCTGAGTGGCTTGATTGTGACCAATCCTGGATCTTGAAGCTATAGGGCATTCCAATCAATCATGTCATTATTGCCAAGTATATAGTTTTGAAGGTAAGAAACATGGAATACATTGTACATCCTAGCAAGAGCTGGTGGTAGAGCAATTCGATAGGTGACTAGGTTGACTTCTTCTAGAACCTCAAATGGTCCCACATAATGAGGAGCTAGCTTAGATGATTTCCCAAACTTGATTGCATTCTTTTGAGGCTTCACTCTTGATAAGAATTTTTCCCCCCACTGTAAACTATCTAGGTATTCGTTTGGCATCAACATAACTTTTCTACCTATCATTGGCTTTTGCTAGCCTCTTTCTGATCATCTTGATATGTTCCTCCATTTCTGAGAGCATTTATGGACCAAGGCTAATCCTATCTTCTAGCTTATCCCAACTGATAGGAGTTTGACACTTTCTTCCATATAATGCCTCAAATGGAGCCTTTTTAATTGTAGAGTGATACAAGTTATTGTAGGAAAATTCCACAAGTGAAAGATAATCCTCCCATTTGTACTGCTAATCCATACAATATACCCTCAAAAGATCCTCTAGAACTTGATTCACTCTTTATGTTTGACCATCTATCTCAGGGTGGTATGTTGGACTTATGTTAAGTTGAGTTCCAAGGGAGGTAAAAAGTGTTTGCAAAAATTTGGAGGTCATTCTTGTGTCCCTATTTGAGATAATCTTCTCAAGAACACCATGCAATCTAAAAAACCTCCTCCACAAACTTGCAGGCTATTACTGGTGCCCCATTGGTCAAATTTCCTAGGATAAAGTGTACCACCTTAGTGAGCTTATCTACCACTACCAGAATTGTGTTGTGCTTATTCTTGGACATGGGAAGTCCTTGCACAAAATCCATATTGATAGCCTACCATTTCCATTCAGGAATTTCATGCGAGGATAAAAGTCCTACCAAGTGTTGATGCTCAACCTTCACCCTCTGACATTCCAAACATTCCACCACATATCTAGTGGCATCTCTTTTCACACCTTTCCAAAAGTAAAGTGACTTGACATCAACCATAAGCTTCGTTACACCAAGATGCCCTGAATATGGTGTAATATGATCTTCTCTCAAAACTGCATTCCTTAACTCTCCTAAGTTAGGAACGTACATTCTTCCCATAAACCTAAGTAATCCACCAGACTCTAATTGAAACCCGTCATACCTAGGGTCTTGAGGATTATCCAGTAAGGCTTTCCTAACTTGCTCATAGTATTCATCCCATTTTGACTGTTGTAATACTTGACTACGAAAATTGGTTCACATTGATATCATGGAGGAGATATGCCTCCTTCTATTGAGAGCATTTTCCACTCGATTCTCTTTCCCCTTGATGTAATTAATTTCAAAATCATAATCTGATATTAACTCTAGCCACCTTCTTTGTTGAGAATTCAAATGAGGTTGAGTAAAAAAATATCATAGACCCTGATGGTTAGATCTCAGCTCAAATGGTTTACCCAACAAATAATGTTGCCACATATGTAGCACATGCACAATTGTTGCCAACTCTAGGTCATGTCGTGCATAATTCAACTCATAGTTCTTCAATTTCTTGGATTCATAGGTGATTACCCATCTGTCCTACATGAGTACACCTCCTAAACCTTCTCCAGAAGCATCAATGGTGACTACAAAATGTCCTCCAGAATTGGGCACCTTTAGGATTGGTGGTGTGGTCAATTTCTCCTTTACTATGTAAAATTCCTCCTAGAATTTTTCAATCCATTCAAATATCTTACCCTTTCTCTGAAGGGAAGTAATAGGACATGCAATCCTTGAGAAGTTGGCAACAAAATTCCTGTAATACCCAACTAGACCCTTGAACCTACAAACTTCATGCACATTTTTCAGCACTGGTCATTCTAGAACAACCTTTATCTTTGTTGAATCTACTGCAATCCCTTCCATAGAAATGATGTGCCCTAGGTATTGCACTTATTTCTGGAAAAATGAGCATTTAGATAGCTTACCATATAACTTATGCTCCCTCAACCGCTGAAGAACAATATGTAAATACTCTTCCTTGTTTATGAGTATATATCAAAATATCATCGAGAAAGATGAGTATAAATTTTTCCATAAAATAGCTGAACACATTGTTCATCAAATTCATGAAGGTTGTTGGCACATTTGTTGATCCAAAGGGAAACACCGTGAACTCATAATGCTTGTACCTTGTTTTGAAAGTAGTTTTGTGGATGTCCTCATCTCAAAGTCTCAACTGTGGTACCCTGATCGTAGATCGATCTTAGAGAATATCGTCGCCCCTCACATTTGATTGAAAAGATCATCTATGTGTGGTAAGGGGTACCTATTCTTGACTATGGCTTTATTGATCATATGGTAATCGATGCATAATCTTAGAGTTCCATCCTTCTTCTTGAAAAATATTACCGACACTCCCCATGGCAAGACACTTGGTCCTATCAGACCTTTATCTAACAGTTCTTGCAACTATGCTTTCAATTCCATCAACTCAGTAGTGTTCATTCAGTAAGGAGCTTTGGAGATTGACTCTAATCCCAATATAATGTCAATGGAGAAATCAAATGATCTCTTGGGGGGTAACCTTGGCGATTCATTTGGAAATACATCTACAAAATCTCACAGATAAGGATACTTGTCTAGATCTGAACCCTTCTTTTTTCAGAGTTCCCTCATCCCCCTCTTGAATAGTGTTTTTTGAGATTCATAATACATTAAGTAATCAAAAAAGATAAATTCCTTATTCTCCCTTAGCTCCTCTATTTCCTCCATTTTGACTGCAAATAGTTATTAGCCTCTTTGTTTGGCCCTTTTAAGTTGTGTGGCCGATATCTGTCTCAACTTGACTGTTCTAGAGGTTCCTTGTATAAATTCCTTATGCTCTAGGTCATCTAGGCATTCTACTATTTTGGTGAAACAATCCACCTTTTCCCTATGCTTCCATAGCTAGTTGATCCCTAATATAACATCATAGGAACGTAGGGGTGCCATGTAAAGGTTGATTTTTTTTGAAAAACTTGGTAAGTCTACCCAAGCCTTGAACAAACATTGCTCTACTTGAGCCCTTGACTGATTAGCATATTCCACTACACAAGTATTTTGCATGTAGCCAATCTTTCTAGAAAATTTATTTAATACTTTAGGTGATACAAAGCGTTTCATTGCTCCAATGTCTATTAAAATACAGATAGGTGCACCAAACAACATACATGTGGTTTCGATCGACGATATTTGGTACTCTACCTGTCTATTGTCCAGTGCAGCATGAATATGCTATTGGAAGGCGGTTTGTTGAGGCAATAATGGATTTCCACGAGGTGGAGGTCCTGACATTTTGGCTGGGCATTGGCTGGCATAATGGTTTCCACCACATGTAAAACAACCCCTGGGTGGTCCTCGCCTCTCAAAAGGTTTTATAGAAGTTTCTAGATTCTTCTTCCCAATGTTATTTTGATTACCACCATTCCTCTTATCTTTTCGTTCCTCTATCCTATTTCGATGATGACTCCTAACACCTTTACATTGAAAATCATGTTTCTCTCCCTTCCTTTTGAAGGACTGGGAGGGCTATGATCAATTGTACTTCCTTCAACTTTTCTCCCTATATGTCACTATGGATTTGAGTCTTTTCTGTTGTTTAACAACTTTCTCATAAACCTAGTCCATGGTCGTTGGACCAAGAACATCCACTTCACCCCCTATCTAAGCATTTAGCCCCATAATGAACTTAAGGATGCAAAAACACTCATCTGTTTGATATTGAGGGACATACTTGAGAAGACGGGAAAATTTCTCTCAGTATTGATTTACTATCAGGTCACCTTGTTTCAAGTTTTGAAATTCTATTAGCTTCTGATCATAGTACAAATGAGGCAACCATCTCTGCCTAAAGATAACCACAAATTCTTCTCAAGTTACCCTTCATGAATTTAAACCCAGTTCCATCTTATTTTTCCACCAAGTGGATGCTTCCTCGGCCAGCTAATAGGCTCCCCAAATAGCCTTGGTCACTTTGGAGTAGTTACAGATTTCAAAGTACTTCTCCATTTCTATTAGCCATGTTTCAGTAGCATCACCACTATCTGATCCATCAAATTTTGTGGAGTTACCTTTTCCATGTCCTTGGACAACTCCCATGCCAACTGATCATTTTTAATTTCATCTAATCCATACTCTGAGCGAGTATCACTTTGCTTAATCTAATTAGTGTGAACATGGCGACTTCTAGCGTCACCTTCGAAGGTGAACTCTTTGTAAGACCTTTCTCTCTCTAAGTAGTCTACCCTTGCTCTCATTTCTTGTAAAAGGGCTAAGATTTGGTCTAGCTTCACCTCGGCTCTTCCTGAGGCTTGCCCAACCTCATGACTTTAAATTAGTTAAATTTTACTTCAGGTTCGTATCATGTTACGCTTAGACTTCTACCTGAAGTTCTAGTTCAAGTTTAAGTTAGTCTTATTCTCAATTTAAATTTTCATACATAATTTTCCATTTCATTACACACTCATTCAATTAGAAAAGTGTAAGATTTAGCACACAATTGCAAGTTTCTCTTTTATTAACAAGGAGATTCAACATCTTTATTCATCAGTACAATTGCAAGAAGTTTTTCTTTCAGTTAGGAGTGAGTGGGGTATAATCCTCTGACTCATTAGAACTAATAACAATGATTTCAGTTGGTCAATGCATGCGTAGGTGCTCTTCCTCCCTTTTTATTTTCTTAGATGGGTTATTAGTACTATTCTTGCTTGGTACTGGTCTTGAAGAAGTTGGTTCATGTCTCAAAGAAGATGGTTGATGGGCTAATTCTGCCACTATACTTGGATGGACCTTAGCTGCTTGCTTCAACTCTTCTCTATCATCCTTGATCCGACTCATGACATGAGAAAAAGTTTCATTTTCCTAATGCCAAGCTTCTCCATCAACATTTGTCCCTTCAATTGTTTTTGTCAGAGCTGCCTGCTCCTTTTTGGCTTTCAAATAGCACCCATTACCAATGAAGGACTTTCTGGCAGTCTGCTTTGTATGTACCATCTTTGGCATAGGGATTTACAAATATTAGTTTTAAAATTTAAGCACTACACCTACACATTGAGCCCTTATGTCCGAGTGTTCAACTAGGATGCTCTGATACCATGCGTAACAACCAACTCCTTCTAAACACACGTTTACCAAAAAGTTTTACACCAACTTAGGTTAATAATCATTGAGCAAGGTAAATGAGAGATTTTTTTTATATACAAGAAAACAACCATGCAATTGCATATTAGCTCATATAGATACAACAAAAGAATCATCATTTATTGGTCCAACTAACAAGATTAGCAACATGTACATATTACATTTATATTTTAATAAATCATTTGAGTAAGCTATAAAAGTAATTGCAAGAAAAGGGTTAGAGTCCCATATCTAGTTCTTACTGTCTTCGAAGACTCGACATGCCACCTACAAGAGGGAGAGAATCATCCAAGTTCTTTACCTCCAACCTTGGACTTAAGTGATCCCCCACACATCTTCCTGACCAAAAGTGACCCTACCCTTCAATGAGAGGTTTAGTTGGGAACCCTCTCAGATTTCCATATGAGCTATGGTGTCATGCCCTACTTAACTAGCTCTGTCGCACTACTATGGATACCCTCCAATGAAATGTGACAACTCTATCTAGCTATGTATTTGGGTCACAATAAAATAACAAGTGCACATAGTGGCAATGACACTCATTATGGGCATATTTTTTGTAACTTAAGTACAACCGCTACAAGAGCGAAGTCAATGTTCACCCACCTTGCTCAACTTGGAAAAACATTTTTGAATTAGGGCATACTAGAACTACCTGTCCCACCTGAAAAACCATGAAAAAAGGTTTGTAACACATCATGACTTGTTTTTCTATTGTGATTCAACTAGGTTGACAAAAGAAAGGACCTTTCTTGAACCCTCGTGTTACTTGGCGTAACTCTCAGGTCTTGGCTCTTGCCACTGGTTCAAGATCTTATGATTCATGGGTTTAGACCTATTAGGTTAACTGAGTCATACACAACTGAATCAAGCTCCGATGGCAATGCTGAAGAATTATCAATGTCACCTTTCTCTTAGATGATACTCCCCCTCTTTATCCCTGAAGGTGTTCGGGTCATCCTACATCATCACTCATGAGAGATAAATGTAGTTAGCTTCTGACAATCAATACAATATCTTCATCCTATTGCATTCATATTCAAATTTTCTATTAAAGAAAGAAATTATTTGCATAAAATTGCATTTGATTCATGGAATTCAACATCCATAGTTCTATTAGAAAATTTTAATCAAAACATTGCATAATTTCATTATAACATAACAATCTTTCGAGATCATAAATTTTATTGCATAATTTACTCAAGGTAAAAAGTAGTTTTTGTAAATTAGGTTGGGATGTAACATGCATATAACCCTTCATACCACATGCCATTAACTTTCAAGGTTTTAACTTATCCATTGGTTATGGGGTTTGTGACTTCTTGATTTGAAATGTATAATGAAAAAGACACACCCAAACATTTATTTACAATCATTTATAGTAGCATACATAATGATTTTTTATGATGAAATGGTCTTAGAAAAGATGTTCGCATGGATTCTAATATGAACATTAATATAATTATTGAAATAAGACAATAATTAAAGAAGAAATGAGTAGAAAATTTGAAACCCAAATTTTATGGCCCCTGTAAAATCATAAGAAATTTGGGAGAAGTAGCCTATGAGCTAAAACTACTAGAGAATATCAAAATCCACATCTTCCATGTTTCTTGCATTAAAAAAGAATTGGGGCAACATATTGCACCTTCCAAACAATTGCCACATTTGGATGATTAAGGAAGACTCATTTTGATACCAAAAACTATCTTGGATACTTGGGAAAGAAATTTGAAGAATAGAACCATTATTGAGTATTTGGTGCGATGGAAGGACTTTCCAATGGAATATGCTGCATGGAAAGAAGCTCACATTTTGAAGCATTCAAAATTGAATTTAGGGAGGGAGGATTTTCATGTCCCCCTTTCCCATAATATTTCAGGTTGTTCCTTAAGCCTATTTTCCATTTCTTATGGGCTTGGGGAAATAAAATAGGGAAATGAATTTGTAATATTTAAGTTGTTATAAAGTAACCACTTAAGTTTTTTTAAGGTGGATGTTAGATTACAAGACCCTTTTGTGTTCTGTAATCAATATTTCTATTTAAGTGGTGTTAGCCAAAGGATTGTGAGCAAGATTCTTTTGGTGGGGAAATGAAAGAATGTGAAATTATCTTTTGGAAGGAAAGTGGGTGCTTAATTTCCTATTTAATCTAAGTCAAAGATCAAAGAGGGAATTGCTAGTTTTTATCAATGTATTCCCTCAAATAGATTAGACAACCTCTTTACATATCACTGGAGATTGGAGGATAGAAAACCCCTAATTTCCATAGCTAGTTAGTGTATGAAAATCCCTACGAGCTAGCATTGTGAAATTCCACACAAGGATTTGTTTGAGCTTTAATGTTCTATTGTTTGGATGGCTCCCTTAGAGCCTAGGATTTGTAATTATGTGGTGGCTCCTTTAGGGCCATTTGTTGTTGATTTGTTAGATTTCCTTATAATAATAAATCTTGTGGTTTTTCCTAAAAGACTAAATTGATTGCAAGTTGAAATCACATTGAATAAATATGAGTAATGAATTATTGTGGCTATTGTGCTAATTATTCACTTTCACAAGGGTTATAATTCATTTTTACACATTCTATTGAAAATAATATCTATTGAATTAGATATGCTTTATTATAAATTCAAATATTTGTCTTGAATAGAATTGAATTAAATAAATAAAATATAAATATTCCTATCGGGTTTATTACATTACTTTATACAATTGTATTTCTTTTGTTTATACCACCATTTTTATTTATATGTTATATTTACTTTTATCTTTGCCTTTTATTCCCCACTTGGGTTGATTTTTTTCTTTCACATTTTTACTTTGATTTTATGACTTGTCTTTTTCACTTTATTTGCTTACATTATCTTGTCAATTTGATTTTATTACACATTTTCATGTTTACTATGATTTTCTTGTGACTTTAATGTTTATTATCATGCTTATGACATTAAGAAGAAAATCATTAGAAAACGTCTATATTTTTAAAGGGACAAAAAATCACAATCATATTTTCATGCCCTAATTTTAAACATAGGACAAGAACAAAACCTATAATTTTTTTTAAACAAATAAACAAACATTAAAGAGCCACTTCACCATACTAGACATGATTCCACACTTCAAATTTGAATGATGTTACTGGTGACACTTCACCATTGATCTTAGCACTCTAGGTTTAACTGAATATATCTAGGATACTCTCTTAGTAATTACATAATATAGTTATTTATTTCATAATCTTCTTGACATGAGTATGCACACACATTGGTATTTGAAGATAGTAACTTTTGAGCTTAATTATTGATATTATTGGGCACCAATTTGATCATCTACACGTTCCTTAAGTGAGCATATTATGAATATCTATGAAATGATTAATCCAAAAATGTTAATACAATCATTATAATCCTTCAACCATAACTCAATGATGATAGATTGGTATTAAGATGGAACAATAAGGATGTCATTCAAGATATTACCCTCAACTAATAAGTCAATGACAAGCCTGATATCCATAATCCAATCATTAAACTAAGGGTGTTGTCGCTAGACCAAAAACCCCAATAACCATCACCACATTATTGCTTGAGATGTTCATACCTTAAGACACGATTATTAATTGGTAACTTTATCTATATGGGATAAAATCCATGAACCCTAATTCACACTAATGCCATGGAGTCATGTATCCAATGTCAGTAGTTTTACTATCATTAACTCTCTCCTATCCACTTAATTATTTAATCACAAAATTCACAATATTACTATTATCCCCATTAATTAGAACAAAAATATTAGCAATTAATATTTATTTAATAAATCTTAATAATTTCTCCCCCTAATAAGGATTAATAATGTCAATGTAATGCATCTGTCATGTATCCAAGTTATTATTATTAAATCACATTATTATAAATGTCATTACCATTACTTCTTAATATATCGTTACACTCCTCTCGAGTTCATTTCACTCTTGATTATTAATATTTAAATAACATTTACCATGAGTGTAGACTATTATGTTTTTTTGAGATCTGTATAACATCATTTATTATCATTCTGATTAAAATCAATATCATGAATAAACTTACCCCAATTTGATATCTTTATTTATTATTTCTATGTAACTATCTATAATTCATGATGACATAATTCCTTAATATCAAGTTGATGTTAATAGTGATAATAATATTGATATTGTTACCATGTAATATCAATACTAATATTACTAGCAATATTGATAATAATACTATTGTTATTAATAATTCTCATTTCAAATAATAGCGTTAAATTTCCATCTAATATCATTCTTAACAATATCTCTTTATTATTTCTTGCACTAAGAATAATAACGATATTATTTCCCTTTTTTTCCCATTTCAAATAATGAAACATTAATGTAATGTCAATGTATATATTTAAAAATTACTAATCATCATTAATACAGTTTGACGAGCAAGTTCAATGTTGGTATTGTGTTCGCCCTTATATTATCACACATCTAAATTATCAGTATTTACCTCCTTTTCATTAAGATGATCATATATCATGATATATATTTTATTCTATTTTATTTTTTTATCTGTGGAATTAACCTTTCCACCCATGTAAGAATTGACAACGAAATAAACTGTATCTCTAATATAATATAAGGAGTAGGCAAGTTAAACTTATTCTAATAAAATTTTATATACATTTTGAAAACCAAGTGGGCACCATTTTATTCCCTCACGTTGGTTTGGTTTGCTTTACTTTTCCTATCATCACAATAAAACAACTTGCCCTAATTTTACAACTCCTACTTTTTTCATGCAGCCTCAACCATTTTTTTCAACCCTAACTTACAGTATGGTCCTATGTGGGGCTTGGGAAAAAAAAATGCTACAAGATTAATTGGATTCTTTCCCTGAAAAATAACAACCCTTACTTTTAGGATTGCAGATTTCAGCTGGTGAAATTGAGGTGGGGCTAGAAATTGCCCCTATAGCTTAGGAATTTTTTCTACCACTTGTCTATCATCTAAAATTTTAAATTTTTATTAGAAAATAAAAAATGAAATAATTTTCATTTATTTATTATTTTTTATCAATCCATGGGACCAAGAACTTTAAAATATTCCTAAGAACAATAAGAAGCATCCATGGGACTTTTAAGGAAGCCCCCCTCCATGGGATCTTACCCTTAATTCCCAGCTCAACTGTTTTCTGTAGAGAAGGAAAGTGTATGGTAACAGTGAGAGGCAAAATGAAGTTCAGGGGAAAAGAGACTGTTGATGTTTCATTGAATGGGGACCAAATAGTTTGAAAAGGGGTCACCCCTTGAAAGGAGGTCATGGCCATGAGTAAGGGTCACGACCCTCCAGTTTTTAGTTTCCTAATTTATCTATTTTTGTTCTATCCTCTTTAAAATTAAATCCTCGACCAAGCACACTACAAAAATGCCTTTATTCATGTTTTTTTTTGGCCTACTTTTCTTACTTTATATAAGATTTTATTTTTTTCCTTTTTGTTATTGGTTTCAAGTAGGTGTTTTAAACTCCTTTAAGAAAATATTACTTCTCTGTTACGCTTCCTCTTATTTGGTTTTATGTTCTAATGGATTTGGTCAGAGGGCCGATATATGCAGCTGGTGACTATCACTATGAGGCCACACCAGTTCTAAAGGAGGCAACCTCATAGGGTAGGTTGTGCCCTTGCATAAGGGCCACACCCTCTACACATTTTTTTTATGGTTTCTCTTCTTTTATTTTTTATAAATTTTCTAGCTTGGCTTAAGGCATTTTATTTTTGACATTTCTTTGTAATTATTTTTTATTTGTCAAATACCAAAGGCATTATCAGGGTTGTTGTACTAGATTTTCCTTGTATGCTTAGTTCTCCCTTCCAACAAGGAAGAGATGGGATGTATAAGGAAATGAATAAATAACTAATGATCTGCATTCTAACCTTATAACGAGTTTAACTAGAATGAGGATGATACAAGAATAATTTCTCAAATCTATTACTGATATTTTAGGTATTTCACAAGTTTAGAATTCAACCTTATTCAAGAAGAGCATGTAAAATATAACTATATGATAACCTGGACAATCATAGTAGTAAGCCCACTTAGAAACTTGCTCAACAAAATATAGTTGAAATTACATTATTTTATTTTCTATTCACTCCTCTCTTCTATTAACCTACTCAATAGAACAGAGGAAAGGAAATGCAATAGTTATCATATTTCACATGTTGAAAATTTACAATACTGAGAGGGGGGGTGAATCAATATTCTATAACTTTTTGAACACAACAAATACAATCACCAAAACATATTAACATAAACAAGAAATGAAAGCATGAATCATCCACAAATCCACAAAACACATGAACACCAAGATTTTACGTGGAAAAACCACGATGAGGATTAGCTCACAATATATTATATCAGGATATAGTATATTATAGTGGCTCAATGCTAGGAAACATTGTCCTTGAAAGGCTCATAGCCAATGTTAAGTACGATACAAAAAATGGTGGCTCACTGCCAAAGTATGAATTGATACAAAGTGCACCTTCCTTGTGTTCTATTTTAGTTCTTTTGAAGCTTTGAATATGAAGCATTGCTTTGCTTAACAGTCACACAACTTTGCTCTGATCTAGATTTCTATCACTGAATTCACATATTTGCATCATATAACACCACTCACATCTGATATGTCATTATGCTCACACATTCACTTCACTCTCATCTATATCATCCTTACAATTCCAAAATATCTTATATATAGCCAAATACATCTGCAAGCATCAATTAGGTTAGCCTAATTAGATGTAAACAAAAAAATCCAAAATAGCTCTTGTTAGCACTAGACAAGATTCAAAAAATTTCTTTTCACTCAAACAACCTATGTAATACTCAATTTCAAGTCGGCATGGATCTAAAATAGATCCAACATCTATAATGTATAATTAATCTTCTCAACACGTATCATGCATTAGGTCGGCTAGGAATAGGACCTAATCACAAAAACCTCCAATTATACACACACTTCTCATAATGAACACCTTCCAGATTCAATATTTCTTTAGTTTCTCTTTACATCGACATCAAATAGACTACCTTTAGACCATAGGATCAAAACAACCTTCTCAAGAAAATTCAAAATCTCCCACGCTAGTATACTGATCAAAGAGATGACTATAATATACAAAGTTGAACTGTGTCATTGATATCTTCCAGTACTCTTCACAAAACTTCTTGAGATCTTGAATATAGCTGTATAAATTAGTCATAAGGATATGATTAAGAGCATAGAGTTACATCTCTTCTTGTGGTGAAGTGCAAACCCCAAAACTGACGCACTAGACCACAACACCATCAATAGAGAACACTTAACTGAATCTCTAATAGATCATCCTTTTGATATAGTTAGTATTTGTACAAATAACAACAAAAATGCTTCCCCACAATGTTGACATCAATGACAACACTAGGCTAGTTGAATCAACCTATGTACGTACACTTCATGCTCATGCTACCAAGCTGCATCAATGATTACAGACTTCAAAATTTCCAACAATTTCCCCCTTTGTCATTGTGGCAACATGCATATCAAAAAAAAATTTCATATCATGATACAAAACCATTTCCCTTCCTTTCAAAATTAACCTTGAATTTCCAAGAAGAAATCCAAAAATGTTTTTCTCTTCACTATCTATCTCTCCCCCTTTGACATCAATGGAAAAGGTCATGCAGAGGTCCAGTATATTTCCCATGGATATATGTATGTATGTATTAAAAAAAAAGATAATTGATCAAAAGGATATGAACATATTAACCTAAAGATGAAGATCCCTTGAGATTCTTCAAGATATCCTGCCAAGTAGCTTTTCCTTCTTCCCAAGAACCTTTTGTATGTGCAAGAGTCTTGTATAGTAATTCAAGCTTTGTTAAAGACTCTATACCTTCTTCCATAGTACTGGGGCTGAGATTTATTTCTGATAGACTATCAACACTAGCAAGGGAACTAGATATAGGAGTGTGCCTTATTTTTACTAAATCTCTAAGTGCCACATACTGCTTGATTACCTTTGTTCTCTGACTTTGTAAGCTAAAGAATTTGTCCTGTAGTTGCATGATGTAGGACCACCTCTGATTGTCCTTGTCATTTGACAAGCTATAAACATCTGCTTGAGTGCTCAACCAAATTTCATTTTGACTCATTTCATTCTTTGTATTTAGTGCCCATGGTGCTGGCAAGAAGTTGAGTCCAATTTTTGGCCAAAAAGTGGGTGTTTTCCCCGATTTTTAGAATTTGACACATTTGACCTTAAAATTTGAAGCACTTAGAGATAAAATCTTCAAAAAAGTCACTGATCATAAAATGTAGTACTCAGAGTCTAGTTTCCAAATATGTAATTTATTTCAATACCCAGTTTGTACAAATTGAGTTTCAATAGGCGTTTCTAAAAACCACTGTTTAAAATTCACTTTTTTATACCATACCATGCACGTGCACGACATCCATACTTTGACCTAAATTATCATATTTTTCTAAATCCTTTTGGGAAATGATTTGTGACTCATTGAATCTTGTTTTCGATATTTTTTTGTAATTTTTTATTGAATATTTTTTTTTGTTAAATTTTTATTAGGCATATTTGTTGTTTTAAAAATCGTCATGTACGACACACATAAGATGACCTAAACTTATCATTTTTTAATTTTTTTTTTAATTGAAAAGAATTGTCTGAAGTTTGTTCTCGTGCAATCCGTTTGTCAAAATGTTATGTTGATCAAAAGTTATTAAAATACTAAAAAAACTTGATAATTCAAGTTTATGGACTAGTTTTATTAGAAATTAATTGAAAAATAGAGAAACTAATCAAATTATAAAAAAAATTACATATTTGGAATCTGCACTGTCTCGTCTATAATGGGTTTTAATTTCGTAATTTTTTTTTTAAAATAGGTCTTTAGACATATGTCCAAAGTCACTATTTTCCTATGACATTAATAGGACCTTCAAGTTGTAGGTCAAACTAGCTCCAAAGCTTAGGTTCGAGTCCCCAAACCATTTTTCGACCCAAAAACAAGCCAAAACCCCGCCCAAAAAATCATAATTTAAAAAACGGGATCCCGTTTCATAAAAAACCATTTTTATGGTTCTCTGAAGATCCTGTTTTGAAAATTACCAAAACGAAAGGTTTTCAAAATGGGATCCGTTTTGAAAACTTTCCAAAATGGAAAAATTCAAAAATTGGAAGTTTCCAAAATGGAAAGTTTTCAAAATGGGAAACGGATCCCATTTTGAAATTTTTCCAAAAATGGAAATTTTAAAAAGCGGGATCCCGTTTATTAAAAAGCGGGATCCCGTTTTTTTTTCCTAAGGCAAAAACTTCCACGTTTCATGGACTCATCTTCTTGCATTTACCCCCCAGTTAGACCAATTCAAATAGAAGGATATTAATTCTTGAGTTTCTTCTTCACAATTTTAAACATCCTTCAATTCCTTCAAGACTCTATGGTGTGCATCTGCACATTTCTTTTTGATGCCTTCTAGATTTTCCTCTGTAGTTCTTGCTTCTGACTCATTTCATGTTTTCTCTTTCAATATGGAGATGCATGCCTTCAATGAATCCACCATACTCTTGAGATTTTCCAAAGTGGACACAGATGAATTACTGCTAGCACCGAGAATTACCTCTTGTAAAACTTTTAATACTTCATCCAGGTCTTGTGTACTTGCGATTTCATGCTCATGTAGGGTCACATCAAATTGACTTCCTTCTTGTTCTGTGACATCTTGCCTAATAACAACACCTTTTCTCTTCTTTCCTATTCTTCTTGTACTACTAAAGGCTTTAGTGAGAGGCCTTTCTTCTAAACCTATTTTGTTGAGGTCCTCTAGGCTTTTTAGAAGCAATTTTACATAATAATCAACTTCCTCCATAGTTACTTTATAATCTAACTCAGAAATCCACATAAGTCTGGGCTCAACTGCTTCTATGTAACAAAAATCAGTACAGACAAGGAAATTGATGTCTCTGGAGTGTTTTTCCACCACACTCTTTGGAATTCTTATTCTCTTATTCATCCTCATCTAAAACATTTCAAAGAACAGTGCAAGAGCGGATTCTTGAGCATCCAAACCACCAAGATTCATCATGAGATTCCTTATCTAGTGTGCTACCAGTTTTGTATTTGTCCATTCAACCTTTCCAATTACCGGTATCTCCTTCATGAAGTAGAAAAGTAAGCAAACTATTAAAGTACCGTACCAGAATGTACTCTTTTTATTCTTTTTTATTTCTTTCAGATTCTTCATCAAATGTTAACGAAGTAGCTCACAAAGATCATAATCCACACCATTCTCAATCATGTCAAATGCAATGTGTGCAAAAGTAGTAGAGACTATATAGCTATCATTAGGTAGACAAATTTTATGTCCAATAAGCATTGCAACATACCAAATAGTTAGATTTTTAATTGTACTCAAGATAAGTTCTTTTCCTTCAAGAGTTTCACTAGTCTTTTCTATTAATTCTAGATCGTCGACAAACTTCCTCCTTGGAATTGGTCTGAAGGACCATAAACTAGTCACATCCCTTATTGCTTCTCTGGTTATCGAGTGTGTACCATCAATCCAAATAGACTCATCATGAATCTTGCTCAATGCAATTTGAATGTACTTCTTGTCAAATTCAAATAGTGGAAACTTTTTCCATACATCCAATTTCTTGTCAAGCTGTTAGGCTTTTCTCCAATGAACCAAGGGCTCTAATACTAATTGTTGAACATTTAGAATACTGAGAGGGGGGGGGGGTGAATAAGTATTCTATAACTTTTTGAACACAACAAATACAATCACCAAAAAATATTAACTGAAACAAGAAATGAAAGCATGAATCATCCACAAATCCACAAAACACATGAACACCAAGAATTTTATGTGGAAAACCCAAAATGGGAAAAACCACAGTGAGGATTAGCTCACAATATATTATATTTAGATGTAGTATATTACAGGGGATCACTGCCAGGACACACTATCCTTGAAAGGCTCATAGCCAGTGTTCAGTACAATACAAAAAATAGTGGCTCACTGCCAAAGTATAAAATGATACAAAGTGCACCTTCATTGTGATGTATTTCAGTTCCTTTGAAGCTTTGAATATGAAGCACTGCTCTGCTTAGTAGTCACACAACAACTTTGCTCTGAATCTAAACTTCTACCACTAAATTTGCATGTTTGCATCACACAACACCACTCGCATCTAATATACATCATTATGCTCACACATTCACTTCACTCTCATCTATATCATCCTTACAATTCCAAAATATCTTATATATATAACCAAATGCATCCGCATGCATCAATTAGGGCGACCTAATTAGATGTAAACAAAACAATCCAAAATAGCTCTTGTCAACACCATACAAGATTCAAAAATCATCTTTTCGCTTAAACAACCTATGTAATACTCAATTTCAAGTCGGCATGGATCTAAAATAGATCCAACTAATATCCACAATGTATAATTAATCTTCTCAACACGTATCATGCATTAGGTCAGCCAGGAATAGGACCTAATCACAAAAAACTCCAATTATACACATGCTTCTCAAAATGAACACCTTCTAGATTCAATATTTTAGTTTCTCTTTACATCGGCATCATAGAGACTACCTTTAGAACCACATCATCAAAACAACCTTCTCAAGAAAATGCAGAATCTCCCAGACTGGTATATTGATCAGAGAGATGACTATAATATACAAAGTTGAACTCTGTCATTGATATCTTCTAGTACTCTTCACAAAATTTTTTGAGATCTTGAATATAGTTGTATAAATCAGTCATAAGCATATGATTAAGAGAAAAAATTTACATCTCTTCTTGTGGTGAAGTGCAAACCCAAAAATTGACACACTAGACCACAATGCCATTAGCAAAGAATGCTTAACCAAATCTCTAATAGATCAACTTTTCGGTATAGTTAGTATTTGTAAAAATAAAACCAAAAATACTTCCCCACAATGTTGACATCAATGACAACATTGGGTCAACCGAATCAACCTATGTATGTACACTTCATGCTCATGTTGCCAAGCTACATCAATGATGACAAACTTCCAAAATTCCAACACCATAGTCATGCAACATAGATAAAATTTATTATTCTAACATATTAGATTCTCATAAAATTATCTACCTACTCATAATATGTTTGTAGTTTCATTTCTACCCTCAAATAATTAGAAAAGGAGTTACGGATTACATTCCTCTTTTAAAATTGTTCTATTAACTACTAAAATCCTCTTAGACATCTCCTTTGCAGTTTTAACTATATACCATACACATTCAGTTGAAAAGCTTCATGATAGCTGCACCAAAACCCATGGAGATTTCTTCCTTATTTATATAGTATAGCCTCTCTTATTATTCCTTCCATACATATACAACTATTTATAGTTTCAATATATCTCATACTCATTGGAATGCCTTACACATACACTCAACAACAATATATCTTGCTACAACACTTGTAGTGGAACATGAATAATGACACCCAAATCTCTCCATAAAGGCTTCTTGCTTGACTAAAAAAAAATCACATAAACAACAAATTATTTCTCCATAACCAATGGGAGCTCACCTCCCAACCATAGGGCTAAAATAGCCCACCCCCAAGCTAGGGGTAACACCAAGAGTGATAGGTATTTTGCACAATACAACACTTACAACCATGAAATCTATATTGCAACAATTTTATCACACTTCCAACAACATTTCACAACAAAAACTCAACACAATTTCCACTCATTACAAGTTTATAACATCACAAGAATCATAACACTTAGCCTCTTCCTCAAGAGTCTCAAAAGGAGGAATAGGGACATCAAATATGAGGGGGCAACTAATAGTAGATTCAACACTTCCAACCAAGAATCACCTCCAATTTTTCCATATTACACACCTCTCAAACCAAACATCCACCCATTTTCCATTTCACCTCATTCAACACCATATCAATATTTTCAACACATAGCATCCACATATTATCATAAATATGAACGATATGGGTACTCGTACCCTTTTAACAATCCCCCTTCCTAGGGAATCTCACCCACTCAACCCCAACACATGAAGTAAAACCTCCATTCTATGGTAGGTTTTCTTCTTCTTAATAAAATAAGCCCACAATTCAAACAACCAATAAAACAACACCAAATCTTCACAAGCAAACTACATACACACAAGCTCATAAAAGTAGCACAAGGGATAGCATACCAACCTATTATAACCTCAATTTAGCAATGAAAATGCAAAACCATGCAACAACTCCTCAATCTTCTCTCCTTCCCAAGCTTCTACTCTTACCTCAATGATGATAGCAAAACAAAAAAATGAATCCCTCCCAATGCTCTATCTTCTCCAAAACAAAACCCCTACAAAAAGACCTAATCCTTCATCTTTAGTTGTGAAGGTGACAAGTGTCGCCTTTACAATTGATCTCCCTCAACTCCACCCTTCACACTTTTTGTGTGAGGGTTCTCCAAGAATGTTTGAAAGACATTGACCAACTTTGAATTTCGTCACAATCAAAAGTGGCCCCAAAAAGGGAGTCATATGACTCCAATATCAAATTTTTAACCCATGAAATTATCCTCAAGTCCTAGTCTTATGACCTAGGGTCATGAAATCCCATTAATATATATAAATAAAACACATTAAATCAACCTTTAAACTAGGACATATCATGCAACTACATTCAATTCAATAGAGACATTGCACTTAACATTATGAACACCAATCTTACTGGCACATGACACACAAAGACCATAACACATAAATTAAAGACATATAAGACCTAACCCTCTCCAGATAGGTCAGGTCGGTTTCACAGGAAATGTACATTTGTCACCTTGGAATTTTCTCGGGTCCATTGTTCATGGACTAAACCTGCACACTCAATTACAATTGTTAATCCATCATCCATAGTAAAATCAAAGTATAAAATATATCAACATAATATCTCTATAATGACATCACAAAATCAAGTATCTCATTGCATACATTCATTCCATGCCACTAATGTCATGACATTAATAAAATCAACTTTAGAAATAATTGGACATAAATTAACTACATAAGATTGAAACAAAAGAAAAATGGGATATAGGGGGGGTCCCTAAATGGACAAGTGAATCCAAAGAGGGACAGAGGGTCCTATCTTTTGTCAATCCATTCAAGGAAATGAGATCCAAACAATGAAATAAATAACAACCAAAAGGTGAGTAAAATCAAGGTATGAATCAACAAATTTCCTTTCTATGCAAGGACAAGGGTATGAGTCAAATAACACTTTGGTGAGAAAGATAACAATCATCAAATAAACTCCAAAATGCAAGGTATAAAATGCAAATGATAGATTATACTCAAAACTGATGGAAACATCAATCCAAAGGAAGATCTGGAAAGGGAAAATATTGTGTGCTAGTCACCAAAAGTGCCTTTTTGAAGCTCATTGAGGACTCATTTTCCCTATGGCGAATGGGTCATGGCTAGGGCTCTGCAAAAATCCTTTTTGGGTTCTCTTCTACTATGTCTACACTCCTAGATTCTTGATTTTCACTGTTAGAAAGCTGAAAATAAATCATGTAGAAGAGTTTCTGTGAGATGACAACTATCCTTGCAACTTTGCAACTTTCTTTAATTTTTCTCTTCAAAGGATCTTCCACCTAAAACTTGCAAACACAAACACAAGAGGAGAAAAATGTTGTTTTTGGTGATGGGGGCTTTGCCTTGGTCAAACCCCGTTTGAGTATTTAAACGTTGTAATGAAATGAAATAGCATGAAGGAAATGATGAATGAACAATGCAATGTCACCACTCACCAAACCTTTGATTAAACCTTAGAATATATATTTGCAACTAGCATGAAGTGGCTTCAATGGATGTAAATCTTGATCATAAAAATTGATTTGAAATAATGCCTTTGATATGCTTGAATAGATCTTGAACTCTACATCACCATATTAGCTCAAACAACATGCATGGTGCAAGAAATATTTGACATGATAATGGAATCTTGATTGTTGTAATAATCCTTCAATAATTTTTCCCTTGAATGCCTTGAAAATGCTCTTGGAATGCTCTTGATCATGCTCTTGTGAAATCTTAGGATGCTTGAATCAAACCTGCTCGGTGAAACATAGTGAAATTGCCTCTTATTTATACATATGTTAAGATTAATTCCCAAAATTTAAATATCACAAGCCGACATCTGAATATACTTTTGAAATCATTGAAAAACTGCCAAAAACATATTTTAGATTTAGGTCCTAGGCCTAAGTGAGGACCCATTTTCCCTATGGCGAATGGGTCCTAGGTCATTTACCTAGGACACACATTGCTCAATGTTAAACATTATGTTATGGAATTTATGAATGTTAGGTTTTATCCCTCAGAAAATGCAATTAATTAGGCTTGGATTTGAATTAAAGGGGCCAATAAAGGAAAAATAACCTCAATTAATTAATAAAGCCCTAGATTAGTGTGAAAGTGTAAAGGTACAACTTAAAACACCAAAAATAAGGCACAATTAAGTCCATTTTAATTAATAGGCCCTAAAATTAATGTAAATATGTAAAACATATTACAACACTAAATTAAGGCATCATTTAGCTCATTTTAATATTATTTATTCCCAAATTAAGTGTGAAAAAGGAATACTCTTTCCTACACAAACCCATTATTTCTGGTTGTCCGACAATGAGAAATTGCTTTAAAGTAGCCAATGTTTAATCCTAAGACATGAGAGCTTACTCGGAAAGCCCTATGCCAAGTCATATATTTCCGAAATGAAGCTATGCCATGAAAAAGAAATGAGGGGTTGCCCCCAAAAACACATAAGGGATCTACAGATTCAGGGTCAATATATATTTGCTACAATGTTGTTATAGAGCTTAGAAATGTTATCATTCCCCAAATACTCATAGAACAAGAAGAATGACACATAGATAGCGAAAACAAAGAAAAACAAGCTTTTGGGTCAACATGGAAGAGACCTAAATGTCTCATTGCGTTGTGTCATCCCCAAAAGGAAAACACAAAACAAACAAAAAAGATTAAATGTTTATGACATAGAGAAGAATGTAGGTAGAAATAGAGGAATGCACAAAGAGAGAGATACATTAATCAAAATAGTACAGGGAATCACATTACACACATGCAACCACACAAAGAACATGACAAAGAAAATAAAGAAAAAGACTAGTAAGGCACATGCGAGTCAACCTATAGTAGGTTGTCCACATCCCAATCTTGATCAGTATATGCGAAATGCAGACAACTAGCCAAAGGGACAACATCAAGTGCCAAAGCTAGGACAAGGCTATCTAACCCCTTTTCCCCACTAAGTGTAGGACAAGGATGAGCCGAGATGGGTGATGAGAATGAGCTCCTTGCAATAAAGAAAATGATTTGCAATGAATGTAAAACATGTGATAGTGAGGATGCTATGATCCTACAACTATTACATGGCAAGGAGCAAAGCTTATGCTTTAAATCAAGATGGATCCCCAGGGGATCTAAATTTCTTCAATATTTTCTTTAAAGATTGATAATTATTAGTGTGATGTCCATAGAATCTATGATAAGAACAATATGGTTTATGTTGATAAGTTTTCTTTTCAGTTAGATTTTCACGTTGTAAGGAAAGCTTAGGTGCGGAACAAAATCTCCTAATGTCAAAACCTCGGGGAAGAATGCGGATATGACTTTAAATTTTGCAATTATAGTTCAATTAAGATACTCATGAAAAGAATAACATAAAAGAGAAATGAACACATACACAATTGAACACCAGATTTACGTGGGAAAATCCTTACGGGAGAAAAACCCACCACACCAAGAAAAGCCTCTTTGTATTACAGTAAACAAAATTACATACAGAGATCAGACTTAACTTTCTAATTTCAATTTACAGTAGCAACATTCACTAATCAATCTTGTACAGAACATTAATCTCACAATGCTCTCAGACGCATACAATGAACCCACTTAGATCAATACATGTTCAATCAAACAAAAATCTTCATTACCCAAACCGATCATTGTCATCCGTTACAAAGTATATCTCATTCTGTTCATGGTCTGTTGATCTTCCACACAGGAACGGTCGCAACAGTTCAACTACCAACGGTTTACATTCTGCTTCTCTCATTGGCTCAGAACACACCACGTAAGACAGACGTTCGGTCAAAATGTTCAACTATATCACACGTCAGTGAGACACTAGACCGTGTCTCCCCGATGCAAAAATGCCCAATCACATAGCTGTTGGCAAGACCAAAGGTATCGAAAACACCCTAAGAAGTCAGACTGATAACATATAAAGTCTCCCCGATATCACAAGAAAACCAACTATCCATTGGCAAGAGTCCAGGACCATCGGCAAGAGATCATACCGAATGCACCAGCTTGTCGGCGAGAGAAACATCCATCGTTAAGACTTCTCACCAATGTCCATTGCAGAACTATTGGCAAGACCATCACTGTCGCTAAGAGTCTTATAGAACCTTTATGTCACACCGATGTTCATTGTGCAGTTCTATCGGCAAGACCATCACTGTCGACAAGAGCTCATATTGACCACAAATCTGTCGGCGAGACCAACGGTATTAGCAAGAGTTCTCACCGAACACACATACCTATCGGCAAGAGGAGAACTATCGACATGTCGCTCAAAATGTTAACTTCATAACCATCGCATACAAGTTATGAATTTACCGATCCCCATGACAAGCCGATACCACTGTCGCCCAGTCCGAGAAAACACAACTTTGTAACTCCCACTGTTGGTTAGAAAATTCCCAAATGTCATGACAACGAAGGAAGTTGGTCAGTCGGGAAGTTATGAAACTTCCAAACTCCACTGCAAGGTTCTTAAGTTACAGAAATCACCGATGCCACGACAACGAAGGAAGTCGGTTAGTCAGGAAATTACAAAACTTCCAAACTCTGCAACAAGGTTCCAAACTTAGGAACTCCAGTGATCGAACGACAATGAAGACTTGAACAGAGATACAAGCCAACAAGTTGAGGCACAATTTCCAACACATGTTTAGGTGGCAATTAAATTAGTTTCCAATGTAGAAGGGTGTAAAAGATATTCTCAATCTTGGACATTTGTAATAGATCATAGGAAGTTGCAAGAATGTCATAAAAATTTTACAGCTGAAGTCTTTGATGTACATGTCATTTTGATTTCTTTTACTTTGGTTTTATTATTATGTTGTCATCACTTTCTTCCTCTAACTACAAACCCTTTCCTTTTTCATAAAAGGATGTGTTAGGAGTAATAAAGTGCTCAAAATTTGTGCTTTCTTTTCTCTTATGCATGGATGATGTGTTGGAAGGTGGTTGAGGGGGAGGCACATGTTCTTATTAATGATATGGGCCAAGGAACATATGAACTCTATTCATTCTTTGTGGTTAAGCAACATTCGTATGTTCCCTGTGAGAGGAATGACATTATAAGCAATAGGTTTGGTTCTCACAAAGTTTTGCAAAACTTTTAATTATTCATCTAGCCTCCTTATGTTTTCTTGTGGGATATGAGAAACATCATTCCCATTGGTTGTAGGTAAGGAAGTCATTGGAAATGAGGTATGCAGGCTATGATCCATAGAAGGTTGATTATCAACACTATTATTGAAAGAGTTAGAAAACCCAAGATCCATAGTGAATGGTGTATCGCGGGATGACATGCGTCTCAAAATATGTCTCACAACAGTATTGCTAATAAGACACTAGGTTGTAAAGCTCATACAATATTTCACAAGCTTAGTGTACACACCCAAAATGGAAAGAGGGTAAAGTGCAATACAATGACCTAGATGCAATATGTAAATGTAATTTTTAGATTCTAAATAAGGTAATTTTTTTATTACACTATGTGAAAACTTGAAAATTATGTCCTGTAAATGCAATTTTGAAACCACACAATGCACTAATTTTATCAAATGAAGATAAATATGACCAGATTGAAGAAACAAAATTCTACAAACAGAAACAGAGATATGAGAATAATAAATAGAAATGTAAAAATGAATATTTTAATGCCTAAAAAATTAGGAAATGACCCTGATCATGGAATCATTCACCCTAGGGTGAACAGGTCCTAGGTGAGGGTTTTTAAAAAGTTTTTTACACATTTTTGAGTTAATTTTAGTGGTTTCAAGATTCTGATTTGAAACAGTGAGTTACAGTTTTAGTTTTTTATGAAATGAAGGTTGAATGCAAGTGCAAATGTGAGAAAATGACAACCTAGAAAATTGAATTTGATATGCAATTTTGTTTCAATTTTTAAATTCCAATGAATGATAATGCAATACTATGTAATTGACTTGCGAAATGACTGATTTTCTTGTATTTTTTCAAAATTTAAAGAATGCAAAGATGCAATCCTAAAACCTTTAAATGGAATGCAAAGTGAAATGCAAACTAGACACCCTAGATGAGACTCAATTCAATGCAATGAAGTGAAAATAAATGCAAGATCTAAATCTAGGATGAAAAAGGACTCCAAAATTAAAAAATGCAATGATCAAGCTCAAGTTCACCAAAATGAAATGATTAAAAAAATAGGGTATATATAGGGGGTCCCTAAATGGAAAAGTAGATCCAAAGAGGGTAAAAGGGTCATATCTTTCCTCAATCCATTCAAGGAAATGAGATCCAAACAATGAAATAAAAAACAACCAAAAGGTGGGTCAAATCAAGGTATGAATCAAAAAAATTCCTTTCTATGCAAGGATGGGGGTACAAGTCAAATAACACTTTAGGGAGAAAGATTAAAATCATCAAATAAAATCCAAAATGTAAGCTATAAAATACAAATGATAGGTTGTACTCAAACCCGATGGAAAGATCAATCAAAAGGAAAACCTAGAAAGGGAAAATGTTGTGTACCAGTCACCAAAAGTGCCTTCTCGAAGCTCACTAAGGATTCATTTTCCCTATGGCGAATGGGTCCTGGTTAGGGCTTTGTAAAAATCCTGTTTTGGTTCTCTTATGTTGTGTTTGCACTCCTAGATTCCCAATTTTCACCATCGGACAACCAAAAATAAATCTTGTAGAAGAGTTTCTGTGAGATTACAACTTTCCTTGCAACTTTGACAACTTTGCAAATTTCTTCAATTTTTATCTTCAAAGGATCTTCCACCTAAAACCTGAAAACACAAACAAAAGAGGATAAAACTATTGTTTTTGGTGATGGGGGCTTTTCCTTGGTCAAACCCCGTTTGAGTATTTAAACTTTGTAATGAAATGAAATAGCATGAAGGAAATGATGAATGAACAATGCAATTCCACCAATCACCAAACCTTTGGTTAAACCTTGGAATATAGATCTACCACTAGCATGAATTGGCTTCAATAGATGTGAATCTTGATCATAAAACTTGATTTGAAATAATGCCTTTGATATGCTTGAATAGATCTTGAACTCTACCTTACCATATTAGCTCAAACAAAATGCATGGTGCAAGAAATATTTGACATGATAATGTAATCTTGATTGCTGCAATAATTCTTCAATAATTATTCCCTTGAATGCCTTGAAAATGCTCTTGAAATGCTCTTGTGAAATATTAGGATGCTTGAATCAAACTTGCTCAGTGAAACATAGTGAAATGACCTTTTATTTATACATATGTTAAGATTAATTCCCGAAATTCAAATATGGCAAGCCGTCATTTGGATATACTTTTGAAATCATTGAAAAACCACCAAAAACATATTTTAGATTTAGGTCCTAGGCCTAAGTGAGGACCCATTTTCCCTATGGCGAATGGGTCCTAGGTCACTTACCTAGGACACACATTGTTCAATGTTAAACATTATGTTATGGCATTTATGAATGTCAGGTTTTATCCCTTATAAAGTGTAATTAATTAGGCTTGGATTTGAATTAAAGGGGCCAATTAAAGAAAATTAACCTCAATTAATTAATTAATCCCTAGATTAGTGTGAAAGTGTAAAGGTACACCTTACAACACCAAAAATAAGGCACAATTAAGTCCATTTTAATTAATAGGCCCTAAAATTAGTGTGAATATGTAAAACATATTACAACACTAAATTAAGGCATCATTTAGCTCATTTTAATATTATTTATTCCCAAATTAAGTGTGAAAAAGGAATACTTTTTCCTACACTACAGTGATAAACAACATAATTCATCTAGATATAAAACCAACCACTCATAAAATATTAATAAGCAAGATCATCAAGTTAGTTTGATTATCCACATATTTATGAAAAAATCATAATTGATGACAGTAAGCATGTATGCATGTATATCACGAAGATAAGATACACCAAGGTATGTTCAATCAAAATACATGGTAACATCATTATCCCTAATAGAACCGTCCATGAGAATTGCAAAAATCAACATTACACATGTAAATCACTAGCATTGGGAGGTGGGTCTCATACACACCATTTGTATATAGGCTAGCTACATGTTGGTGAATGTTTCTTTACTATCTTTTGTTATCATTAATTCAATCCATATACGAGGTTTTTCTTGAGATATCTCTTTAACCTATCAATTTAGGAAACTTCTAAATAGTGCCTAAACACTAGCATGATGGGAATGCAAAGACAATCAAGTTTACTAAAGTACCATTCATTAAATTATTTATGCATGACACATTAATTACATGTCATCTTAAAATTGAACCAAAATAATTTACAAGATTAAAAGAGACTATAACACATTTATCAAATTGAAAACACAAATAATAAATAGATTTGGTATAATTATATTATTGATTTTAAAACTAAATACTCTAGCTTCTTTTTTAATTGTGAATGGAGAAATAAGATCAATGAATTATGAAATGGAAATAATTTAATAAAAGACCCAATTCAATAATCAAATAACCTACCTCAATAAAGTGTGTGCACAAACTTGAAAGTAAATCAAATTAAACTACTTTACCTCCACCAATGTGTCTAATCTTACTCCATTGTAGAATGTGATTATGCTAATTCAATTTTGTGTTAGCATAACCTAGATAACAAAATCAATGTAAAAATGAGTATAGTATGGATGCAAGATTTTTCAAAATTCATGGAGAGATTGAATGGATAAAAGATGGATGTTTTATAGATTTTACAAATATTAGATCAATAGTGTAGCATGAGTGGTGAGATCAATGGACAAGGATTTTTTGAGAGGTCATAATGAACGTGCATGCATCATGTGTTAGGATGAGGGGCTACGATGATGAGTTAAGTGACTGCATGAATCAGATGACTGAATGCATGGGTAGATAAACTAGAAGTGAGTGAGAGTGATATGAGGTTTCTTTTCAATCAATTCACTAAATTTAGAGATGGAAGAATAAAAAATAGAATGATATATTTTAAGAAATAAATAAAATCATAATTTTAGTTATTACGCCGAAGGTGTTCCCTATATGAATATTATTGATTGAATTTAATGATCGATGGTTGATAATATGGTAGAATGATGGTTGACCATTGAAAAATATTTGACTATTCGATGAACCCAATATAAAATAAATAAAAATAATGTTAAAAAATAACACTTTATACAAAGAAAGAAAGCAAAGAATCAAATATTCTTTCTATGTTTCAACTAGAAAATATGTTTTTCATTCATATTATTGTGTAAGGGGGAAATCGATCTAGTATCAAATGAGATAAATGAATTGAATTGAAACTAATCTAACTCAAAACAAACAAAAAAGATTCATGCCCATTACTCACAAAATGAACGATATTGAAATTACTGAATTCAATGAACTAAAAAGAAAAGCCATCAAAGAACATACAAATAATTCAATAAACAAAATTTGTTACCCATCTCGTTCGAAGTGTGTTTGTGAAGATGTTGGGTTGTTCATATCAATGCGAAGCCTCCATTGTGTGTGCAAAATCTTGAAGAACATGCATGTGTTGATCGAAGATATGTGTAAAGCTTTGTCAAAATATTGATTAAGATCTCTACATTACTTCGTTGTGTAAATGATATTAATTCTCCGATCGTTTTATAGGAAGAAGATGGTTGTTATATAGAATTTTCGTTTTGAAATGAACACTTGAGATCATGTAGTAGAATATCCTGATCAACAATCAAAAACTATTGAGAGGATTTAGATGGGAATAATCAGTGCAAATTGATTATGTAATTGATGTAATTGAAGATATCATTTTGAGTGTTTAGTGGGATTGAGGAAATAGATTGAATAATCTATGGGATTGAAGAATAGATTGATCTATCAGAAAATAGATGGATCAGCCAGCCAACCAGAGTGAGCAATCGGGGGATCGTAATTTGTTGAATCATGAAAGTGGGTGGGGATAATTAATTAATTAATCTTTTTGGAGTTGAACTCGCAAATAAAGTTTGACTTTTGCAAACAAAGTTGTATTTGTTTGATTTGACCTTTTTGAATGATGTTTTGAATAATTTATTTAATCATTCAAGTTTAGGGGAAAGTGATTTAATTAAACTATTATGTTTTAATAATTTAATTGATTTAGGGGAATAGGGTAAATTAGTGACATAATTAAAATAATTGTTGTTATTTAATTAATCAGGAGGAATACAGCTAGATTAGGACTTTATCAAATAAATGAAATTTATTTAATTAGTCAAAAATGATTAAAAAGTAAATTAATTAAATAATGTAATATTATTCAATTAATAGAGGAAATTAGGGTTTTTTATGCAATTGATGTGAAATGCAATGATATTAAGTGATAATGATGTTGATGATGAGAAAATTTCATTTAGGATGTGTGATATGTATTAGGGCATTTTTACATGTCTACATTTTTCCCCTCTTTGAGATAAAGTATTGGTTGTTTTGTTTCAAAGAACATTGCCTCGGTATGCCCCAGGTGAGATAGCATGGTGCCCTGTCAAGAAATTTAGTGAAAATTTTGGATAATGAACCAATTTTTTTGATAAGGTGATGTGATGCATTTAAGTGCATAGACTGACAGAAGAAATGTTGACTAGAAGAACATGTTAGTAATATTTAGAAGAAAATTGATGTTTTTTAGTTATTGATGAGTTGCTTTTGCTTTGCATAGAGGCTTTGTATCTTTCCTTATTGATGCAACAAATATACATGATGCACCAAGGTATTAATAACCAAGGTGGATTTATATCCATTGCGTGGACTTTGACTCGACATAAAAAGAATACTCTTGCTCATATCAGACATACGAAAACCTTGTTAGAGTATATGGTTGAGTTGTGTTAAAACTTTTTGGACCAATTACACAGAGATGTAAGAAATACCTAACATGCAATTGCTACACAAATTATTTCAAAACAACTTCCTTACATCAAACAAAGAAAGTATTTGTCGTTGTAGTATCACAAAAATATCTTACAAACAGAACTAACAAAAGTAAAAAATTAATACCACCATTCCTTCTTCTCTAAATCCTTATGGACATCCTCGAGAGATCCTATGAATGTGGTATTACGATAAATAAAAAAGATAATACTACAAAAAGATAAAAAAAAAATTAGTATCACTTTCCATATATGTTTGGGTTGGGGCTATTATCCGGTGTTGATCATGTCTATCAAAGGAACGGATCCGTTAAGACATATCTCAGGATGTTGTTGGTGAATTGTCAAAAGATAGGTAGTTAACACTTTGTCATTATTTTTTGCTTGATAGTCGTCTAATCGTTTTGATCTATCTCTTTGGAATTTTTTATTTTGATGCTTGTTTTTTTTGTTGTTTGCATTGTCAAAGGGTGAGTGTGACGATTTTTTTATTATGGATGAAAATTTTATTGCAGATTGTGATGATGGAGTTAGGACCTTTTTTTGTTTTTCTAAGTTTTATGATGCTATTTTTTTTTGTTGTCCCTGGGACTAACCTAGGGTCTCGGGGGCTCATCAAAGATAAGCCTTTCCTACATTGTACATGCAAAGTCTCGTAGTTCTCTTGGTTTGATGTGAACATGTTTTTGATTTTTTTTGTTTTGTAGATGTTTTTGATTTTTGATAGTTTTTGTGACTAAGTTGAAATAAAGCATGATAAATACCTAAGGGGACTGACCCAAGGCCTAGGGAGTTGATAAGCCTTGCCTACGTTTCGTACATGTAGAGACCACATAGTTTGACTAGTGTTGACTCAAAGTATAACATGTTTTTGGGATTCAAACAACATTGATAACTTGGATTGATATTCCACTTTTGTTTCTAGAGGATATGTTGTGGGAAATTTACTTGAACTAGCCGTGAGGTTGAAGCAAATGTTGATGAATTTTGAGTGAAGGAATAATCCAAAGTTATTTTGATTTTGATGTTTTTCAGATGTTTTTGATTTTTGTTGTTTTCTAGATGTTTTTGATTTTTGATAGTTTTTGACTATGATGGGACGCTCAAGGATCTAATCTATGACCAGTTTTAGGAAGTTTTCCTTAGTTTGAGACAAGACTACTTTCACTAGAGGGGATGGATGTTGATGATGCAACAAGGTTCAATACTGAATCAACCATCAAGCCATGGTTGGACACATGTTTTATTATGGGACAAATGGGTGGATGCTTCAAATAGTACCGATAGATAACAATGCAAGTTTTATTCAAACACAATGCCTATTTGCTAGGTTTTCACTATGGTACCTATTCTATGAGTGCCACAAAGTGGTTTTCACTAAAAGAATATTTTATTTCTCTTTACTATTTTTCTTGCTTTTTGATTTTTTTTGCTTTTTTATCTTTTTGATTTTTTTGTATTTTTACCCTTTTGCCTGGGGTATTCTAATGTGCTTCAAGTATAGAACTTCTTGAGGTGTCTATTGTTTAGCGGTTCAGCTAAGGGTTCTCCTTTGGGAGTAGCCAACTAATAAAATCTCGAGCCATAGCTTGTTGTGATGATGAATGGGCCTAACCATTTGGGTTCAAACTCACCTTTGCCATCTTGATTCATCTATACCTTTTGATTCTCTTTGAGTACCAATTCACCAACCTGAAAGTTTTTTTCTTTGATCTTTTTATCATAGCTTCGTTTGAGCCGATTTTGATAAACCTGAAGATGGTTTAATGCATTCAAACACCTTTCGTCTAGGAGTTCTAACTCATTTAATCTGGACACCTGATACTCTTCATTGTTGACCATTCCTTTTAGTGATATTTTCAATGAGGGGATTTCAACTTCGATAGTTAAGACAACTTTCGATCTGTAGACCAAGGAGAAAGGTGTGGCACCTGTAGGTGTTCAGATACTAGTTCGATAAACCCATAGGGATAGGTTCAGTTGTAAATTCCAATCACGACCAACGTCATTAACAGTCTTCTTTAGTATCTTCAGGATGGTTTTGTTAGATGCTTCAGCCTGAACATTTCCTTGGGGGTAGGAGGGTGTGGAGAATCTATGTTGGATAGAGAACTTGGAACAAAGTTCTTGTACACCTTGATTCTTGAATGGGGTTCCATTGTTTGTTATGATGGTTTGGGGAATTCCATACCTACAAATTAGATAATTCAGAATGACCTTTGATATATATTTTCTGATGATGTAGGTCAATGTAATTGCTTCTATCCATTTGGTGAAGTATTTAGTTGCACGGTAATAATAAAATTATGCCTATTAGAGGAAGTAAGAGAAATATTTCCTACCAAGTCTAATCCCCATTGTGAAAAATTCCACGGTGTTGTGATGGGTCTCAACTCCTGTGTTGGTGCATGAAAATTTTTCCAGTTCATTTTTGGAACCCGCAACTTCAAAATTTGCTTATAAAATGGTTAGTGCTAAGGATCAGGGTCCCACCGGGCATGCCAAAATGTGTAAGGGGGAAATCGATGGTATCAAATGAGATAAATGAATTGAATTGAAACTAATCTAACTCAAAACAAAAATAAAGATTCATGCCCATTACTCATGAAATGAACGATATTGAAATTACTAAATTCAATGAACTAAAAAGCAAAGCCATCAAAGAACATACAAAGAATTCAATAAACAAAATTCGTTACACATCCCATGTCAGAGTGTGTTCACAAAGATGTTGGGTTGTTTGTATCAATGCAAAGCCTCCATTGTGTGTGCAAAATCTTGAAGAACATGTGTGTGTTGATCGAAGATATGTGTATTTAAAGCTTTGTCAAAATGTCAATTAAGATCTTTGCATTACTTCATTGTGTAAATGATATTGATTCTGTGATTCTTTTTGAGGAAGAAGATGGTTTTTATATAGAATTTGTGTTTCAAAATGAATGCTTGAGATCATGTAGTAGAATATCCTAATCAACGGTTGAAAATCGTTGAGAGGATTTAGATGAGAATAATTAGTGCAAATTGATTACGTAATTGGTGTAATTGAAGAAATCATTTTGAGTGTCCAATCGGATTGGGGAAATAGATTGAATAATCCATGGGATTGAAGAATAGATTGATCTATCAGGAAATAGATGGATCAGTTAGCCAATCAGAGTGAGCAATTGGGGGATCGTAATTTGCTCAATCATGAAAGTGGGTGAGGATAATTAATTAATTAATCTTTTTGGAGTTGAACATGCAAATCAAGTTTGAATTTTGCAAACAAAGTTGTATTTGTTTGATTTGACCTTTTTGAATGATGTTTTGAATAATTTATTTAATTATTCAAGTTTAGGGGAAAGTGATTTAATTAAACTATTATGTTTTAGTAATTTAATTGATTTAGGGGAATAGGGTAAATTAGTGACATAATTAAATAATCAATGTTATTTAATTAATCAGGAGGAATAAATTTATATTAGGACTTTATTAAATAAATAAAATTTATTTAACCAGTCAAAAATGATGAAAAAGTGAATTAATTAAATAATGTAATTATTCAATTAATAGAAGAAATTAGGGTTTTTGATGCAATTGATGTGAAATGCAATGATATTATGTGATAATGATGCTGATGATGAGAAAATGTCATTTAGGATGTGTGATGTGTTAGGTCATTTTTCATGTCTATAATTATAAAGGTCAAAAACAAAAAATAAAAAAACCATAATTATTATATTTTACAAAAAAAATTTTACTACATTGAATTTACCTTATCTAATTAATCATTGCACTTTATACAAAAAAAAGAAAGAAAAGAATTAGATATTGTTTCTAATATTAGTGTATAAATCATATTATAAAGGCATCGGCGGTTGAGAATGTGTTAGCATGATGCAAGACCATTGAAAAAAATCTAATCAATGAACCCAATATAAAATAATAAAAGAAAGAAAGATAGAAAATAAAAGAATCAAATATTATTTCTACATTCCACTAGAAAATATGCTTCACATTCATACTATAAAGGTAAAAAAAAATTATAAATAAAAAGCTATTATATCTTAGAAAAATATATTTAATTACACTGAACTTAGCTTATCAAAATAATCATTGCATTTTATAAAAAAAAATAAAAAAATAAAATATTATTTTTAAATTTTCACTAATATTCATAGTTTATAAATTATATTATAAACATGCAACAATTAATCTATTTTTTTGAATGTATACTCAATATTATTCAATTTCAAACATTATAATATATATATATATATATATATATATATATATATATATATATATATATATATATATATATATATATATATATCATCATCATTAATAAGCACTTTTATTCCATCTTCCTACACAAAACAAACATTTATTTTAAATTTATTTTTTTCTTATCAAAGCATTTCACAATTACTCATATACTTTGTCAAATACTAAACTCTATCCATACAAATTCTAAATTAACAAAAAACCAATCAATGTGTACCCATTGCACACCAAAATGCAATTAATTGTTTTTAGAAGAATTGGAAAAGTCAAACTAAATAAATTAAATAATCTATTTAATTTTAGAGGAAATATTAGCTAATTAAAAAATAATAATTTTAAATGAGAAGAGTGCATGATTTAATTAAATAATTAAAAAATATTTAATTATTGGGATGGAAGAATAATTAGAAATTTAATTAATGTGGATGAGGAAAAATTAGAATTTTTTTTTAATTAAAGTGGTTGGACAAAAATAATTAATTAAAAATTATTTAATTAATGTGGATAAGACATTAATAAAACAAGAGTTGCAGAGCAACAAAGTTTCTGCCAAAATGTGCAAGAATAGTCTTGTTTTTATTTGTTGTGTCTACTATGTTTTAGCAACAATGTTGATATTATAACAACTTAATAGTAATCTTGAAATTTTTCAAATGGTGACATGTAATATCATAAACAAATTGTTGGAATAATGTGTTAGGCAATCTATTGATAGACCTAATCAAGGATATTTATAACCATGATATAATGATTTTACTCCAAATGAGAACAATGGCATGGGTACATTAGGTCACATCATCATTTGTAGCATGCTCATCTAGGACTGCATCAAAAACAAAGTCATGCTTCTCAACATATGTTGTCAAGTCCACCTGAAGGTAAACATTTGTTTTATTCATAATACAATGTTGTGGTCTCTAAGCTCAATGCTACTATAATTGCTTTCAGAACATAGAGAAAACCAAGTTGCTCAAATTCACTATGTTATCCAATAGATATAATTTTTGAAGCATTTGGTGATGCCTTGTGTTCTAATCAACACCTCATTGTTTTAAACCATACACTATTTTCACTATTGAACACAATGAGAATGGCCATTAAACATTTAAGGTAGTACATCTCCATCTTCATAATTATTCATTGCTCTCAACTTGTAAAAAGGGAACTGGGCCATAATCATTGAATTTGGTTAAGAATCACATTTCTTTATTTATAAGCACTTATAACCTTATGTCACACTTGAATAAAATAAGCTATTATTCACAAATGCAAGCTGAGTATGAATCAATAAAGAAAAAAGATAATAATGAACCATGATAAAGGATATAAAGAAATCCAATAGTATAAATACTACAACATCCACAAGCCATGGCATATTTGGCTTTAACAGTTCCCACTCTAGAGTCCTTACATTTTACAAGTATACTGAACATAACACCATAACAAGAAAATGGAACATGTGTTATGTCAACGGTTGTCACTATGATTTGCACCCTAGCTAAATCTTAACACAACTAATCATGTGAAACATGGGAACTTTTCTAAGGCTGTGGGTCACCTATAGTAGAAAAGGACCTCCAGAGAAAGCTGGTTCTTTGTTGGATATCACCTATACTACTCTACTGAACTTGCAGAGGAAAAGGATAGAAAGAGAAAACATAAACTAAAAGACTGATAATGGAAACTAAAGGTGATACACCAGATTATACTAAGGACCTGAAAATTCAGAGAAAAAGACACTTGTTTCTCAATGATTGAAAATTAACACTTGCACAACTTTTTCCTGCAAGCTTATGCATAAGTGTTTTGAAAAAAAGGCTTGAATACATTTAACTTTCGAAAAGAAAGGACACCTTCACAATTTAAAAGCTACATGCAACTTAAAACACAATTTTCAACCTACATAAACATACTTTTGCAGTAAGGGCAGAATAATGTGAGACACTCACATGTAATCTGATCAACCACTTGATAACCACTATACTGCAAGAAAAAGAAGGTACAAACTTTAAGATTTGATATTCAAGGTCTTTCCTGAATTCATTCCCAAATGAGTTACAAAAGCTTGCAAGAAGTTTGACAAAGGACTAAAAAAAAAGTCACTAAGCCTTAATCTGCATCAAAAGAACTAACTCAAAATGGGTTACAAAAGTGAATATATCACTCAAATCCAAGTAGTTGCACCAAAATAGGAGCAATCAACTAACTTGGGTCAGATCCTACAAAAGAGCCTAAAAATGAGGCACTAGATTTCCCCCAAAACTATCTCCAACATGTGGGGAAAGTGGTTTTGACCCTACCAAGCATCTAGGCATGCAAAACCACCCCTAGATTCCTGCAACTCCTCCAACAAAATGCATTAATGCTCCTATATGCAAGGGTATATGTCCCCAAATTGCCAGAATTACCCCAATATGTTTGCAAGTTCATAAATTCAAGCATATTGCTAAAAAATGCCCATGTGTTGAAAGCCTCCATCATTTTTGCATTAAAGGAACACTTAAGTCTAAGTGATTTATAAAACATCACTAAGACTTAGTGTTTTACAATTTCAAATATCATGCAAAAATAAAGAGGAAAAATATAAGTCCTAAAAAGACTTACACCGTAGAAAGAAAAAACACTAGGGAATAAGACTAAAAGACTTAGCCCATGGTTTCAATAACTTGCATCACATTCTTTTTTAAAAAATACTTAGGCAAAAAATTCCTAAACTCCCATCGGCATGTTAGAATGTGAAAACCCTAGAAACAAAAGCCAAAAAATGAAAAAATTTACTCATTTTCATTTGTAGCTTCACGAAGAAAACTAGCCGCCATCACTTAGGGTTTCTACACCATCTTTTAGAGCTTTTCTGAGCATTTCCAATGACAGATTCTGCACAAAAAAAAAGACATCTCTTCTATAGATTTCCTCAAGGCAACAATGGTAAGTTGTTTTCTGAAGCAAAAATGAATAAAAACATTATTTTTATTTGTGTTGGACTCTCTGGCCGTGGCTCTAACTATTTTCTCTTCACTCATTTGATCTTCTTGTGCTCTATTTCTTATTCTATCTACCATGAGCCTTTTCTTGGAGCCTTGAGAAAGCACTTTCATCGCATGTTTTGAGGCTTTACAAACAAAAGAAATCAAGGTAACTTTGTCTAAAAGTATTTTCCTTTTTGACGAGATAAGACTTTGAAAATATGATAAACATTTTGTATTTGGCACATCTTTTGTTGCTTTTCATGAACTATCTTGAAGAAAATAGAACATTTCTCTGAAATATTCTAAGGCATTCATTAATGCAGGCCGCAGGCACACTTGCAGTTATTTTCTTCATGGCCGACCTCAGAAATAACTATTGCAGGCTTGAAATGATAAAAACCCCAAATGGGTATATGAATATAATAAGATATAAGCTTCATCTCTATAGATTTCCTCTTCTTTGTTTAAAATCTAAAGATTCCTTTCAAAAGCCAAGCCATGGCCATATTCTTCACTACAGACACTAGTTTCTTCATTTAATCCTTCATTTATAGTATTCGATACAAAACACTCAATGTTCTTTTTGCAAAATACTCAAAGTTCTGCCTCCTTCGGATCTCTACATTGCATATAGAACCCCAAAAATGGAAAGCTCGAGCTCAACCTTTGGGTTTTCTGAGTTTCTCCTGCAAGGCTTTGTTTTGTTTCCAAAACCCTAGCTCGAGAGTCTTTACACCTAACTTTCTATGAACTTGGCCTCCACTCCATTCTAATCATTCTTCAATATTTATGCACAAATCAAAATTTCACCTTTTATATTGTATTGGCTGAGAGTTCTCTACAGGATGTGGCTTTGACTAGTATTGGGTTCCAATTATATGTGCAATGAAGATTTGTATGTTCTTTTATACTTTTCCTTTCATGATATTGCTACAGGATCTAGAGGATCTCATACATTTGTGTTAAGATCAGTGTACATTCTGGCTCCATTAACCTCACTGTCATGGTGCACTTATCATGATAGTAGCTCTACTATATTCTTTAGATTATAATAACTAGTCCCCATATCAGTCTTAATGACTAACCTAAAGACTTCAGATTCATGCATTGAATCATAGTACAGTATACTGCACATTCTTTATGAAACCTTATCATGATGTTGCACTCTCTAAAAAATGTCACTTTGACTATCTTTCATGTTGGTGAGAGTCCTGAGCTATGTAAAAGTGCCTTTCATTATGAACCAATCATGTCTTTTTCTGATGCTTGATGGTACTTGTTAGTATTCTAGATGAATGTTACTTTCTACCACAATCATCATTAATTGCATTGACATCTGCCTTCATAATATAACTGCCCTCAATAACAGTATGTTGCACCTTGGCTATATCACTTGTGCTTCCATGACTATCATCAATGTTTGTTCAATTACTTAGACAAGTGACAAAACACTGACTCCCAGTTCCTGTAGCTCAGTCAAGACATATATAAAACTGTCAATTCTTGGTTTCATTTGATGTCCTTTGATGGGATTCTGTATCTTCCATCATTGCATATGGAAGTGGGACTTGTGCATTTTCATTACACTGCACCTTTGTAGATTTTTCAATATCATTATATTCTAATAATCTAGGATTAGAGCCTTGATGTTTTATCATGAAAATATGCCATGTATCTGATATCTGAGCATAGTGTATATCATCTTTGGCTTTTCATGATTACCTATGGTATCAATGTAAACATGTTTTGACAATGAACATTACATTTACTTCACTGTAGGTAACAATCATCATACATTGCTCATTGTTTTCATTGGTTTGATTGTAACTGCAATTTGATAACTGTCTATGCAAAACTAGGTGTAGTTATTCCTCTTACTTTTTTTCATTGCATTGTCTTTTAGACAACACTGTATCATGAATGCTCTTGACTGCTTTATGTAACATTATTTGATCTAGTTCTCCCTGTACTGGTATGAACTACCTGTAGTCAAGCTATTGCATTGTTTAAGGTTTAATTACTTGTGCTCCCTAACCTTGCACTTTATGCTTGTTGAGATCACTTGTAAGATATTGATGTTTGACCATATGGATTTCACTATCACATCAATGGCCTCTTTTAATTATAGTTTTAAAATGTGGCAATCTTTTGAAAGCTCAAAGCACCTTTGTGACTGTCACTACAAAATCCCATTTCTACATTGCATTTATGTTTTACTGCTCTTGTTTTCTTGAGATTGTAATTGGACTGGAGTAATCTTTCATGATTTACATGTTTGATGATGTGTCCTCTATGACAGTGACCAAAACTCTCACTACCATAGATGATATATGGTTAAACAAATAAACCATGGGGACTTTACCTCAGTTCAATGTCGTGCTAAAACAAAATTAGACAACATGCTAACTCAAAAGACTATAATCTTGAATTCCCTTATGACATTGTACACTATCAATCTGCAAATCACAATCATTTTAAACTGTTGTCCTTCAAATGCACGTTGGGCTCAACCCTTGTGGGAGTCACATTTACCCCACGTGCTGAAATTTGACAAAACAAAAACAATGCTTTTCCTAAATCTACACATGAAGCAAATAGTTAGAAAAAATATATGCATATGTCTAATGTGCTTGATGGTCCTATTACTTTCTTGGACATTTACAATTTATATGCTTGTTTAATGCACTTGAGGATCATTTTATATGTTCATGGGTGCATGTACATGTAATGTGAGAGACCTTCATTGCTTAGAGCACTGCTCTAACATCATTGTTATTTCCAGATGCAGGGACTAGGAGAAGGGAGCTAAGGAAGACACAAGACAACTCAAACTAGGAGACAAAGCAAGACAACAAACACCAAACTAGGAAATGACTGGCATCTTCCCTTATATGTGCATTTTCTTTATCAATCAATGCATAAACTTTTCCTCATTTCATTGAATAAGTTAGTCTCACGACTTGTGTGAGACAAATATGCACTTTTGTATCAATAAAGATTAGTTTCAAAAATATTTGTGCAAATATTTTCTATGTTGCATGCACTTGTATAAATGCAATGATTTGTTACTACAATCTTGTAATCTTTCTGATTTTTCTATTTATACAATTGAATGCAATATAGGCAAGATAAATATGAAATGTACCTCTCTTTCAGTTTTGCAAATTCTTTAGCTCAATCAACTTGAGCGAGTAACAAAAATGGGTAACATCAACCATCAAAAATAGCTCTTGAAAACAAAAAGCATAAAAGTAAACATCAAATATAGCTTTATGCCTTCCCACATAGGTTATATTCCCTATTAGAGCAAATATGAACATCAGTGGATTTAGACCCTGATAACATAAGAAAATAACAAGGGTGAATTATATCCATGCAAACCATATTCAGAGTTAGTTGTCAATGAGTTCAAAGGGTAAGCACACTTGAACTGTTCCTCTCCTAATCTGCAACCAACATTTATCCTAGTAATTACATAGTTATCTTGTGTAGTAGAAGGTTAAATATTCAACCAAAAAAATTACAAGAATATAAACTTAGAAGCTTTGAAATGCAATTGATATGAATTGCATTTGAATATCAACATAATCTAAATGTAGTCATAATACACTTCCCTAGTTTCTGGTTGAATACAAATGGAGTAAACACTTTGCTTGGTAATTACCAAGTTTTTTTTTTAGAGTGCCAAGATTAATGTTACTCTTCATCTTTCCAAGTCCAATTGCATGTTTCTTGTTCATCAGCATCAAACATCTTTTTAATTTGCATACTTTGCACTAGAAAGATAATGAATTTGTCTTTGTCACCTGCATTCTCTACTACTCGACAAGCAAATAGTAAATACCTTTATCTTGCTGATATGCACTTCCTTAAGATGTTTTTTTCCTATTTTATATTTTTTGTATGTATATGCCTATTTTTGTGTATATTTCTTGAACCAAAAGCCATATTTTTTAGGAAAAAATATGAATTATTTTTGCTCCCATTTTGTTGACCATTTTCCAAGTTTTTGCTATGTTTGAGTTTTACTCACTCTTGGCCTTACTAGGTTGTGATCAAGTCTTTGTCATGTTACTATGATTGTAAGGAAATAAATATTGGTAGCCAAGAAGATAACATTTGTATGCAAATAAGCCATTAAAGTACATGTCTGGAAGCAGAAGTAACATTTTTGCATAGTAATTTGTTGGATGTCAATTTATTTTGTAGTCTTGTTCTTGAATGACAAATTAGATGTAGTACCTGCATAAATGTCAATCACATTCTTGAAAATTTATTTTGCAAGTGTTCAAATAGACAACCGGGTTCCTAAATGGTAAGTTTAGTGAGTACTGGATTGAGGGGATGACAAATATTCTTCTACGGTCCATTTTTGGTCTTTCTAGAACCATAGGTTGAAACATGAATCGTTAATTAAACTATATTTGGTTGGAAGCTCATTAAAATATATAGTTAAATTCAGGAAATGTTGCAACTTAAGCTCTAAGAAACCAAATCCTTAGTACTAATTAAGTTGCTTAATTCCTGGATACTTCCCTTCCTTGTCTAGATGCATATCCACAAATCAGATATTGTATATGGATATGATACTACTAGTTGCAGCATGGATATTGTATCCAAAATCTATATATGAGCCTATACATGGGTTGTATCTAATACATCTAGATAGCACATTGTCTAGTGCTAAATCCATAAAAAGCATTAAAAAATTGCAAAAAGAACAAAATATAAATTATTGTTCCCACACATGTATATTTAAATTACTAAAATACACAAACATAATAAAAGAAAATAAATATTATAAACAAAAATATCAAAACCAAAAAATATATAAATAAATATATTTAAGTTATGTTATATGCTCTTGTATATATAAATAATTGAGTATATGCATAGTTCTATAATTGTTGTATTTACCCATATCTGTAATAGAGTATCTTGAAAATTCCCCATATCTGTATCTAACACTATATCAATATATCTATACCTAATACCATATCCATTTCCATGCAAGTCTTCCTCATGTCATTGAAAAAGTCTAAAAGAGTATTCTTTTTCCTATTTACATTCTTTCATAGAATGATCAATTGAAGCCTTTAATGTACCCTTTTTCAAAATTAAGCCAAGTTGAAATTCAAATGGCCCATCATACATTTTCCATGGGGGTTTGTGAATTTTGCACTAAGGAAATGGAATTAAAACTAAGTTAAAATATAAAATAAGGTCTCTTATAATTAAAGTTTATTTTAAATAATTCCTCTCAAGGGCCATGAAGGAAATTTGAAGAGTTGATTCTTTTGGAGAGAAACAATATTTAAGAGAGTCCAAGCAAGGAGAAGGAGGACATTGATTAACCATTTTATTTATGATTTCTACTCCTTGTTGGAAGCAGGTGGAGTACCATTGAGTAGCGATATAGTGTCAAAGGAAGAGAATGAATGATCTGACATAGATATTCTTGAGACATCTGAGTACAAAGGATTGAAACAATGCCTTGTGTCACCCACCCATAAATGAGGTAAAGTAAGATTTTGAGAAACCTCTCTACTAGTGATAATGTTCTCTTATCCTAGCCTCAAAATCTGATTCTAGAATTCGGTCATACAAATGGGGTTAGGAATAACTTATAAATTTCATCTTACTAACTTTATGTTTCATTCCACGCTGGATGATATAGAACTTGAATGAGATTGAACCATAAGGTTCCTTGCAACAAGTGCATCAAAGTAAGAAAAAAAAAACATCAATTCCACCCATGGTCACAAATGAAATACCAAAAAACAATCTTTGATTTAGACCCACCTTTTTTATTACTGATTAGGCCACCCTAAGCTTCATAAAGGATATTTAGTGGATGGTTAATCTTTGCAAATCTAGCGTACAACGGACTAAAGTGTCCATTTCTAAAGATTTTTCCAATAAATTGTGAGCATGTGTCAATGATGTCACAACCAACGAGTGAATTTTCATTCAAATATTACCATCAAATGAGAATTTATCTCCTTGGAATAACTTTGATGATCAAAGTTACTATTTAAAAAATATACTGTTGAAGACAATAAACAAATTTGGATATAACTAATCTTTCTCTACTACTTATAACCAAAAAACAATCATCAATTGCAAACTTTGAGGAGTCTTCTGGTAAAAAGATGTCTTGGGATTATTCACCTTTTTAATAGTGTGCAATGTAGAGTCTAGAATTAGATCATTGGATATTGTTTATGTAGTATACTTTCCTATTATAGACAAAAGATCAAAATTATAAAATAATTGCCCAATCATCAACTATAAAAATCAAGCAACAATGGTTGGAAAGATGGACAAACTAATCCACTTATATATGTATTAATGGTTCATTTATTATGCTTGTGTGTTTTAGTAATTTAAATATATATGTGTGGGAACAATAATTTATATTTTGTTTTTTAAAAAAATTTAATGCTTTTTTCTGGATTTGGCACTGGACAATGTGCTATCCAGATGTATCAGATACATCCCATGTATAGGCTCATATATAGATTCTAGATACAATATCCATGTTGCAACTAGTAGTATCATATCCATCTACAATATTTGATCTGTGGATATGCATTTAGATAGGGAGGGAAAGTATCTAGCAATTAAGCAACTTAATTAGTACTGAGGAATTTATTGGGACTGCACACTTCTCCAATGCAGAAACGTTCCTTTACAGAAATCTGAGCATCAACCCCATATTCTTCTCTGTAACAACCATTCAAATTTTGAGCCATCATTTTTCAATAAAGCAAAAAAAAACATGACTGCTATTTAATTTTTCTGACTCAACCAGAATAGATCATCTAAGTCTTGGGTACTAAGCCTCTTATACCACAAATATGGACATGAATACCTCTCAAAAATAAACTATTTCCTCTCGCTAGTGCACTCAGATATTGTAGATGTTAGTTTCTTTGCTCTGATTTTCAAACTCTCCAAGTTGAAATAGCATCCAACTTATAATGTTTTGTCGATTAACTCCAACAAGCAATGCCCTTCCCATCCACCACTATTATGATGATGGAACCATATAAATCATCCTTATGGACAAAATTTTCCTTGTTAATTATATTTGAAAAAATCCAATTTGTCAAATATGTTTTGTTTTATAATTTTCATGTATACTTTAATAATAGACAAATATTTTTAAAATATAAAAAATAAAACTTTCAATAATTATTAATAACTAGTTAAAGAAAAGACCTTGACTATAAAATATGAAATGTCATATATAATTTATTAAAAGTTAAAAATTATGAAACACTATAAATAATATTGAATTCAACTATTCAATCATTATTATTTTATTAATAATTATTATATTAATAAGAATTCAATCATTATTATTTTATTAATAATTATTATATTAATAATAATTAAATTATGTAAATATTAATAGTTAAAAATAATTTAAAATTTTCATATTAACTTACAAATTTTATATTATAAAATTATATAAATAATTTATTTAATTTTAATGATTTATAATAAAAATTATATTTTAAATAATTTAAATTTTAAAATTAAATTTATCTTTTTTACTTTGAATTTTTTGAATAATAGTTGTATGTTTTGTATGCAATAAAAATATTTTAATTACATTCAAGTAAAAATTAGATAGTATTTAACATTACATTTAAATTAATTTTTCATTGCATATACTTTATATATATATAAATCTAATATTATAATTGTTTAGATACAAATGATTTTTAGTTTCTCCAAGGGAATTATAGGCAAGGCCTATTGTTAACTAGTTATAAATACTTTGTTTTTAACAAATGAGAACTCAACTTGTTTTCTTATTTGACAAAATATTGTATATTGTTAAAGTAAACTTGCAAAATATATAACATAACATTTATCCAAAATTATTTTTTTGCAATATAATTGGTAGAAAAGTTTTGAGCATAAGGGCGGATTTTCAGGGAGCATAAACTTTTTATCGCAACTTTTTAAGGGTTTTTGCCACAAGGACTATAATCAAAAAAATATTGAGCTAATTTTTAAGAAATTTTTTGAACTCTTTAAAATTAGTTTTACCTAAAGATAAAAATATATTAAAACAAGTAATATTTTATAATATGATTAGGAATAAAATTTTAACCATCTGTAAGTGCCTATTTACTATTTTTTTTATAAGGGGTAAAATAAGAGTATCCAATGTATATGAATCTACCATCATTATTTTGGTAAAACTACATTCACACTACAATCAATTATGAATTAAGTTGGCTTTACCTTTTGAAAAGTGAGGGATATTTACATACAACATATTTTTAATTATTAAATATAATTTTTGTTTATAGATTGTTAGGGAATCTTTTTAATATTTGTATAGGTTTTCAAAATTTAAATATTTGTTTATTTGTAATATTATGGAAAAAAAATTCAAGTTATTTTTTGTATGGACAATGCTCACACTTATTAAATATTGTTTGATTTTTATAGTTTTATATGATTTTGTAACATATATATTTAGTATCATACTATTGTTTTGAGTATCTAGCCAACTATTCCTTCACTATATATTAATTTTTTTAATGAAAATATTGTCTTACATGTTGTAACCATATTCTCTTGTGTTGTTTTCTTTGATGTTTTAATGTCAAAAAGAAACAATTATCTTTTATTTTAATCATACAAATATTGAAGTGCAAAAATACATAATTTATTAAATGTTTTACAAATTATTATTTTTGTTATTCATAAACATATACAAGTACAACCATATATAATTTATTGAACATTTTACAAGTTCAAATTTTACATAGTTTTGAGTGATAAGGGCGATTTTTCCAATTCCATTATCAGAGTCACGATTATAGTGGGATATGGAAAGGGCATGAGAAAATGGAATGTTTTGCTATAGTGAACGTGCTCGAAAAAATTGCAACGGTTTACTTTTCAACTTGGACAGTTTCAAAATGAGATTAAAGAAACCAAGAGTTACAATATCTGCATGAGTGGTGAGAGAAAATAGTTTTTCGTGTATTCGTCAAAGGTATTCCTGAGCCAGATAAATCAAATTTAGTAATCAGTTCTGTTCTTCGGGTTTATTTCTGCTTTATTATTAAGAAATTATGGCTTTATTTTTCAATGGATGTTGCAGGGAAGAATGTGGAGTTGTTGCAATATGTGACTGGAATACTACGAATAGGATTATTGAGGACAAGGCATAAGGCTTCTTTTTCTGTAAAAGCAGAGGCAGAAAGCGTAGGCATGAAATTCCCTGAGGTAAGCTTTTAATTTGAATAAAAATTTTAAGCAACAGATCAACACATATTTTATTTGGTGCCCTAGCATAACATTTGGCATTCAAGCCGATTCCTCAAATAATTTTGGTCGCGAATATTTACCCTATTTGTTTTCAAAATTTTCCCCAAAATACTTTGTAGTTTACATTTTTTCTATTTGCAATTTGAAAACAAAGATTTGCCTCATTTATATAAATTTAATTTCTGAGTAAGAAAGATGAATTACATTGTCTACCCAAGTCAGTTTTGTTTAAATGACAGTTAAAGTAGTCGTAGTACAAAAAACTTGGGCAAACATTTATTTTAAATTTTCAATTGTTATGTGTGGGAGATATGCACCCGATCATATATTACAAAATATCTCTCCTTTGAACTGGGATGAAGACATAATCTAGTGATATACATTACAATCATACGAGTTAAGTAGTTCCTCTATTTTTGTTCACAAACTGGGGGCAGGAGAATAATTCACTCTTACAGGGAAAAGTGTTAATCCTGTACGCCAGGCACAAATCCTAAAGTAGTCACCATCATGATCATAATTGGCCATTGTAACTTAGCTATTTTTGCAGCCAAGTAAATTTCCCATTAACTTGCCTAGCTGAGTTTTTCCGAGTCATGAGTTTTGGAACTATGTATGAAATCTTAAGCCAAGACAATCTTACAAAGTCTAATTAATTTAGGTTAGTGTTACTGCTACACCTCAGGCATGAACTCCACTATAATTATCATCTTTATCATAATTGGAAATCATAACCCATTCCATGAAATCTTAAGCCAAGACTGTCTTACAAGGCCTAGTGAATTTGTTCCAAGTAAATGCACTTATTTGCTGGTCCTAGAGTTGGGTTTGGCCTAAAGATGCTAGAAGTCCTCTTGTTTCTAGAAAATGTTAATGAAATACAAGAATATTTCTAGATTAACTCTAATTAGAGAATCTAATAGCAATAAAAATTGTCAAGGTTTCTAGACTTTTTTTAAATATTGGTTTCCTTAAAATTGTAGGTACCAAGTTATGGAAGTTTGGCCTAAAGTGTCTTTGGAAGTGAATAAGTCTAATTTGTTTTTTCCTTTTATTTGGTAAGGGAAGCGTGGACATTGACATCTCAACTTCAATTGTTAATGGGCTAATTGATTTGTTGAACGAGCCTTGGACACAATTTCATGTCATAGGTATGATAACTATTTTCTTGTATATTTCATGTGTCTACAAAATGTTAAGCTTCACTTCAAGAATCTGAGGAGTCTTCAACAGTGGGGAGTACTTAGTTATATCCTTGAGAATAGTCAATTTCATTCCTGTCTTTATGGGATCTGCAGTGCACGTCTTGAGGATTTGCATGCCACTCAACCACACCTCTGCAATTCTATTGAATTTCCTTCCTTTATATGTATCCTTCCACTCCATAACCACTTTATTACATTTGTCAGGGCACCATTTGGGGGGATTATACTCCACTGTCACTAGAGGTTTTCCATATGTGTACCCAAAATCATATTGTAAAACATGGATGGAGCAAGGCCTCTCCTTAGGAAGTTCAATGGGTTTTCTAACCTCAAAATATACCATTGGGGGGATTTCATTTTGAAATTGAGTTTGACTAACTTGGTATGCAATTGTTGATATTGAGTGTTTTTTGGTGCAATGCCAACTCTTGGTGGTGATGGTGGAATCTCTAGACGGAATAATTTTTCCTCGAATCTTGTTGAACCTTTTTTCAACACATTTTACATTTGGTGAGAGCTTATCATTTGCAAATCCTTTTCTTACAATCTCTATAATTCAAATGTCTTACCCTTAGAATGAAAGCACATGAAGAGGTTGGAGAAATTCATCTTGGTGGTGTCCAAAGTTTTGAGCCATTGGAATCCCAATATTATATCTGCACCCAATGTAATGAATAACATATGACTAGTTAAAAGGTAGCCTCCCATGGTAAATTTAATATTTTGACATTTCTTGGAATAGCCAACAATACCCCATCTAGTGTCATATCTTGAAATTTTGATTTTGGAAAAATAAACTAGCTCAAATTTGTGGCCAACTTTTTAATAATGAAATTGTGAGTACTCCTTGAATCAATTATTATTGTGCCCCTGCTTGTAAGAATTACCACTACTTTGAGGCTTTGTGGGGAATGAATACTTGATATTGCACAACAAGATATAATTAGTTTGTGCTCTTTTGATGATTACTTTGATGCCACTTCTATCTCTGTATCTTTTTTATCATATATTGCTCCTTCAATATGGACAATCTTCTTCTCTCCACACTTGTGTTCCTTACCATATTTATTTTCATAGTTAAAAACATAGCCCTTTCACCTTTTTTCCTTCAATTTGTTAAGGTGTCCACTTGGTAGGTTGAAAAAGGGCTAGCAATTGGGTTTTAAGATCTTTGACTTCGGTGAATGTTTGCCTCCTAATGGCCAAATGTTTTCCCTCTATCTTCAAAGTAATGAATTGGGATCTTGCAAAATAATTAGTTGGCTTCCAATCTCGAGTTAGATTTGAATAAAAGAAAGAACAATAATCCCCATTCCCTTAGAAGACACAATAGCTTATCAACTCTTGTGAGGTGAATCCGCCCTTAGGGATTCCAAGAAACCCTTGAGAGAAAATGATCGAGAAAGTGGGTCTTGGTTATCATTCTTAGGATGGTTTTTCTCCATTTCAGTCAAGGGAGTTCAATCAAGTTGTTATTTCATGTGGATAAGTTGGTTCTTATCAGTTTTGGCACATTGAAGATATGCATGTAATTACAGGGTTGTTGATGACTTGGGGTGATGTAGAGCATCTTGGGTAAGAAGTTAGACTTACATGTCAACCCTAATGATAAACTTGTTAGCAAATGGTTAACTATTTATTTATTGATTTCATCTTTTAAAAAATTGTGATTTCTTATTTAATCATTGATAATGTGTTTAATTTTCCTACTTTGCAGAAGTTGTGCATTGAAAAACAACAAGAGCATCTACAAATATACTTCAACAACATATATAATTTGACAAGTAACATATTGCACCTATTTTGTTTTTATATTTCTATTGTGTTTTTTAATTGTGCATAAAATGTCAGAAAATAGTAAACCAAAAAAACCATTGCATACTATCATAGATGTAGAAATTTATGAATCAATGAATATGAATGAAGAACAAACAATAGATGAAGTATTGAAAGTTGACAATAATATTTTTGGGATAAATCTAGTTGTATACAACATAGGGGATTGTATTTTTGACTCTTTGCAATATTTGTTACATATGCAATTCACTTCCATAGAATTGTGAAATGGTATGATTGATTACTTTCTTAATTGCCTAGCAAAAAGGACCTTGATGCTTTGTTTTCATATAGACATGAGCTAGATCCAGAAACATTGAATGAATTGCATCAAATTACTAATGCTAATACATACTTACAATGTATGCGCCTATCTGCAGTTAAGAAACCAAATTCTAAAGAGTATGGCCTTTGGGGCAACTTATTTTGTATTAAATGGCTAGCAAAGTGATTAGATATCCAAATATGTATTTGGTCATCAACTAGAAAATTAAATTACTTGCATTTCAATGAAAATTCAGAAAGTACTACATATTCTATTTTGTTCCATGATGAAGACCGTTTGAATGGACATTTTGAACCACTTGTTTTCAAAAAAAGAAAGCCATTGGAACAACGTATTAACCAATGTAAACACTCAAAAACAATTACTAACATGAGAAAACAAATTGTGGAGGATAAGTCAATAGATTCAATGTCCAAGTTCAGTAAATATGCATTATCAATATAAAATTTTGCATCAAGGATAATATCATAGATGTAGAGAACTATGAGTCAAAAAATAGACATCGAGATATCTCAATTGAAACAGTATTGGAAGAAAATAACCTATTTAGAATAAGCCCATTTTTATACAATATAGGAGATTGTCTTTTTGACTCATTACAACTACTGTTACATATGTGATACACATCTGTTGAACTAAGAAATGGAATAGTTGATCATTTTTTAAATTGTATGGCAATCGATGATCCTGACACTTTGTTTTCATTCAAAATGACCTAGACTCGCACGCACTATCCAAAATGCATGACATTCATGATGTTAGTACATATCTACAATGCATGCGACTATCTATAGTTTCAAAGCCAAATTGTAATGAGTATGGCCTTTGGGGAGACTTATTTTGTATTAAATGGTTATCCAAGTGGTTAGATATTGAGATATGTATTTGGTATTTAACAAGAAAAAAAAAGTACTTGCATTTCAATGAAAATTTACAAAGTACAACATATTCTATTTGGTTCCATGATAAGATCATAAAAATGGACATTTCGAACCACTTGTGAGGAAAAAAATTAAGACACTTGAACAACAGGCTCACCAATCCAAACAATTTGGAACAAATATATATTACATAAAAAAAATTCCACAGAAAAAAACAATAGATACAATGTCTAGATTATGCAAAAATGCATTATCAATATCAGATTGTGGTGACAGTCTTTTCAATACTATTGCAAGTTTGATTGAAAATGAATATAACAGCCCGTGTCTTGGATGCTACATGGCTCAATCCTTTTGCAATGCAATGCTAAATGGAGACAACATAGCAAATGAATGCCTTGAAACATGCTTAAAATCTAAGTTGAAAATTAGTTGTGGTGTCATAAATTGGGAAATATTTATTGCAAAAGTTGGACATCCATTTGAACAAAGTGAAATTGAAGGATCTAATTTTTGTTTTGAATGGCCATCCTATATTTTGCAAATAAAAATTAAAGTTTCCTTAGAAAACAATGTCATTCCTACCAAAGTATATTGCAAATGTGTACAACCAACAAAAGTATACAATGTTATATCTTACAAAGTCAATGACATGCATACACATTATAAGCCAAGTGAAGTGGAGATAATAATGATAAACGACATTCATGTTGCACAACCAGAAAAAAATAAAAATAAATAATAAATAAATAAATAAAAAATAAAAAATGAAAAGCAAACAAAGGCTTAGTATGCACAAATTGAAAGAATCCATTTGAAATAGTAAACAAGTAAAAACTTGCAACTCTACACATCTCACAAATGGGTTCAACACTATTCTCCATAACTCACTTTGTAAACTAAAACAAGAGATACACAAAAATCCTAAACAAAAGATTAGTATGCACAAATTGAAAGAATCCATTCAAAACAATATACAAGTAAAAACTTGCAACTCTACACATTTCACAAAGGGGTTTAGCACTGTTTTCCATAACTCACTTCATAAACTAAAACAAGACATACACAAAAACCCTAAAATCCAAAACATAGAAAAAAGAAGGAAAAAAACTCTTGTAGAATCTTACATGGAAAAAATAAAAGAAACACCAAAACATGTGTGTGCAATTTGTGGGCAATTGCATTTCAAAAAGAATATTATAAATATAAGCCAACAAACAATGGAAACATATGGGCTAGTTTTATTAAGGACACAAGGATTTTTTGGAAACAAAATATGCAACTTTTGTAACCACCAATTGAGGCAAAACAAAAAACCAATATACGCAACACCAAAATATATTAAAACAAATAAGCCACTACAATACGCTGCTACGCTTTCAGAACTTGAAGAAAGACTAGTGTCCCTTTGACTTGCCTTTGCACACATTTGGCAACTAGGATTCAAAAGACCTCAAATTGGACTAAAAGAAACAATTATCAATGTCCCAACATACATGAACATTATACAAACAGTGTTGCCATGTTCCACCAATGAAACATGCACAATTTCTATTACATTAAAGAGACGTTTGCAATATAGAAATGCATACCAAAAAGGAAGAGGTTGACCAAATGTTATTATAAATTCTTTAATCGAATTGTGTAAAGCAATGTTGTACAAAATGCAAAATGTTAAATTGAACAAAAATTGGCATGAACATTTGTACCATTTAGAAGAGCATATTACAATCACCGACTCTTCATCAAGTGATAGCAACAAAGACAATGACACAAATAATCCAATGGAAATGGAAACAGATACCTTGATCCATGGATTTATTGAGTCAAGAACTATACATTCAATACAAGACAAAGTCATTGAAATTGCACTTGTTGAATGAAAACAACCTCTTGGAATATTCCAAGACAAATATGTAGAAGAAATGAATTTTCCAACAATATTTTTCAGAGAACCATGTGATGAACAAATTGAAAAGAAAATTTCATACCAAAAAATTGCACAATGGGAATTACAAAATTCAAATCGAACATTTTCTTATCATACCTCCAACTTATTTTTCAAAACCATTAAAATTCTAATTGCCCAAGTTTTTTCTACACTATGGATAAGAATTTGCAAAGGGAAATTAAAAGGTAGAACCCTACTAGGAAAAGATGTGAAACACAAACCAAACCTTGAAAAGATATTGCAATCAGATATTGGATATGTAGATTTCAAAAAAATAAGAAATTCACCAGACTATTTGCAACACCTGAAAATAAATCTTTTCACAATGATACGACAGTTAGGTCCACCTACTTTTTTTGTATCTTTTACTAGTGCAAAACAAAATTGGGAGCCATTAAAAGAAACATTGAAAGAATTGTACATCTCACACAAAACAAATCAACATAAAACCAACAAGAATTGCTTAATGAAGTTGACATTACCTATTTGATTAAAAAGGATCCAACCACTTGTACTCACTACTATAAACATAGGATTAATGAAACAAAACAATTAATATGCTTAGATGAGAAATTTTTTGGAAAGGTATTGGACTACTTTTCAGTTACAAAATTCCAAAATCGAGGAAATGAACATGACCATTTCATGCTATGGGTTAAAGATGCACCTATTATGGAAAATATACTAATACTAGTATTGAAAATTTTGTAGACAGATACATAACTTGCAATACTGAAACTTTAAACAAACAAATGGCTAAAATACATATACATCACCATACTAAACAATGTGGCAAGACCAAAAAAAAAATGTCGCTTTGGTTTTCCACAACCACCAATGAATACAACAAGAATTCTTGAACCATGCATCGATGAAAAAAGAAATATGTGTTTGGCTGAAAAACTTAGATCCACTTTAGAATGTTCAAATTATGATTGTTGTACATCTTTTCAGGATTTCCTACTGAACATAAGCATGGATGAAGAATAATACATATTGGCCATACAATCTACATTGCTTAGGCCAACAATGTTTTTGAAAAGAAAGCCATCTCACATTTGGAACAATACATTTTGTAAAAACATTCCTCATCTATGGAAAGCAAATACAGATGCACATTTTTTTCTAAATGCACATGTTGTAGCAATGTACTGTAGCTCATACATGAAAAAATGCAATGCTTCAATAACAAATGCATTTAAAAAAATACACAGAGCACAAAGAACATAACATTGACGCAATTAAAATGATAACAAAACTTGGAAATGCTTTGCTCAACCTACAAAAAATGTCTACTCAGCAAGCTGCACACATTGTGCTTTCACTTCCTCTTAACTATAGTTCAAGGAAATGCATATTCATAGACACATCAACTACTAAAAACTGTACATTTATTTTGAAAAATTCCACACAACTAAAAAATGAGCCAAATGATTCACAAAATGTTGCTTGTAAAAATTTAATTGACCATTATATTGCATTCCCTCAAATGTTGGAAAATGTTTGTCTAGCAGAATTTGTCACATAATACATAACAAGAAAAGGAGAATTAAAAAAAAAAGAAATAGACCACAAATTATTCGATATATAAGATACAATAAACATGTTGACATCAAAAACTATTATAGGGAACAAATTTTACTATATGTCCCATTTTCCATAGATGAAAACATGTTTAAAAAAGGATTCACAACATGGGGAAATGCTTTCATTGCTAATGAAAAAATAGTAAAACTTAATCAAGAAAAGTACACGTACCATATAAATGAGCTATGGGGTGATTTGGACAATGCTATTAATGATGTCAATATTGAAAACGAGAACTATACAGAAACAAACAATGTTGACAATGTCAACACTGAATATAATGAACAATACAATTTGTAATAAGATCTAGACATAATGAAATTTAAGTTTTACAACAAACAAATCAGAAGGCCATTTGAAATTGCTAAGCACCCAAACTTAGTTGACAACACAAAATACTACAATCTTCGAAGAATGCTAAACAAAGAGCAACAAGCCATAGTAAAGGACATACTAATAAAAAAACAAAATAAATTACTTGAACCATTGCATTTGTTTCTAGCAAGAGGTGTTGGAACAGGAAAACCATTCACTGCCAAAGCTATATACCAAGGCCTACTGCGTATATACAATTTAACTCTATTGATAGTGACCCAAATAAGATAAAAGGCTTGTTACTTGCATACATAGGTAAAGCAACTTACAATATTGGAGACATAACTTTGCACTCTGCACTTTTCATACCATTTAACAAATCCACTACTATTCCATTGAGCTCAGACAAATTAGATATATTGAAAAAAGAATATCAACAATTGTGTATTATCCTTATTGATGAAATCTCATTAGTTGGCGCGAAACTCTTGTGTTGCATAGATAAAATATTGCATGACATCATGCAAACCCCTACTAAATATTTTGGTGGTTCAGACATTATTTTTTGTGGTGATTTCTATCAATCAAAACCTATACATGACTGTTCAGTGTTTCAAACTGTAAAATTAGACACCCAACTAGTTCCATACAAATTTTGGGAAAACATCAAATGCTATACCTTACAAAAAACTATGAGACAAAAGGATGAAATCTTCATCATAATTATTAATAGAATACGAACAATCTCTCAAACAAATAGTGGTATAGCATAACTGAATAAAAAATGCTTACATCCTACACCTATTGATCCAACATTTACATTTCTTTTTTACAAGAGAGAATATGTTAATGCACACAATCAAAAAATATTATCTTCTCTTCTTGGACAACTAATAACAATCAATGCAATTGACAAACAACATAATTATGTTAATGTAGAAAAATTATTCAAAAATAATACAAATCTAGCAGACCAAATTATGTTAAAAAAAGACATATTAGTTGAAATTTATAGTGGAAACTATGATACACAGGATGGTATCGTAAATGGATCAAATGGAATATTCAAAATATATACACATCATGCTAACATTAATATTATATGGATTGAGTTTAATGATCGTCATATAGAAAAGCTCAAGCTACAAACTATCACATTTTAACCAAACATATATTAACAATGGATGGGTACCAAAACTCCGAGTTGCCAAATCAATCCTAAAAATAAATGCTCAATATAAGAAAACTGTTAGAAAACAATTATGAGTACAATTAGCATGTGCTCGAATAATACATATATCACAAGGGCTTACAATGCATGGCCTTGCATTTGAACCATTAGGTGTACACCAACATGGGTTAACTTACACGACTCTTTCCCACACATCAACAATTGAAACATTATTTTTTTAAGCCCTCTAACAACAAAAAACTTTAAAGTAAAAAGAGAAATCATAGATGAAATGACATGGTTAGAAACCATAGCTAAGTGGAGTCTTCAAAATGACATACATTACAAAACTCAAACATCATGTATTACCATATCTAGATTAAACACTCGTCATTTCCAACCACACAAACAAGACATTCTACATGACAAAGATTTAATTTCATCAGACATTATTTGTCTGCAAGAGACATATTTAGAAACATCGATAAGAAATGATGCATTATCAGAATATAATTGCTCTACAGCATACCATATACATGGGATAATGACCTGCACAAAAAAGCATATACAAATATCAAATGCAATTCCACTTATAGAAGATAATGTTGAAGCAATATTGAGTACACTGATATTTACTAAACAAAGCCTTTATATTTGTAATATCTATGCCAGACCAGCAACATCCCTTACAAATATTATAAAAATTGTTAACAAAGCAATGACTATAGCTTCTACTGGAAGCCTTATTTACATTGCAGGTGACTTCAACATTGACATTTCCAACTCAAAAAAAATAGAAATGCTCAAAGAGAACATGCAAATACACAACTTGCACTTATTACAGGAAAATATAAAACTTTTTTCAAGGACCATTATTGATCATGTGTGGACAAACAATTATGAAAATACAACAAAAATTCAAAGATGTGAATCGTATTGGATAGATCATGACACTCTTCTATTTCATGTTGGCAACATCCTCTAGCCATGCTCTGCATCCTAGAAAAGGTAATCATGTACAAGAAGTTTATATGACAAAAGATTTTATTTTCTACATACATTAACTCTTACTAAAAAAATAGTACTTAAACTCATTAGTTATACTATTCTACAGATTGTTATTCATATAATGAAAAATAAAAGAAATATTATTTTGCAGGTGACTTGAAATCATGAACATTGGGCAAAAAAAAGTATCTACTGCAGTACCTACAAAAGCACAAAAAGGGACAAGTAAAGAGTAAGTTACATGGACAACATACATAATTTATTTTCATTAACAAAATATCCTCTTGAAAAACCATACTTCACTAACACATTTGTTTTGTCAAAGGCAATTGGACATGATTAAAATTAACAACACTCCAGCAACAACTATCCATAAAACCAATATTACATCGGACGAAAGGTGTTTATATTAGCCAAAAAAAATTACAAAATAATTTCCCAATATATAAGGAATATATCTAAACGTAAATCCACACGGGTAGTAGAGTTGGCTTGGCCAGTGGGTTTGCTCCCCATTGGCCTCGAGTTCGACTCCACTCTTGGGTTTGAGAGTTGGGACTTCTTGTGGGCAGGGGATCTCACCTGTAGGGAACTAGTCTCACCCCAACTTACCCCAGGTACCCAAGATATTGGTTGTTGGGTTGCTAGGTTGGGTCGTAGGGACACCCCTGTTGTATAAAAAAAAAAAAATCTAAATGTAATAGGAATAACACTACTTAATAATAGATTACTATACAAGTAAAAGAAATGTATTATGTAGTTTTCTCAAAAACATAGAAATCAATGAAGAAGACCTTGATGAATCTTTCTCTGTACTTGAAAAATAACACATAACAAAACAGTTAGACATGCCATTTCTTCCAAATTAGTTAAAAATTAAATAGCATTTTCCACAAATTACATGACTAACAATTGCATTTCTTGCTACAGCCACTTGGAAAGCATTGAACTATTTAACAACACTTCTCCTACAAGAATGACCATTCAAAGCAACAAAGAAAGGTATTAATTGTTAATTTCATCTTTTCTAGCAATTTGTGTTAGTAAGTTATGTATATAGACAAGTACGTTTTCCATAGATTTCTACAAACACCAACATACATAGTGCAAAAACTTTAATTTATATTCACACAATTGAGAATAGCATACATTTTCTGTAACTACATAAGAATGCATAACAACATGGTGAGAATTGTCAATTCTTCCAAATTAATGAAATGTTAAATAGTAATATCCACAAATTTCATGACTAACAATTTCATTTCCTACTACAACCATTTGAAAATCATTGAACTAAATAACACATCTCCTACCAAAATGACTATTGAAAGCAACAAAGAAAGGTATTAATTTTTAGTAGTCTTCTTTCATACCAAAATTAGTAAAAAATCTATGTATATGGTTGTACATTTTCCAAATATTTCTACAAACACCAACGTACATAGTGAAGAATCTTTAATTTATATTCACACAATTGAGAATAATATACATTTTCTATCCTTCAATGTTGACAACTATAATTCATATTTAGAATACATAATTAACTACACAATTTATTTTTTACAGTCTAATTTCAACAAACCAAAAACCCAGTACAATATTGGAAATTTGCACATAACGAATTGGTTTGGTATTCAAAGGAGATGTGCTTTTTGTATATGGTCCTGCTTCTACGAAGCATAACACCTAAAAAAGGAAGAAATAGTATATGTGGATCTTGTAGATTGCAATGGTCAAATGACTATAACTGTAAACGTTAGCAACAATCTGATAAATACATTTTTGCCCCGCATGTTTGTTGGGTCTAGTATTCACATCACCAACTTTTTAATCAAAAATAAAACTCAATATGAAAGAGGCAATGCTAACTACTACCTTGCCTTAACCAGTAGAAGCATAGTAGAAAGTGTACCTATTATTTGCAAAAAATGTAGATAAACTCTAGATGTCACTATCTCCCAACTAATACAAGCAAACTGCAACTATTATGTTGGTTTATTTGGAGCAATAGGGACATCTTATCATTAGAAAAAAAATTAGTTCGAAATGCATGTGAAAGATGGAGACCTCCAAGAAGACATGGAAACTATATATACCTAACCATCTTTCTTTTATTTTCATATGCAACTTAACTTATTTACTTAAATTCATTAACAATTTTCTTTTGTAGGTTGTTATCCCAACTTCCAACACATATTTATGTGCATATTTACAACAAATGTTTTCAAAAACAAACATGTATGCCACTACTCCTTTTAAAAAATGTAGTTAGAAATGGTCCACAAGGCTCAAACGTAATGCACACAACACAATCAACATTTTTTGAGTAGCTCAACGATACATGTACAAGAGCACAATTGCAAAATCTTGCAAAATCTAACATTCAGGCAAGAGCCCAAAAAATTATAATTTTATTTTTACATTTATATAACACATTTATGAAATATTTTCAGTTCCCTACAAAATACATATCAAGTTTTTTTTATTCACAGGTACTTGGGACACTGAAGCCAAAGAATTTCCACTTGCCCCCCTTCGAAGATTTTTGTAGCACATGTCATTGTTTCATGCTACTTGACAAGTCTCTTGAAAAAGGATCTGCCAATTGCACATACTGCAAAAGAACCACCAAACTTTCCTACCATCACAATCTGGCTTGCACATTGTATAGGAGAGAAGGAAACATTGACTATTGGTTAAATGGAGACCTCCTTAAACAAAGTTTTCCAAAGCTTCAAGAAATCACATATGAGCAATATAAAGAAGACATCTCGCCTGCAGTGTTCTTGTTACACAGATTCCAATTGCAAGGAACATTTACACTATCTATTAACAATTTCATTGTGAAAATTGTTCAACAATGACTGTCTTATTATTTCCATAAATTGCCCTTTCACAAACAATCTGCCATACTGAACTACAAATTTTGTATGTGTAAATAAGTAATTTTTTGTGTTTGAATTTTACGACTGTTAATTTTAAAGACACTAGCTGAATAGGCCTACAACCATGCCCTTTTTTTATTTCTACAAACTAATGCTAAAATTTGTTTCCCTTCAGCTTATAGCTTTGAAGCATTCAATAACAATATTTCTAACCTCAATGAATTTAGCTGCTTGTTTATTCTTTTGTTAGTTTGGGTACAAAACTTTACTATGTGGTCTTTAAGTTTTTTTAGTTTTGATTTAACAAACGTTAATGTGAGTGTTTACTGTTTTCAATGACTAGTTGAGCTTGATTGTAGCCTACATGGAGATGCTAAGGTTTTCAATTTTGTGTAATTTGCCTCATGATGTAAAAAATATTTTAATAATGTGAAAATTATATTTTTCTTGTGTGAAATCTTTTGTACTTGGTGTGTGAAATAAGAAGATTTTTTTTACAGTGACATGGACTGGCTGTAGCGCTTGTTGCTGAGTTCATTTTACCTATAATTCTGAAGTTTGTGATTCAACTCAACATATAGCCCTATATATATTTGACATTGAATAAAATATCATTTCTTGAGGTTACAAATTTTTGTCATAATGATTAGCACTAAAATCTGATTTGAATTTTATTGTTCAATGGATGATTTCAGGGGTTTCTACTAATTTCAGTTGGTTATTTCATGTTCAAAAAAAGTACAAAGGAATTTCATTAAGAAAAAACAATTCTACATTAGGGATATCACAGATAATAATGGTAGGATTAAACACCTTTAGCACAATACACTCTCATGCAAATACATCCATGAAGTCCCTCAATGCAACAAGCATGCCTTTGATCACCTCTTCGTCAAAATCTAGGGCCAAATTAACATTTTTGACTTATTAAGTGGTACCCAAATTATATAGCTTGGTAGGCCCAAATTAACATTTTTGATCTTTATGTCCAGGTAGATTTAAATTGAATATATTCTCAAGAGAAATCATATCATTTATAATTAGTGTTCAAATATAGTAATCTACCACCATCTAATTCAAGCATTTGAACTTCCAAAAACTCATCTTCATCAATAGTTTGTGCTTTGAAGACCTCTCAGATTGTTCATCAAATCTAAAATTTTGTTTGTCATTGAAAATTTGGAAACTTGTGACATTGTCAAGCTTAGCAGGAAATGTTTCATGAGCCTTCAAATTGTTAGTTGAAACAAATAATGCATCTACAACTTGTCTCTTGGCTCTTGGAATAGATTAGACTTTGAATTCATCAAAACACTCAATCAATCTAGGACTTTGTGCTTGTAAGGTTCTAATCTTCTGTTGTTGTGCATTGGTATTAATCCGTTGATGTTGCATTAGTATTAATCTCTAATCTAACTAAATACTAGTCTTGAATCTCAAAAGATTGATTATTTTAGTGTTTTACATTACCACTATGTTTGCTAGTTATATGTTCCAAAAATTTCATTTGTTTACTATACATTAGTTTTAGATGTGTATCATGAGGTGAAAATTATTTGTAGGCTAGGATTTGATGATCTATTGCAGGAACAAAGAATTAGGGCTAATGACATTGTAAGCTATTGGACAGGTTGCAGTTTGAGCTAATGGCATTGATGGTATGCTAAGCCTTAATGTCATTTTACTATTTTTTTCTTCAATATATGTACCACAAATGAAAATTTGGAGTTTTAAAATTGTGTTTATTTATTTATTTGTTTTTGGTTTTCCTAATGTTTTAGGAATTTAGAATTGCATGTACCTGAACAGGGATCTCCTACACCAAATTTACCACAGAGTAAGATCTTTTCATCCCATGTTTTGTATGTTGAAAGTCAAATTTAAGTTAAAAATCTCATGCTATTCTTTGTTCTATTTAACTGATTAATTTGTTGTTAAATCCAGAAAAATCTGCACAAAAGTATGGTACTTAGACAATTTTTGCATCATACAATCTTTTAGATACAGGTTGTTATTGACAAAATATAAGAAAATTGGAAGTCTTTTGCTTTACACCTCAAACTTAGACTTTTGGGCTTGAAAGAAATGCTTTTCAATATAGTTAATCTTTTGATTTGAAAGAAATATTCATTCTAGATCATTTTGGTTTGCTCATGGTACACTTGATGTTGGTAATCAAGTTTTCTTGTATATTTAGTATGTGCTATTGTACTAAATGTTGTGCAGTGTTTGGTCACATGTTTTGCAACATAAAGAGCACAGTGTGCTTCAATCCTGTAGAAAATAAAATCCTCTGTAAGAGTGATTAATCACCTTTTATGTCTTACAAAGACCTTTTTCAGATGCATATTCTCTAAAAAACTTTGCCAAGGTTGAAAGGAATATATTTGGCTTAACAAGATCTACTAACAGGTCTGCACTACAAGATCTATAAAGACCACACAAAAAAATTGAACAGTAAATGTTAAGGATTAATGAAACATTGGCTACTTATTTTGTTTCTGACCCTAGAAACTCAATAGTAAGGTAAAATACAAATCAGTATGGTTCTTATAAGCTAAGTGATCTAAACACCAAGAATGGGGGTCCTGATAAGGGAATTCCCATTTTAGTAGCAAATGGACACATACCCACTCACAACTAGAGAAGAATACAACAGAACATGACAAAGAACAATGTCAATAACATTCATTACATTATTGATTTGGAAGGATTACATAGAGTTACATTACAGGGGTTCATACCCTATTACACACTCCCCTATATGACCTCCATGGCTTCTATCTCACGATCCACTAGTAGGTGGCCACCAACCTCATTGTTTAACTACTACCCATCACTCTTGAAGTTTGGCTCCTTCGAGCTCCATTTGCATAAGGACCCTCATGGTCCATGCAATCTCCTACCAACTCAGTCTCCGGTCTGGTTGGTCTGTCCTCACAATGGCTCACAACCTGTTTCACTACCACATCATGATTGGTGCTCTTTTGGCCTTGGTGTTCTGTGGATTGGCCTCCTCTGCTTATAACCTCACTCCATCACCCTTTCCATGTTTTATAGTTGTATCTCATGAAATTCAAATTCCATTTGGCACCCACTAACTTGGTTGTTATGTCTTCTCCCTCCATGGCCTGTACCTTCCCTGTCGTGATAGCCCATCATGCTTTGGATGCCATCCACCTATTAGTTAGCAAACTATCCATCCATCGTTGCCACATTTCTTTTGCTTTTGCCCACCCTTTAATTGTGTGTCCTTCTCTTTGTTTTCCTTATCTGCTTCTTCTTGTGCCATGTAGTATGCACTTCTTCCTTGAGGCCTTCTCTCCTTCCTTCATTGCCTTCATCATGCTATATCCCTCCTACCCCCTTTTGCTCTTTCCTCCAGGCATCCTCTTTGTGCTTGTCTTCCTTCTCACTCTATTTCCTTGATGTGACCTACTCTTTAATTTGTCAAATAGCTTGCATGGTCAAGAATATGTCAATAGTATGTATTCAAATCATATTAAACCTTGATTGTAAAGTGTCACCTTATAGAACAAATGATTGAGATATTTTTAGTATAGTGATGTCTTAAAAGAACCTAAATAAACATAATCAATCTGAAGAAGTATTTCATAACTCTTCCTTCTTTGTCTCATTATTAATAATGTTGAAAACCATTTTTAGGAATGTTATCTACCACTCTTGTACGGTATTGAGCCAAACCAAGAGTGTACATAGGGTGTATGAAATCTGGACTAGTCCTTGCACAAAAGTAAGTAATTTAACACCCTCTATTGATTTCTTCTTTGCAGTACTAATTGATCTTCACTTAAATGCAGTAGAGGTATGGCACCTTCTAACTGCCTTTCTCAAAAAAAGTTTGTAAGTAAAGGATAGTTAATATATAGAAAATTAAAACTACTGCTTCCACTTTTGCAAGATTCTAGTGCTAAAAGAGGATACCAATTAGTCAATGATGTTTCCTATGAAGAGGCTTCAATAATAGCTTCAACAATTAATCTTGTACCTTGTGGTCTTGGTCCAATGACTATTGCAATGCTTCTGTCCACTACTCTACAATCATCAAAACAAACATATGGGTTCAATTGAGATTTCCGATGTTTGATCCAGGTCTTTTGCAATAGACTTCACATTATATGTTTTATGACACTTATAAATGAGTTATCTATTATTGAATGGAATAAAAATATTATTTCCTATCATAAGGAATTTTTTGGAGACATTAGGCTCCTATAACAGGACTTACAACTAGATGCTTTCATTTTTTTTTGTAGAGAAAACCGTAACATTTAAGCAACTTGGTTATACATGACTCTACATACAATGAAAGTTCTAAAGATCTTTTCTTTTTTAAAGAGGATTTTTTTATCATATATGATGAATGCTTAAGGAAATCTTTGAACTCATTAATATTTACATAATGCTGGCAACATGTACACCGCACTTTCTTCATGGCAAACACAACAAATACAAAAAAAACTATTCTTAAACATTTTGGCAAGAACTTCGCTGCTCTGTAGCTCTTTTTTTACTATGGAATGTAAAAACTTACATTAAGTTAATTGTCAAAACACTATTTAAACCGTGTGTGATTCCATAAGTGATCTTAGTGGCAAAAAAAATGCCTTGAAAATTTGCTATAAAAAAAATTATCGTTACTATTCCTCTCACTCAAAATTTTTTAGCCAATAAAATGGAGGAAAAATAATTTTCGGAATTTGAAAAGTTAAAAATCATGCATTTAACTTTAAGAAAATTAAAACATAATGTATTAAAATTAAATTATAATCTATGAACAAGAAAATAATGGATTTGATTGGCTGCAAGAAAAACAATTAATCACTAGTTAAGTTCAAGGCCTTGCCTATAGTTCCATGGCATGAACTAATAAATATTGATGAAAAAAATGATAAAATAAGTATTTAGTGTGGATATGAAGAAATGATAAATTAATCAAATAATTAAAAACTATTTAATTAATAGTGATTCATAAATCTCCTTCCAATTTCTTAAGATATATTCTTCATATAATTGAAAGAAAATAATTAATTAAAAAATATTTAATTAATATACATAAAAGAAAATAATAAATTAATTATATTTATATTGATTATGAAATCTCCTTCCAATAGTCTAGATATATTTTCCATATCATTTATTTAATGAATGAATTAGTTACTTTTAATGTCGTCCAACAGATCAAACAGTCTAAAAGACCAAGGAATACAAAGAAGGGAAGGGGGACAATGTTAATGATTGGCATGCAGGGCCAAATACAAGGGCAAGAATAAAGCATAAAAGCATAAGCATGAAGTAGTTGGAGTAGCCCAATGTCTTTATTCTGATTCTTACAATGGACTGGAGGTTGACGGAGGGCACCCTGTACTTTGCAGGAGCGTGCAGACCAAACCCTGGCCAGGCCGGCATCGCCTATGTTATATACGATTATGCAGGTGAACTGGTGGACGAGTTTAGCAGCCTCATTGATCCTTATCCTCTCTCCAGCAATGCTGCACATTACAGGGCGCTTATCGCCGCTCTCCGGCGCGCTTGTGGAATTTGGCTTCATAAATATTGTGGCCTGCGGTCATTTGGAGCTCATAAGCAAACAGGCATCATATCTCTTTCAGTTTTTTCCATTTCTAACTGTAATTCTTTCGCTATCTTTCTTGGACTGAGTAAATTTTAAATGCCGTTTTCTTTTACACAGTTTGATGGCCGCTGTGCATGTCGAAAACCTAAAATGCAAAGGTATTAACGAAAGGTTCGGATGATAGGCTCGTTCTTTCAAGACCTTCAAGTTCAGCATATCTCTGTAGATGACAACTCCTACGCGCGCTCCCTCGTGCAGGCGTGTTTTATGTAGCTCGCATTCATGCTTGCCGTTTTCGCAGAAAATTTAGGACTTTTTTGGTTTTTTCCCCCTTCTGGACTGCCCAGGAGCTCCGCAATCGAGAAGGAAAGAAGAGGGGTTTTAGTTTGGACACGACGAAACAGGATGCGTTGGGGTGCTTGGCGGGCATTCTATGCGCTTATTTGGGTTTAGGACAAGGGTTTTATGGGTTAGGGTTTCTCACAATTGTACACTTGGCATTCTGTCTGCATATTTGGTTTTATGACTTGCTCTGTATATCATATATTTTAATTTTTAGTTTCTATTCTGTTCTGAATGTTGTTAACAATTATATATGAATATGCTTTGAAGATATCTGTTACCACTTGAGCTTATTCCGTATATGGAAGAATGATATGCTGTTTCCACCCAACTACATTAAAAATTTAGCTATAAATTACATAAATAAATAAGATCAAAAGTATATTTTATTGGAAACCCCTGACAATCTTGAATCGACAACGAATAAGGCAAAAAGAGATGGTGTTCAATAACTGATCGTGTATGTTTAAAATGTGACTGGTTCATTCTCTGCAACTTGAATATCAAACGTTTTGCTATACCCCAAGGAGATGTACTGCTGGTTATATAATTGTAATTCTGCTATGTGTTGTTTTCTGTCAGAGTATGGCTCTCCTATAAACCTGTAATACTATTTTTTTTGAACTCTGTTATCAGTATGTATTTTGGTTATCAAGCTTAATTCAAAAATATTTTGGAGAATTTTCTAGCGTAATACATTATGATACTATACAAATTAGCTGAAATGAGTAGATTCTTTAAGCTATCTTATTTATATGTTTATTCGGCTTGACATCCATTGAGAATGGAACTTAAAATCCCAGTTGCTATGAGCAGGTTGTTAAAAATCATCAAATTTAGGTGAAATGAGTGGGATGTTTAGGCTATATGAAAGCCGGTTGAATGATTGAGTGGATTGTTTTATGTGGCTTCGCCAACTAAAAAATTCAGTTGAACTGTGTAAATTGTTTAAGCCATCAAATCCAGTTTAAGCCATAACGAGCAGATTGTTTGTGGCAACTCAAAAATTTAGTTGAAAGGAGTAGGTTGTTTAAGCCATCAAATCCAATTAAAATGATTATCAGAACGGATGGATTTTTTTAGCTTCTCATTAAGAAGAGAGAATGCAACTAAAAAAATCAGTTGAAATGAATAGACTGTTTAAACCATCAAATACACTTTTATTTATGGCTTTCCCATTAGAGAAAGATGAAACTCAAGTGAGATGAATGACAAATCCAATTTATATGAGTGAATTGTTTGTGCCATTATTTTGACCTCCATCTACTTTTAAGCGACAGTGGAACCTTACAATCAGTCATGTGACTATTTATTTGCTTTTGCATTCAATGAAAATAAAACCCTGATAGACTTTTTTTGTGCGCCCCATATCCAAATTAACAATTTTATATATAATTCTGTATGAAATTGACTGCGTATTATACGCGGAGAGATTTCCAATCAGTAACTGCACGAATATCTAGTCTCTGAAGCTTAACATTAATGGTATCAGGCCCTCTTTTTGAAAAATACAGAAAGACCACAAAAATAAGTCTCTTGGCTGGAATCGAAATCTATATTTAACAGGCCGGAAAAGCATTTCCTACAGAGGCTCAAATAACGGGGCAATATAAGCCGTGGATTAATTCAAAGTTCCCACGAGCTTGGCGTGCATGTACACCGTCATGTACACCAGATATTTGACCGTCTTTACAGAATTTCGGCTTGGCAGGAATAAATAGGACATTACCGTCGTCAATGAACAACAATAATATTTTAAAGCAATGTCGAGGTCGCAACGTCATTGGGCATGGCATTTGACAGTCGCCGGCGAAATTTGAGGGCATTAAAGCAGATTTATCGCTGAGTATCGTAGAGGCTATGATCGACAGTTGAACAGTGGACATGCGATCCTCCTCAAATACATTTTACAATCCGTACGAATCGTCGAAGGAGGCTATTGTATTGTTGGTGTATTAGGGGAGAGGGCCTAATAGTCGTGCCGGGTCCAATAGTCGTGCATCCAATCGTAAATATAATACTCAATAGTCGTTTATATAATGTCTAATAGTTGTGATTTGACTATCCATAATTAAACAAAATGTATGCTTTTGATCTAAAAAGCAACCAATCATGTGATACCACATCAGCGCTCAACTACTCATGATGTAATGCACAAGAATTGGTCTCACTATTTTTTGGGGCCTTTTTGGACACCTTGACAAAAACGCATGCTGATGTGGCATCATATTTGATGATGTGGCCCTGAAACCTTAGTTATAAGCAGAGAACTTGCCAAGTAAGTTGCTGTAAAAAATTGGGAGTGATTTGAAATTTCGACATAGGATAATTAGAAGCGCGAAATTAGGGTGCATGACTACTGGGCCCTCTCCCCTATATAGGTCATATTTTTGTAATGGTAAAATTTGCAGAAGTTTTTGGAAGAAAACCATGTGTAAGTTTTTGGAAGAAAATCATGTTCAAGGTTTTGAATCAATTATATCATCATTTGACTTATATTGTTTTAAGTTTCTCTTTTGTGTTTTTGTTATTCGTGTTTGTTTTAAAAATCTAGGTTTACAATCTACACCTCTTTTTCCACATCTTAATGATGGATAAAGAGTGTGTTCCGAAATATTTTTATGATGAAACAATTTGCATAATAAAAAAATATAATAAGAAATATGCTATAAATATTTGATAATAATATGTGATTTGAAAGGTGCAATCTCTTAATCTACTTCAAGGGGGATACCTCTAATAGTCTTCAATAAGAACACAATACTTAATATGATGATAATAACTAATCTCTACTTCCTATGTATGACAAATTTATGCCTTGGATTCTATAAAGGTCAACTTAGCTATAAGACTATATTAATTATTATATACCTTAGTTAAGAGTTAAGATAGCCACAAATTGACTACTCATAACCTTAGGGATCTATAGGAATAAGAGCATAACATGCACCCCTTCAAAGAGGCATTATCCTCAACATTAAATAATTGTGGTTGACTTTCAATAAAATATTTATCTTAATCATCATCTTCTTCTTCTTGTGATTTTGCTTCTTTTTCATCTCCTTATTTTTCTTTAGTGAACATTCTCTTCCCAAGTCTTGTTGTGAATATCCACATGTAGCAAATATCTTCATCCAATCATCGTCTTCAGGTCTTCTATCTTTACATCTATCCTTGGGCAAGAATTCATCCTTAATCTTGTTGACCTCTACCTTTATATAATCCAAGTTATGGTATCCATCTCCTCTACTAATGAATCCTCTTTGTAAGTAGTCCTTCTAGTAGTGATGGGATTCCTTCCCTTCCCTCCAAGCCAGGTAGATCTTGTTTACTAGAAAAATTCTCCAAGAATTTCATTAATTTGTAGTCTTGGGAGTGTATTTGGCAAAAACCTATTTTGTAATTACTTTTTTAAAACAACATCAAATTTTTCTAAATCAAGACTATAAGTGGATCAATTCTCCTTTGCTCAACCCTCCATATTGTGGAAAAAATAATCTAATTTCTTCCCTAGGAGTAATTTTGTGGAAACCCTAATTCTACAATAACTCCTTTAATTCTCCTCTAAATTTCTTGAAATCTATGTTGTTGTAGCTTTAATGTGGCCTTAAAAATCATCTTTAAAATAAAATAAAAACTCAGCAAAATTGAGGGGATACGTACTTACCAAAATGGCCTCCAATTAAAAAAAAAATCTGTGTTCTTGTCTTCACAATGCCAAAATCATCCTCCAATACCACTTGTAATAAAACAACTTGCACAAAAGATAACATAATAAAAAATATGCTACAAATATTTTGGTAATAATATGTCATTTCGAGGGGGAAACCTCCTAATCCACTTTGAGTGGGATACCTTCAATACTCTTCAATAAGAATAGCATATTCAATAAGAATAGCATATTCAATACGATGATAATAATTAAACTCTACCTCTTATATATCACATATTTGTGCCTTGGATGCTACTCAAGCCGACTTAGCATCTACTTCCTCCCCTCCTAATATCAAACCATCCTCTACCATTACTTCATCCACTACTCATCCCCATTGCGCCACCCTTACTAATACTAGTGAGCTCCACCACATGGTTTGTACTCTTTCTCCACTTACACCCTCCTTATGACTTACCTCCCTTTTATATTCTTGCCAAGACACTCATTACCCACATAATGTATTACATGCTTATTCCTATTTCTTCCACCACTACCCAACCTATCACCACTTCTCTTTTTAGTGTCATTCCCACTTAATCCACTCCCATCTCTACCCATTTATCGACTAGTGTTACACCATCCTCCTTTATGACTCATATTATTCCCTCATCCAAAGCTATGATGCATACTATCTTTCTATAATGACATTTTTTTTCGTCTATTGTTAGGACCTCACCCATTACCCCATAATGCTAGTTTCCACTTTTATATTAGATATATTATTATAGGAGATATAAAATCTTAAGAGGGAAATCAATGGTAACAAAAAGAGTTATATTGCATATAACCTTTCGTACCGAATGCCATTAACTTTCAAGGTTTTAACTTATTCATTGACTATGGGGTTTGTAACTTTTGATTTGAAATGTATAATGGAAAAGACCCACCCAAACATTCATTTATAGTAGCATGTAATGATTTTTTAATGATGAAATGGTCTTAGTTAAGCTATTCCCATGGATTCTATTACAAAAATTAATACCATTATCGAAATATGACAAGAAAGAAGTAAAAAAGATGAAAACTAATTTAGAAACAATATTTAATTCTTTACTTTCTTTCTTTGTATAAAATGCAATGATTATTTTGATAAGCTAAATTCAATGTATTTAAAAATATTTTTGTAAAATATAATAATTTGTTTTTTTTTTTTTTTTTACCTGAAGCACATTTTCTAGTGGAAAAGAATATCTATTCTTTGCTTTCTTTCTCTTATTTTATATTAAGATTTTTTTAATAGTCTTGCATCATGCTAACACATTCTCAACCATCCATATCTTTATTATATTATTTATACATTATGAATATTAGTGGAAAATAAAAACAATATCTAATTCTTTGCAATGATTAATTAGATAAAGTAATATATATATTTTTTAAAATATAATAATAATTATTTTAATTTGTAAAATATAATCATAATTATTTTAATTTGTAAAATATAATCATTATTATTTTAATTTGTAAAACATAATTATTATGATTTTTCTTTTTTTGTTTTTGATTATGAATATATATTTTAGAAAGAATATTTGATTCTTTGTTTTCTTTCTTTGGTATAAAGTGTTATTTTTTTTAATATTTTTTTTATTTATTTTATATTGGGTCCATTGATTAGATCTTTTTCAATAGTCAACCATCATTCTACCACATTCTCAATGTCACTCATTAAAATCAGCCAATAATGTTCATGTAAGAAATGTCTTGATATAAAATACATCTAGAGATATCTTAATAATATATAAATATATATATATTAAATACATTTAAATTTATTTATATAATACAATTTGTTTCTTGACAACTATACATAACTTCATAACTCAGTTTTCACAGAGAAAGGAATAAAATTCCCCTTCCAATCCTCTCGGATATATAACATTTATTTTATGATGAAATTATTATAAAAGAATGGCCGACAATGTAATGATTGGCATGCATGGCCTAATACAAGGGCATGAATAAAGCATGAAGTAGTTGGAGTGGCGTAACGTCTTTCTTCTTACAATGGCCTGGGGGTTGATGGAGAACGAGGGTACCCTGTATTTTGCGGGAGTGTGCAAACCAAATCCTGGCCAGGCCAGCATCGCCTATATTATATACGATAATGACGGTGATCTGGTGGATGAGTTTAACAGCCTCATTGATCCTTATCCTCTCTCCAGCAATGCTGCACATTACAGGGCGCTTATCGCTGCCCTCCGTTGCGCTTCCGAACTTGGCTTCACATATATTGTGGCCTGCGGTCATTTGGAGCTCATAATCGAACATGCATCAGATCTTTTTCAGTTTTTCCATTTCTAACTGTAATTCTTTCTCTCTCTTTCTCGAACTAAGTAAATTTTAAATGTCATTTTCTTTCACAGTTTTATGGCCGCAGTGCATGTCGAAAACCTGATATGCAAAGGTATCAACAAAAGGTTCGGAAGATAGGCTCGTTCTTTGAAGAGCTTCAAGTACAACATATCTCTGAAGATGATACCTCCTACGCGGGCTCCCTTGTGCATGCATGTTTTATGTAGCTTGCATGCATGCTTGTTGCTTTCGCAAAAAATTTAGGACTTTTTAAGGTTTTTTTCCCCGTCTGTACTGCCCAGGAGCTCTGCAATCGAGAAGGAAATAAGAGGGGTTTTAGTTTTGACACAACGAAACATGATGCTTTGGGGTGCTTGTGCGCTTATTTGGTTTTACGACTAGGGTTTTATGGGTTAGGGTTTCTCACAATTGTAGACTTAGGCATTTTGTGTGCGTATTTGGTTTTATGATTTGCACTATATATCATATTTTTCAATTTTCAAATTTTATTGTGTTTTGAATGTTGCCAACTATTTATATGGCTATGCTTTGAAGATCTCTTTATCACTCAAGATTATTTCGTATATGGAAGAATGATGAGCTTATCACATAAATAAATAAGATCAAAATTATATTTATTTGGAAATCCCTAACAATTGTGATAACGTATGTGAGTCAACAATGAATAAGGCAAAAAAAGATGGTGTTTAATAATTGGTCATGTGTGTTTAAAATGTGACTGGTTCATTCCATGCAATTGATGCAGGAGCATCTAGTGGTGTAAGGACATTCCTGCACCACCCAAAAATATCTTTACTTTATTTTAGCTTTTTGTAGATGTTTTTGCATTTCTGGACACTCTTTTCGTCGAAAAAGAATTCCCAACTTTCATAATTGTTTTTCTACTTTTTCTGTTCAACAACTATTTTTAGCAGGTGTGAATTTGAAGGCCTGTGGAGGCAAAAATTTAAGGGAAGCTTCAGGACAGAAAAATAAACACTTCGGCAAAAGAATTAGGTTAAGATCATTCATGGTTTGAAAGTTACTCAAATTTTAGTTTCTATTTTTTGTCCTGAAAAACCTTCAAAGTCCAATTTGAGGCACTAAACGGTCTTGTACAGGCCCAAAAATCGTCTAAACCAATAGAGGAGGTTCTTAGCGCATTCTTCACTCTGAGACCTTTCCAACGGTTCAAACGATTCGTCAAACGGAGTCCCAAATCAAAAGTTATGGCTCCCAGAAGTTGGTGCATTTTCAAAAATGTGCTAGTTTTTTAATGTGGTTTTAAAATTTGAATTTCAAATTGTAATTTTCGGCGCTAAACTGCTAAAACTCATAATTTGAATGTTGTTTTTGGATCCAAACCAAAAAGGAGTTATTTATGGGCTAGTTTCTCATTTTTGGGCAGCATACTGAGAAAAGGGAATTTCTGTGATTTTCTGTAAGGACATGTATTGCAGAACTCGAGGATTTGGGGATCCTCTACATGTAAGCATTTCATTATTCTGAATATAATAATATTTTCTGGTTTTTGTGTGTGATATTTTGTGTTTCGGGCTAGCACCCTCATCAACAACCCAAATATTGCATACGTTTTGCTATGCCCCACGGTCTCTATGTACTGCTAGTTATATGATTGTAATGCTGCTATTTGTATTCTGTAATCGTATGTTTTGTTGGTTTTGTGTCTCACTGTCTTGAACAATATCCTCAGTGTTGTTTTTTGTCAGAGTATGGCTCTCCTATAAATTTGTAATGCTATTTTTTTCAACTTGGTTATTAGTATCGATTTTTTTTGTTATTAAACTTAATTTAAAAAGAAAATAATACGAATTAGTTGAAATGAGTAGATTCTTTAAGCTATTTATTTTATTGTAAAATCCCAGTTGCTATGAGCAAGTTGTTAAAATCCATATTTATTTTATGTTTATTTGGCTTGGCATCCAGTGAGAATGGAACTTAAAAGCCTAGTTGCTATGATCAGGTTGTTAAAGATAATCAAATTTAGGTGAAATGAGTGGGTTGTCCATGCTATATGAAAGCCAATTGAATGATCTCTTACTACAGTGAGTGGATTTGAACTGAGTAGCTTGTTTATAAGCCATCAAATCCAGTTTAAATGATTATCATAACAAGTAGTTTGTTGGTGGCTTCCCATTGAGAGAGAATGAAATTCAAAAATTTAGTTGAAAGTAGTAGGTTGTTTAAACCCTCAAATTTAAATGATTATCATAATGGGTGGATTTTTTTTGGCTTCTCTTTAAGGGAGAATGAAACTAAAAAAATTGGTTGAAATGAATAGATTGTTTAAGCCATCAAATCGAGTTGAAATGATTATCATAACGAGTGGATTATTTGTGGCTTCCTATTAAAGAAAAATAGAACTCAATTGAGATGAATAGATTGTTTAAGCCATCAAATTAGTGAATTTTTAAGCCATCATTTTTACCACCATCCACTTTTGAGAGTGGAACTTTAGCATCAGCTATATGTCTATTTATTTGCTTTTGTATTCAAAGAAATTAAAATCATGATAGATTTTTTTTAAACTTTAAGAATGAGGTAGCCACCTTATAAATTACAGTGGTTATTCACATGACTGAGGATGCTGGTGTGACATACCCTCCGGTAGCATAGGAGGGGAGAGACTAGACCTATTTACCTTTTGCCTACAACAAGATTTTTTAGTCAATCAAGCTAGGCCCCACCCTAAAACCCTGATAGACTTAGGGAAGAGGACCCAGTAGTTGAGCACCCTAACTTCGTGCTTCTAATTATCCCACATAGAAATTTCCAATCATTCCCAATTTTTTACAGCAGCTTACTTGGCAAGTCCCCTGCTTATAACTTTCGTTTTGGGGCCACATCAGCATGCTTTTTTGTCAAGATGTAGTTGATCAATACTTGTGCATTCACATCGTGGGTAGTTGAGTGCTGATGTGGCATCACATGATTGGTTGCTTTTTAACTCAAAGGAATACATTTTGTTTAATAATGGGTAGTCATGTCACAACTATTAATCCAATACTGATAAAAATATTAGACATTATATAAAACTACTATTGAAACATGCTCAACTACTTAAGTCCTCTCCCCTAATTGTGAACCCCATATCCAAATTAACAAATTTGTATATAATTCTATATGAAATTGGCTCCGTATTATACGGGGAGAGATATCCCTGGAATCAGTAACTGTACGAATATCGAGTCTCTGAAGCTGAACATTAATGGTATCAGGGCTTCTTTATTTAAAATGCAGGCAGGCAACAAAAACAAGTCTCTTGGCTGGAATCGAAATCTGAATTAACGGGCTGGAAAAGCATTCTCTATTGAAGCTAAAATAGCGAGGCAATATTAAGCGTAGATTATTTGAAAGCTCCAACGAGCTTGGCGTGCATGTACACCGTCCTGTACACCAGTTATTTGACCCTCTTTACGGAATTTCGTCTGGGCAGGTATAAACAGGACATAACAGTCTTCAATGAACAGCTTTAATGTTTTAATGCAATCGAGGTCGCAACGTCATTGGGCATGGCGTTTGACAGTGGCCGGCGAAAAATGAGGGCGTTAAAGCAGAATTATCAGGTGCTTTAAAGACAGTGCAAGCAAATGCTGGGAGTCTTAGAGCCGATAATCGATATTTGAACAGTGGACGACATTCGATCTTCCTCGAATCGACGAAAGAGAAAGAGCTAAAGCCTTGCATTTCTAGCTTCTCCTTTGCCTCTCAAATACAGATCCATAGCAATTGCACAGAATAACGAGTGAGAAGATGAAATCTGAGAGTCTCTATGCACCTGCTTAGCATTTTGGTTAGCAGCTATTTTCAATATTTTGAGGAGCATTTTGCTGAGTTGGTGATTCCATGGTTTTTTTTTTTGTTTTTGGCTTATTATTGAACAATCAATTTAAATTTAATTCTTTTAATTGTATAATAAATGAACAGCATTAATAATATTTTGTGTAAATAAAAAGTAGAGGTAAAAAATAGTGAGAAAAATTAGAGGCAAATATGAAAAAAAAAGAGGCAAAGAGATTTGTGCAGTCACATGGCATTTTTTTTTAATATGCAGCAGCTGCTTATTTGTCAGCTCCCAATTTTCCCACAACCTATTTTCAATTTGAAAGCAGTCCACGAAAATAGGAAAAGATTTCAAATTATCCTATAACCATAAATAAAAAATTTCATGGGGGCATCTAACTGCTTAATTTTAAGTAGAAAATAAACTTAAGCAGCAATATAAAGATGGGATTACTTTCAGCCTTGTTCCTTTACCAACAAATCACCTAAACAACAGAGAAAAATAAATAAAAACTTTAGAAAAAATAAAGTTTGCTTCCCATAGGGGACGTTACAAAACCTCGAAATGTGAGGAGCTTGATCAATGTGATTGCATGACCGGGCAAGAGGAAATCAGGGCGTGAAGTAGCAGTTCCTCCACCTACTTAGGAAGGTTAAAACTTAACTAGCAGTTGCACCATATGAAGTGCAACGGTTTTGCCCATTGGATGAAGGTGAATGTTAATACTCATCAAAATTAATTGTCTTTTAACCCAAAAAAATCCAAAATTCTGTTCTTAATCCAAAAAAATCCAACTTAAAAATATAGATTTTTCAAATATGGGTATCAAATATAATTATAATAATTTTATATTTAAAAAAATCAAATTTCAGGATATAAATATTTTAAATATATTATTCAAGTTTAAAATGGATAATAGATAAATGATAGTGTTAGATTTTGAAAGTCTGTGATGAAGATGAATTTGTAATGAGTATTGGTAAAGGATTAATTTACGCATTCACAAATTTATAGTATTCTTATAAATTAATATTTCATGGCAAAAGTTTCACTTTACATTTTGTTGTTGCTTGTGTAACATATTTATTTTCTCTAAGCAAGTCAAGGTTCCCTTTTCAAACCTTTGTGGTCATATTGTTTGATTGAACCTTTGGGGAATGTTCTATTGATTCATTATGATTGAAGCTTTGCTATTTGTTGTCGTTTGTGCAATACACCCAATTTTTCCTTAACAAATCAAGGCCCACTTTCTAGACCTTGGCACTTATAGTGTTTTGATTGAAACCCATGTGCACATTCTTTTGATTTATCACGATTCACTTGTGTTCATGAACTTGATGTGTTAATCCTTAGTCTCAATGTATTTGCTCCATGCTAATTCTAAAATTCAAAGGTCTGGTGTTTTGCGTTGTGGCTACTATTATATCCAAATGTAAACTTGTTTTGTACTAGAAATTCTTGTGGAAATGAGTCCTTTGACTTGTTTCTAATTCATCACTATAGTCATGTTCATTGTATAACCGCAAATCTCTAAGTTTATACACTCGTGCCATCTATCATCCTTAGAACTTATTAGATATCACCTAGATTGTACTATCCTATCCTACATATTTAAATCATTTGATAAGCTTAGTTTAATTATATGCCTCATGTCAAAAAGTTTAAATTATTAGTTCTTGCTGGAATGAGTAAATTCTTGATCAACATAATCTTTTGTTAAATGCTTTAAAGCAATCAATGTAATCTTATTTCTAGTTTATTTAGTATTATCTCATGTTATTATATATCAGAAATTGTTATCTCTTGTGACTTTGTATCATTTCTTGTACATTTTATCGCTTTCAAAGCATCCTATGTGCTAGCTATAACTTAACACATAATGTTCAACAATATAAACAAATTTAAATTCAAATTTACTTTATGATAAATTTAGACAACAAATATTCTCAGATTTAAATTCATACTTATGACAACATAATTGTCCTCTAACTCCTAAACAACAATAATTCAAAGCCTGAAAATCACGAATTTTTTGATCTTTTAATTTGACACAAATAAATTAGATTTTGTTAAATAGTTTACTTAATCTCATTTCCATTTGAAATCTTGCAAATCTAAAGTGCAGGTGGCTTGAGATAATTTCATCAAAAACTGAATTGGATTTTTGTGGTTTGCACGGGCAGTCAAGGAATTATGGAACCTGAAAGATCATACCATACCATACCTAAAGGAGACAAGTCTATTTAAGAACGATGGACGCACCATATACGAGATTTGGATGCATTTAAGGAGAGATATGTATTTGAAAACGACAAATCTGCAAGAAGAGGCGCCCAAGGTACATGAGACATCCTTATTTAATGAGAAATGGTGGGCAAGGCCAGAGAATGCAGATGGGCAGAGACGATTTGATAAATTAAACGGATGGGACAGACAGATTTGACAGCAAAAAGAAGCACAGGCGCCTACTAAGACAGAAATGTAGCCATGCAAGAAAAGACAGAACAATAAAAAATGCAAACAAAAACAGTAAGCGTCGAAATTCTTAGAGAAAGATATGACACGGGGAGATTTTAGTCGATGGGGAGATAGGCCCATTGTTAGAAAGCTGTACGTGACTACAACTCCACATGAATGAATGAAAGATTTTAATGACGTCTGTGAGATTAAACAATCTATGGGACCAAGACAAAACAGGCCTAATTTGTCTTCATGCTCTTTTCCAAGTCAGATCCCCTGCTATTAATTTTGACTAGTAGGCTAGCCGTCTGATTAATCTTGTCTTCCTCAAATAGCTGGTGCATACTGTCCACTTTCAAATTATTTTCACGCTGAGTACGGATATCCTTGTAAGTAATGCATTCCATGATGAAGTGCCATTCTGTTTCCAAAGCAGATTTCCTTAAAACTCAATTGAAAAAACAAATCTGTACGCAAGCTGACAAAAAGATTAAATAACTGCATTCCTAAGCAGATGGATGAAGATATTTCTAGAAATTGGAAAAGGCAACGGCTATCCAGCCCCAGAAATGCACCCAGCATGGATGCCAGATGCCTCCCATCTGCAGCCGCCGTCAGAAATCCGTATTTTCCGTAGTACAAACTCCGTCCCATTTTAAATGTATCAATAGTTAAATGGGTATATACTATATGCTGTAGGTTTATAGGTTTATGTGCCTGCTGCGCACAATTATATGCGTGCAAGTGAAATTAAAATTGTTTAATTTAATATTTATTTTTATTAATTATATTACTTGTGGTTAAGATTGTTTTAAATGGTTATTATTAAGTGTTTTTATAAATTAATCATATGATTTGTAATTTTTATGTAAAGTAAATATTTATATTTTATAAAATTTATATTTATCATTAAATATATATATTTTATAAAATCTATATCTTTTTTTAATTTTAAAAATAATTTTGAGTAATTTGATTAATTATTATCTTTATGTAAATGAAAAAATAACTTAGATAAAATTAATTTATGAAAGAGTTTAAATAATACTATCAATCATGAATTAGAGTGATTGTTTTAAGTGGTTTTTATTAAGTGTATTTATACATGAATTATATGATTTGTAATTTTTATGTAAAGTAAATATTTATATTTTATAAAATTATTATTTATCATTAAATATTTATATTTATATTTTATAAAATTTATATTTGATACAATCAAAAATCCAAAAATTACAAATCTTCAACATTATGGATTGTGGAAATCTTATAGCATTAAACTATTATTTTTATTTTGACAATCATAATATTAAAAATAATATTCAAAGTAAAAAAATACAAACATATGATTGAATTGTTTAACTTCTAGTCCTTGTTTAAATTGATTGCTATAGTAATTATGATAATAATAACAATACAATTATTTTCCTTTGAAATAATATAACAATTAAAAAATCTTGTAAGTTTCAATTAACCATAAAAATTTAAAATTCTAATCCAAAATTTTCCCTCATATCTTTCTTTTACCATAGTACTCTATATTTTCTATAGAAATAGTATTAAAGAAGGATGAGACAATTAACAATTATATTATAATACCCTGTCTTTTATGTTTTATGGTTAAAATTTAGATTTATAACCACATGTTTATGCATATAAATGTTTATTATTATTTTTGTGGGAACCTTTGAAATAAATATTAATATTTTTATTAAATAATTGTAAGTGCATTAGTTTCACTATATAGTAGTGTGGGTTTGATGGCTTGAATTTTTTTCCTTATATATTATGTCATTTAGTGTTCATATTATTATAAAAATATATTGTAAGGTAGCAAGCTCATGTACCTTCTTAGAAATTTAATAATTAATAAGATTAAATACTTGGTGGCTATAGATCCACTTGTGCATTTATCTATGTGATACATAAGATTTTTTTCTAATTTTCTTTCAATTTATATAAAGTAAGAATAAAAAATCAAATAAATTAACTAACCAACTTATTCAAACTTAGAGTTAAATAACATAATCTAAATACTCTTTTATTTATAGACTAACAAATATTTCTTATAAATTTCTAATAATTAACCATAAAAATTTAAAATTGCAATCTAAAATTCTCCTTCAAAGTTAATTAACACAATTTAAATTTTATTTTATTTATTTACTTTAAATATTTCTTATATTTTTTAATAATTAAATATATATATATATATATTTCATAGTATTAAGAATACACCTTAAAGAAGGATAAAATATGTATTGAATAATTAATCTTGGACAATTTTAAGTGAATTGGTTTTACTATATGTTAATGGGTTTGATGGCCTAGATAATTTGTCCTTATATATTATGTGGTGTTAAAAAAAATATTGTAAAATATAAGATGCAATGTCTTGTTAGAAATTTAATATTTAATTATAGATGGACTTGTCAATTTATCCATGATAATATTTAAGTCCTTAATTTTTTATTATCAAACACTCTAATTATGAATAGTATTATTTGAATCCTCTTATAAATTAATTTTATCTAAGTTTTTTTCCATTTACATAAAGATAATAATAAAAAGTAAAATACATTCACTAATCAAATTACTCAAAATTATTTTTAAAATTTTATTTTATTAAAACAAGACATAAATTTTATAAAATATAAATATTTAATGATAAATACAAATTTTATAAAATATAAATATTTACTTTACATAAAAATTACAAATCATATAATTCATGTATAAATACACTTAATAAAAACCACTTAAAACAATCACTCTAATTCATGATTGATAGTATTATTTGAACTCTTATAAATTTATTTTATTTAAGTTATTTTTTCATTTACATAAAGATAATAATTACTCAAATTACTCAAAATTATTTTAAAAATTAAAACAAAATATTTTTTTTTTTAAACAAAGGGGTAAAAACTTTATTGGAAATCAGAAAAGAGCATTACAATAAAAACCAAGGGAGCTAGCCCCAGGAAACAGGGAAACAACCCCAAAGCAAAAACAAAATCAACTATCCTCATGTATCCTATCCTCCTCAAAGAATCAGTCCAAATCCAGACGCAGCTCAGGGTTACCCTGATCCCAATCCTCAACCTTCCAACCGCTATCATGCTCAGAGGCCCATTTAGCCAAATAGTCGGCAACATAATTCCACTCCCTCAGGATGTGAACAAAGGATGCCTCCTCCATCCAAGAACTAACTTGGAGAATCCGCTAAACCACCAAAGCTAACTACCAATTTATATCAGATATCTTCTGCTCATTCAATAGATTAATCAAGATCTGTGAATCAGCTTCACATATAACCTTCTGCCATCCCAAAGCAAGGGCCCTCTCAATAGCATAAAGAATCGCCAGACCCTCCATGAAGTTAACTGTCTTCACCCCCTCATGAATAGAGAACAAAAAAATCACCAACCCAGCTGAGTCCCTGCCAACCCCACCAATCCCAGCAGGCCCCATATTTCCCCTAGAAGAACCATCTGTATTGATCTTTAAAAATCCATTTGGAGGAGGTAACCATCTTCCAACCCGTTGAACTCTCTTTTTCCGAAGCCTGCAGTTCCTGGAGCTGACAAAAGAGGAATGAATTTCCTGGAGACCCAGTCTGTCCACCAACTCAGCATCACCTCTCTCCAAGGGGAAAACCACATCACACTTAGCCAACACTGACTCCTGCACCATCCCTAAAAATTCAGCCACACTTGCCGACCCACCATCTTCTGATCATGAAAAATTCAACGGTTCCGCTCTAGCCAAATCTGCCAAGGCAAAAAGGTAGGGCCCACATACCAGATCTCCTGCAAAAAGGAAGCCATAGAGGGAGGTCTTCCCATACTATCCTAGAATGCAACCAAAGAGCAAGCACGAATACAAGGAAGCTTCCACACCTCCCACCACCAATGCCAAAGTTGCACCACAAAGGGGCAACGAAAGAACAAATGCGAAGAATCCTCTTCTGTGCACCCACACAAGACACAAATCGAAGGTCCCTGGAATCCCCGTTTACGAATGTTATCCCAAGTCAAGCACCTATTCCATGCCACAGTCCAAACAAGGTAGTTGCATTTTGGCCATGAGAGCTTATTCCACACCCTTTTCCACCAATGAACCTCCACCCCCAATCAACTTTTGAGCCAATAGCACCTGATAACTAGAAGCAACAGAATAAACCCCCTTAGGATTATGGGTCCAAGCAAGAATATCCTCTTCCAGAAGAGAACTACAACTCCTATTACAATGAATCTTGTGAAGCTCAACACATTCTTCTACTAGACCCAAATTTGGCCACTCCACAGGATCTTTCCACCAAGCCACCTCTAACTGACCAAAAGAAACAACAGACTTGAAGTCACTCACCCTAGACCAACCAGCCATGAGAAATATCTGGCACAAAGGAAGCAAGTTGGGGAACTGAGAAGTCAGTGGAGGGAAACCATCCCAAGAATCTGACCAGAAAAGAGCATCAGTGCCCCTTCTGCAAATCCAGAATAAACCGTCCTTGATGAGCTTCGCACCCTTCTGAAGAGTATTCCAAATCACCGATCCCTTCCCCTCAAGAGGGTAACAAGGGAGATCATGCCGAGGAATCCCCCGGAAATACTTATGAGATAAAATTCTGGCCCACAGCTGATCCTACTCCACACACCATCTCCAGAATAGCTTAGCAGCCACAACCACTTCGGACAACGCAAATTGGCGAAGACCAAGACCACCAAATTGCGTTGGGCTAGACACAACATCCCACCTAACCAGGCTCCACTTTGAAGACGATAAACTTCCATCCCATAAGAATTTCCTTTCAAGGGAATCCAACTCCCTAAGAAAACCCATCAGAGCCACCTAAAGCATACAATGGTAGGTAGGGAGAGCCTGCACCACTAACTTGAGAAGTTGAACCCGCCCAACAAAAGACAACCATCTATGGGTCCAATGATTAACTTTTGCACAGAGCTTATCAATAATATTTTGCCAAGAACCCTTGGGGAGCCGGCGAACAAAAATTGGTATACCCAGATAAGTCAAAGGGAGAACCCCAATTTGAAACCTCAAGATATTAGCAATTCTTCTCTGAATGGGGGCCAACGTATTGAAAAAGAAGATGGATGATTTCTCCTCATTAATCAATTGCCCCGAAGCAGCAAGATAAACGTCTAGCACATGCCTCAAATTGGTAGCTTCTCGAATAGTGGCCAACCCCATCAAGGCCGTATCATCAACAAACTGTAGGTGAGATTGCGGGGGAAAATCTCCACCCCATCGCCAACCCTGAATGATGCCAAGCTCCACATTTCTTTTCAACAAACGTCCAAGACCTTCCACAACAAGCAGAAAAAGATACGGAGAAAGAGGATCCCCTTGACACAAACCTATAGAGGCGCTAAAAAGTTCAGAATGATCTCCATTTATCAAGACCGAAAAGGATACAGACGTGACACAACTCATGACCCATTGGATCCACTCCTCGTCAAAGCCAAAAGAAACAAGGATCTTCCGCAGGAAAGACCATCTAACCCTGTCATAAGCCTTTGCCATATCCAGCTTAATGAACATTGCCTTCTCATGGGAGCTGTCCATGGAATGGATGGTCTCCATAGCAATGACAACCCCGTCAAGAATTTGACGACCCGCCACAAAACCACTCTGCTCCTCTGAAATCAGCATTTTAAGCCACTTCTTCAACCTCTTAGCCATTAACTTGGATATGATTGTATAAGCCACATTGCAAAGAGAGATAGGCCAGAATTGAGATAACCTATCAGCCCCTTCACACTTGGGGATGAGAGAAAGGAAGGTGGAATTTAGGGCACGAAGCATTTGCTTATTCCTCTGGGACTCATGGACAACCGCCAGAAGATCCAACTGAATGATATCCCAGAATTCTTGAAAAAACTCAATCAGGAAACCATTAGAGCTAGGAGCTTTACCCCTCTTCATCTGAAACAGAATCCCCTCTAGCTCATCAAGAGAGATCTCTTTCATCAAATACTCATTCGCCTCCCTAGAGACCAATTGAGGAATACAAGAAAGAACTTGTGCTTCCTCAACAGAGCCCCCCGCGAATCCTCCCTAAATAAAGCAGCAAAATACTGAGAAGCCTCAGTAGAGATTTCCTGAAACGAGGCAAGACGATCCCTCCTATCATTCACCAGAACAGAAATGGAATTACCATGCCTCCTATCCTTCATAGAATTGAAGAAGAAAGCAGAGTTTTTATCACCCTCCTGCAGCCATTCAACCCAGGCCTTTTGCTTCCAATAGATTTCTTCCCGCAACTCCAATTCCTCAACCAATTTTAGAGTCCTAGCCTCCTCCCTCAGAAGATCCTCAGAAGCCCCATTCTCACGAATCAACCGCGTAATATTATTCAAATAATCCTAGGCAGCAACCTTATCATGGAAGATATTACCAAAACATCTCCGATTCCACCTTTTAAACTGATATTTGATAAACTGAAGAAGCTTGGAAAAAGTGTACATTTCCGTACCAAAAGCAGGTCTCCCAATCCTCCACCACACAGCCACCTGGTCACGAAGAGTAGAATCCCGTAACCACATAAGCTAGAATTTAAAGGAGGGAGAACGAGGCGCCTGAGCAGAAATAATATTAAGCTTTATGGGCCAGTGATCAAAACCTCTCCAATCTAGAATTTCATATCTAATAGACCACAAGTCTCCAACCCAATAACAGGAAACCAAGAATCGATCAAGCCTCTCGGCAACACAACTCTCACCAATTCTCCTATTATTCCAAGTGAAACGACCATTACTGGGTTGAATATCAATAAGATTTAAATCTGAAATGTTATCCCTGAATAGCAGAGCAGAAGGCTCCAACCTAGCAATACCACCTCTTTTCTCAGACAACTCCACAATAGCATTAAAATCTCTAGCCATAATCCACAGATGGAAAGAAGCTAAGCTACGAACAAAACGAAGATGGGACCAGAGAAGCTGTTTACCCTGAAACTCTATAGGAGCATACACATTAGAGAGGAGAACACACTCACCAGTCTCTAGGGACATAGAGGATCTAGAGGACGTCCACCAAAGAGGGAAAATATTTCGAGGGTTCCAAAAGCAAGCCACCCCCCCGGAAGCACCAAGAGCCCCCACACACTGGCATTCACCATATTTCCACAGCTTAGGTGCCATGTACAACATATTATCCACAGATAATTTAGTCTCCTGAAGAAAAAGAACATTTGGAGAATGATTCCTAACAAAATCACGAACAATTTTTTGTCGAGGGCCACTGTTCAAGCCCCTTACATTCCATGAGAGGACAATCATTTTTGGGGGCATGAAAAATGCGAATACAGAGTCTTGACTGATCCTGACTCCGCCAAATTTTCTCCCGCTAATTTAATCTTATCCAAATCCTTTTTCCTTCCTAGCTTGGAGGTCCTCTCATCAACCCCTTTCTTTAGTTCCTTTTGCAAAATACCCAAGCGAGAAGAGGACAAAGAGCTCTTACCCACTTTCGTACCTTCTTTCAAGGGCAATGGAGATCCTCCTCCTCCACTCTTCATAGCTCCAATAGTAGAATCCTTTTAAGCCTGGACAACCAATTGTTGAACCATATCCATCTTCCCAACACCAATCTCCTGCACAACTTGCATAGCTTCCAAAGGAGGCCCGTCCTGTCCTGTACCCAAAGTTCCTTGATCCAAGTTCATTAACCTCGAATTCATTTCCTGCTGGCTGAGATCATCCAACACCTCAAACCTATTAAAAGTGTCATCATCCTGCCTCTCCCTCAAGGTCTGCTTCTACCCTCGATTCCTATTGCGAGCCTTGACAGGGACATAACCATCATCACCGTTCCCATCACCTGGAATAGGCTCCTTCCCCTTATCAACCCTAGGCGGATTGCGAGAAGGTTGAGAAGGCTGGGGCGCCATAGGCTTTGCCCTAGGGCACCTACACTGCAAGTGACCATATTCATGATAGAAACGACATTGAAAAGGTAGGGTTTCATAATCTAGCTATTGTACACAAGTATAGGATCCAACACTCACTTCAATAGAATCTGGCAATGGCTTGCTTAAATCAATTTCTACACAGATACAAGCAAAAGCCATTACCTTTTTAAATTGCGTCTGCTGTGAAGACCCAACAGGTTTACCGAGCATTGAAGCCACCAAATGCAACACATCATCCCGCCAGCACTCAACCGGAAACCACGACAACCGAACCCAAACCGAAATCTGACTCGATAGCGCCTCAGTCGGGTTGAAGCCTGCATTCCATGGATTGATAAACAATCCCACCTGGTTATAAAAATAGGGACCACCATCAAAAACCTAATTTCGATCCGCCATGCAATCAAAGGAGACCATAAAATAGTTGTTCGCAAGGAGCCTAATCTCCATCTCCCCCTCTGGCATCCATGTCCACTGGGCCCAGGATTCCAAAAATTGCAGTGAAACTCTCAAACCCATGAACTTGCAATAAAAGGAGTGCCTCAAATAGTATTCAATATCATCTGCAAGCATCTCCATCAGAATAATCAATTTTGGTCTCTCTTTGCATCTTTCCAAACACCCATTAATCTTCGTTATCCGGGAACCACTAGCCGATCCTAGATCATTCATCTCCGTCTCCAGTGAAAACAGTGTATTGTTGAAAACATTCCCACCATGCGCCGAAAGCTTCGAACCACATGTTGATCGAAAATCCAGTTTGGGGCTAGCCCCAAAAGTTTCCCCACATGACATAGCTAAAATTAAAAAACCCCGGCAGGCATGCAAGCCCCCAGGTCACTGTTGCAGGAAAAGGAAAAACCCTAAGAGAAAGAACTATCCCCCTCCACCTAGAAGCCACCCAAGTGGCAACAAGAAAGCCTCTAGAAAAGACAAAACCCACACAGCGGTGGGAAGAACCAAGGCCCCACAAGATGGTCGGCCAACCAAGCAAAAACCCAAGGACCACTCACCCTCACCACAGACCCACTCGGGCAGAGGAGGAGATTAGGCGCCAAGACTAGCTGTACACAGCCCGATAGCACCAAAGAAGAGTCCCTGATGGTAAGAGGTAGCCCGCGCCTAGCACAATGAACGCCAGCCCTCACACAACAGTTGTCGACATAGGAAGAAGGAGCCAAAAGAATGTTAGTAGATGATACCTCTCGCCACAGCCCCCGAATGCAGCAAAAACCCTCCACAACGCAACAGCTAACAGGACATAGAGAACGAGCTAGGGCACAGACGCCCTAGCTCGGCTTACAGAGCACGCGAATGCCATCCTTTCATCCCAATTAAAACAAAATATAGATTTTATAAAATATAAATATTTAATGATAAATATATATTTTATAAAATATAAATATTTAATGATAAATATAAATTTTATAAAATATAAATATTTACTTTACATAAAAATTACAAATCATATGATTAATTTATAAAAACACTTAATAATTACCATTTAAAACAATTTTAACTACAAGTAATATAGTTAATAAAAATAAATATTAAATTAAACAATTTTAATTTCACTTGAGCGCATATAATTGTGAGCAGCGGGCACATAAACCTATAAACCTATAACACATAGTATATACCCGTTTAACTATTGATACATTTAAAATGGGACGGAGTTTGCACTAGGAAAAATACGAATTTCTGACGGCGGCTGCAGATGGGAGGCATCCGACATCCATGCTAGGTGCATTTCTGGGCTGGATAGCCGTTGCCGTTGCCGTTGGAAAATGCTAGGTATACCCTCTTCTGCCTGAGCAAGTGAGTGGAGGTTATTTCATATATTTGGCATAACCTGTGCAATGTAATTTGGTGGTTATTTCATTTCCTATTCGCATGCATTTAATCAATTTTTTTAACTCTTGCACTATTCATGCATCATTATTGAGCTCAAATTGACTATTGTATGAATAGTTCCCTTGCATTGACAAGTGAAACTCAGTAGGGGAGAGGACTAAGTAGCTAAGCATGTTTCAATAGTTGTGATAGTAGTTTATATAATGTCCAATACTTTTATCAATATTGAACCAATAGTTGTGACTTTAAAGTTGTTAGTGTTGATGATGACTACCCATAATTAAACAAAATGTATTTCTTTGATCTAAAAAGCAACCAATCATGTGATTCCATATCAGTGCTCAATAAAACATACTGTGAATGCACAAGTATTGGTTTCATTTTTTTTTGGGCCTTTTTGGACACCTTGACAAAAAGCATGCTGATGTGGCATCATATTTGATGATGTGGCCCTGAAACCTTAGTTATAAGCAGGGGACTTGCCAAGTAAGCTGCTGTAAAAAATTGGAAGTGATTCAAAATTTCCATGTAGGATAATTAGAAGCACGAAGTTAGGGTGCACAACTACTGGGTCCTCTCCCCTAGATTGTGTTTATTTCTTTATCCAGTCAAGTTCGTTATCTTTTCTTTTATTGGTTTCCTTTCCTTCTTTTCTCCTCTGCTCTCTCTCTCTTTCTTTCTTTCTTTCTTTCTTTCTTTTCTGAACTCTATTTTTTCTTTTCATAGCTGATTTATAGCATTTAAAATGAAGTCTATAACTTGTTGGTGAATGTAAAATATGTGTTGGTAAGTTTATTTTTATATTTATAAGTAAAATATGTGGTGGTCAATTTTTTTTATGTTTTGTTTTTATAAAAAAAGAGAATAAATTAAATTTGTGAAATTAGCAATCTAGAACAAGCTTTTTGTGAATCTTCATTAGATCATTTGTTCAAGCATTTCATTAATCACCCAAGTTATCCTATATGACTAATCTTGAGGCCTTTCAGAGATCACTCAATCTCCTTTCAAGAGAGGAGTTGGTTTTTAACTCTCAAGTTTGATTCCATGTTGTTTTCTTGTCAACACTATTCTCGAAACATCTTGTTTTCCTTCATCTTGTAATATGATATTTCCGCAACTTTTTCAAGTTGCAAAAGAAATTTAAGAAGTTAGTGTTAGGCATTTGTAAATCTATGAAATGCCCTTATAAATAAATCTATTTTGACAAAATTATTTTTGTCAATTCTAAAACATGTTTGTTGTAAAGTTGTATACAATAGTAACAATCTAATTATATTTGTCTAATGCTAATAATTGTAACAAAATATTTGAAAGGTTAAATGAGAAGTGTTTTAAATGTATAAGCTTTAAGCATTCATTATATGTAATTCTACTATGATGTTTTTATAATAAAGTGTATATAAAACTATCTAATAGTGATCTAGAAATTCAACTAAATTTCAAATAAAATAGAATTGAAGTATGAATTGAATGAGCAAAACCAAAACTATTTAAAATAGAATTGATGTATGAATTGAATGGGCAAAAGTAAAACTATTTTGAATAGAATTTGAAGAATGACATTTCTAATGTTTTAAGATGTGTTTTTGATTAAATATCTATTTGCAACACATTTACGTCTCATTCACCCTTTTGTACATGTACATGTGTGTGTATGTACTTACACATACACTTGTGTGTGTACATACAGACACATAAATAATAGTGTGCACTTGTAATAGTGGCAGGGAAAGATTTAGGACACTACCGTGTAGCAAAATGCATATGAACAAGTATAGAGGTTCCCATTAAAAATCTATTTTGATTTTTTTTTTAAAATTTTTTACTTCTCCTATAATACTTAAATTAAGCATCCATTTTCCATTTACATCAAATTCCTCCACTTTTCTTTGACATTAAATGGTATATCAAGGGACATTTGAGGATTTTCAATCTCTAGTTCTAGAACTTTTTGAATTCAATTAGAGATGAAAATTTATGTAGCAACGTATTAATTTTTTTCTTTCAAATTTATTTCTAGCATCTTCATATTTTCCTTGGCAATATCATAAGTTTCATTGAGTCTATTATATGTTTAATTTATGTTTTTCATTTTACATATTACTTGTTGAACATTTAATTTAGATTTGTTACATACTAATCTCTTCTTCTAATTTATTTCTAAGATATTTAACTTCATTTACTAGAAAAATAATATGTTATTTTGAGTTATTCATCTAAAGGATACTTTCCACAATTTTATTTTTTAGAATTTTTTCCTCCTTATAATTCACACTTTTGATCTTCAAGGCGCTTCAAGCAAACCAATGCAACTGTCAATTCATTCTTGTTTTGTTGGCTTTCCCTTTGCAATTAGGAATAATGATAGTGTACAATTTCCAAATTTACTTCTAGATCTCTACTTTGATTATTCCATTGTTTAGGTTCATCCATAAGTTCATAATTATCTTTTCGTAAACCATCAAAACTAAATACCAAAAGAAATCTCAATGTGCCATTGGTCTACTAGTGAAGTTGAATTGTTTTGAATGAACCATCAAGGATCAAGTCTTGTTGAATGCAAGGCCCCAAAACCATAAGGGATGAGGCTAGAATCCTGCCTCAAGTGAATTTTGTGGAATAGACACCCCTCAATCCTTGGTTCTCAATTTAAGAGGTTTTAGCCTAAGCCATATTAGGTAGGTAAATGATTATGAGGGTTTGATATAAAATGCTCCAACAAAAAACATAAAAATACCTATAAAATTTCATCTAGAATTTTCATACCTAGATTTAGTTGTATATATTTCTTTCATCATAGTCCTTGTCAAAAAATTGTCCATTGCATTCTATGCCAATAATTTGGTTGAAAATAATTAGTCTCTCTTTCTCTTCAAATTGTGTTTATCTTCTACAACAAAAATAAAATAACATGTAATCAAACAAGTTGGATACTAAGATTCAATGCTAGAGGGATGAGGAGTTTTGTATCAAATTCTATTCAAAAAATCAAAGCATACAATTTTCAAGCAATTCAATTCAACTATAGCACTAACAATTCAATTATAACACTAACAATTCAATACAATTGGCTAAGAATGAAATGGAAGCTATGGAGATCCTGAATAATATGTATTGCTGCTATCTGGTTTCCGTCTTTTTGGTTGTTTTTTGGCTGTGTGTTTGTTGTCGCTGGGCTGATTGCTGGTTAATGGTTTCTTCTTTTTATCAGCTGCTCTCTTTTGTATAGGGTTTCGGGCCCCTTCAAAACCCATCTTTTACCTTTAATCAAAACAAATCAAATTATTCAACTCCTATAAACACTAAGTCTTTAAAGAAGAATTAAAAAATGGTATTACACATTATGAATAATTAAATTTTAGTTAAATATGAATGTATCAATTAATTTCATTTTCTTTTGTGAAGTCGAGAAAAAATTGGTACATTTTTTCTTCCTTGTTATGAAGAAGTTAAAATCCCTTAATTTGGTGCATGATATTGGTCTTAGTTTGATCTATTGGAATATTTGGTGGGAATGAAATTAGAGGATTTTCAATGTTACAAGAAGACATTTATGTCAAGTTTGGAGTAGAATAATGACCAATCTAAAATAAACTTATCAAGTTTGGATGTTAGGTTATCAAATGAGTTTTTGGTGGCAATTTAGAGTTTTGATGAAACTTGGTATTCCTATGGCTTCTCCCTCTTTTTCCTTTTCCAATAATAATTCTTAAGAATATCAACTTACTAAATGAGAATGCCCCCCTCCCGACTTGGTTAAAATTAATGTTGATGGAACATCAAAAGACAATATTAGAAATGCTAGCAAGGAAGGTGTTTGTCTTGATCATAATGACAAGGTCAAGTTTTGGTTTGTTGATAGTCTTGGTGTTGCTAGATAATAAGTTTTTTGAGCCTATGGCTATTTTTAAAGGTATTTTAGAAGCTAAGCTAAGGAATTTTATTGATATTATTTCAAAATTTGACTTTAAAATCTTAATTTATCATTTTAAAATAAATTATTTTCTAATTTCTATTATTGGTAGTTGAATGAATGTAAGAAAGGCATCAACATCTGCATTCTTGATTTCAATGTTATTAAATAGAATCATACTAGAAGGTAAGGAAATGAGTTGATTATTTTTTGGCTAAATCAACTTATAATTAAATGACATCAAGGTTGATATTGGTGATAACCAATATTTCCTTGTCTAGGACATGAGCAAAAAATTTAGTGATTTATGAATGTTGGCTATAATACCTCTTTAGATTTTTGATTATTAAGATCTTATTTTCTTACTAGTGTGTTAAATTTTCTAGCTTTCTTCCTATTTCTTCCCCTATGGCTAACTTTATTATTATTTTTTAATTGGATTTCCTATTGATCCAATTTTTAACATAAGGAAAAATATTACATTTGATACTTAGAGCATGTACAATCATTAGTGAAACAAATGCCTATACACTATCTATTTTTATTCCATCTAGAGTTTCTCCATTCTCTAGATTCAATGTGTCATGAGTCTTTCTAAGACTAGCAAACCTACTTTATAATTAGTTGGTGTTTTAATATATATATATATATATATATATATATATATATATGCATATGTGTGTGCATGTGTGTGTGTAAAAATGAAATGGCTTGATGGAAAGGATAAATAAACACTCCAATATATTGTGCATTACTACAACAATAGTAGTGTATAAGTTGTAGAAGAAATATTTAGAGCTTTTTTACATGAAATGTTGAGGTGGTCAAAAGTTAGAAAATATGTTAGATTGTTTGTTATTTGGGACATTAAGGAAGTGATCCTATGTAGGGGCTTGATATTTTTTGGGCCTTAATGATCCCTATTCCATATTTTTTTCTAGTGATTAAACTAGTATAGATATCTTAAATGCATCTCTATCTAAAAACATCAAGAAATGTTAGTTTCAAGGCTATTTTATTTACTTAAGAGTTATTTTATTTTACTTTCGAACTATTTTATTATGTTGAGAGGAATTCTATAGTGGCATCATTATGTTGAGAGGTATTTTATAGTGACATCATTGACCGCCATGTATGTTAAAAAATATTTAGAACATACATATATAATTTTTAAAAAGCTATAACTATAAAACAATTCTTTAGATAAAAATAAAAATAACTCTTCAAATAAAAATAATGTAAATAAAAAAATTTAAATAGTTTAAAAATAAAATGATATAATTCTTAACTAAATAAAATAACTATTCACTAGCATAGATATCTTAAATATATCTATCTAAAATACACCAAGAGATATCAATCTTGAGCCCCCTATATTGAAATTGTTATTAAGAATAGATAAGTGCCTTAAAACTTGTAGCATTGTAAATTGTACTCCCTTTTAGGAGATAGTACAATTTCATGCTTAGTTTGGATCTACTTTAGTGACCCTTGCATTAATGCATTTAAAACACCCTTTAACTAGGCCCTAATTTCCAAAATTGTGCATTTTGTGGCCCAATTTTAATAGTTTCTAACAATTTGCAAGCATAAAACAAATGCTCTCATTTAATACTTTATCCTCAAATTTTAAATTTTATGAAAATAGGGTTGGGACACTATCGCCTAGGGCGCCTATGTCCCCCTATTTTGGATCAAAATTTAATTATGTAGGTTGTGACACTTTTTTATTTGAAATTCAAATATTTGAAGTCGACTATTGGGATCTAATTTTTAAGAAATTAGAGAAATACCTAAAAATATCTAGTCTTCTCACCATTTGAAACTAGAAGGAGAAGAAGAGAAAGAGAAGAGATCAATAATTGAGAATCTTTGAGAAGCAAGAGATCATTGCATTTCATCCATTATAATCATACTTGCAAAACTTCAAGCTTAGTAGTAGATTTATCAAGCATTATGTCATGATTGAAGTTTGATGCCAATAGAAGAACGTGATGGATTCTAGGTTTGGAAGATGCATTTGGCCATTTCCTTCAACCTAATGACTTATTTCCTAGTGCTCTCATCTTCAAGATTCACCTTATTTGTAGCCTTAAGCAAGGCATCATTTATGTTTTAGATTTGTCAGGAGTGTAATGACTTCTCTCTTAGCTAGATCTTATCATTTTCATATAGGAGTCCTTCTCTAATACACTTGAGTAGGGTTTATATGCATTTTAGCTCATAACAACCTTAGAAACACTTAAGGTTGGGGCACACACATTGTGTTCTACGAAATTTTTGGATATTATGGAGGTAGAAATACCAAAACTGGGGCTTGACCAAGGAAATCTCCTGTATAGGGCCACCCCCACCATCTCTTTTGTAGGCTTTTATTGTAGGTTCAAATATGAAAATGAAAATTTGTATGCTTGAGATTGAAAAGCAGACAAAGAGGTTCAAACCCAAATTTTTAGATTCAAAAAATCATAGTAGGATAGTGGCACCCTCAACATGAACATCTTGACAATTTCAACTAAAATTTATATCATAGGTGCACAATGTCCTCCCAAGCTCAGATTTGGTTTCAATTTTTTTTTAATATTATACTATTTTGAAATCCCACATTTTCAATCTAAGGCTTATTGTTCAATTGGGGTACTTGGTGCAATTCAATTTCAATCCATTTCCACTCCTCAAAAAGGATAAGATCTGGTTTGATTGACTCACCTTTTTGGTTGAAAGTCAATCTAATTGCCTTGTGGATCTACATTCTAATGAAATACTAGAATTGTAGGAATATGTACCTTGGGCTTTGGATACTAAACTTGAGGTATTTACATTTCTACATTTCATTTTGGTGAACCCAACATTCTTACATCATAAACCTTCTAAAATTTGTAGTAGTTCATCCTAGATCTAGGGTTAGTATTGCATTGTTTTTCATTTTTCATTTAAGCATCCATTGTTGCATTACAAAGCATCAAAATACAAAAATATTGCATTGTTCCTTTTAAAGTTTTCATTAAAATCATCATATTTAGAATCTTTGCATTTTAAATCAGTCAACTAGTTCATGTTGGATCTAAAAGTTGAACTCAAAATTTTTATTTTTAACATTGTTGCATACTCATATTTTAAATTGCATTTCCATGAATTTAGCAAAAATATGGAAAATTATTCATTGTTTAGATTGTCTGCATACAAATCTAAGAAACCTAAACAGTAATAGAGAGTCAAATTTTGAATTTTCCAAAGTCCTATCTAGGACATAGGCGCCTTTGTCCTGATACTTTTGGTTCAAATTTGACTCATAGCTATGTTTCTATGCTCTCAGTCTATTTCTATTGTCTGATTTATGGTTTCAGTTTTTCAATTATAAAAAGTAGTGTTACTTTGCTTAGCTCATTGCAAATTTGTGAAAAGTTGTTGCATTTTATTGCTAGAAATTATTAGATCTAAAGGTGCATTGCATATATTTTTTGAAACATTGTAGAATTAAGTTAAATAGCATTTCATTTTTTGTAAAATTTGAAAACCCTAGGTTGTTATATCACATTGCAAAATTTGGAAACTCATAAAACATATGCAAATTCAACTCAAAACCTGGGTTTACACACTGTCACACAATCCTTTCATGTAACCTCCACCTTTGAAACTAAAATTTTAGAAAAACCCTATCTAGGACATAGGCGCCCTAGGCGCCTCTATCCTCCCAAATTTTCTTGAAATTTTAGGTGCAAAAATACAATTGCTACCAGATTGCAGATCTGGGGTTTGATTTCTAGATTTGTGTTTGTAACAGGTATGTAAGTTTATTTTTAGTTCTAGGTTACATTAGAAAGCATAGACATAATTTGAATCTAAAATTTAATGATTAACCTTGGAGAAAGAAAATTAGTCTAATAATGTTAGATCTCTTTCTACAAGTACATTGTGTACCTATCAAGCCCTTTAGTTGTGATGACTTTGACATGTTAAATGAAGCCCTTGAGGACTTTATCTCACTAAGCTCATCCACCAAGGCTTGCCACATTCCTACACAACAAAGAACAATTAATGTAATCACACCTCAACTTATCATTTATCCACCTTCACAACAACCTCAAGTCCAAAACAAACGTGTGCTTATCATAGGACCACCTCAAAATTAACCAAAACCTCTAAGTGTTATCTTAAACTTTGGAAGACAATTCAATAGTGATAATGTGTTGCATCAACCAAGTTACCACACAGTTGCTTATACATATAACACAAGGAATAATAAACAACCAAGATAAACGCAACATATCCCTTCATCACTACCACTCCCACAACTCCATCTCGATTTAGATTCAGAATTTAAATTGCATAATTGAATGCTTAACTTAAAAAATTTAATGGAAACTCAAAAAAAAGTGTACATTATTGAAATTATGCTTTAAAAATCAAGGTGATAACCAGAATGTGAGGGAGAAGAAGAGAGAAAGTGCAAACAATCTGATAACGGAGTTCACCATAATCGTGACTACGTCTTTGAGTCCCTCTCCAAAGAGTGACTGATCCTATTATGCTCCAGAAAATGATTACAAGGTCTTCCACCTATTACAAGATTCCCGTCTCCTTGGACGATAATGAATTACAAAGAAAATCCTTCAACAAATGCAACAAGCTTAACTAAGCTTCAAATGCATAAGGATTAAAAATTCACTATTCAAAAATCTTCACTTGGAAATCTCTCACAAATTTTTATCTCTCCAAAATCATCACCAAAATCCACTTTCAGATCACTTAGCCAAAAAACCCTTCCTTCTACCCCTTTGTATACATCAAATTTACTATATGGGGTGAAAACCATCGTAATTAATGAAATAACTCCCCCCTTAACCAAATAACCCCCTACATATCGTACATGATTTATTTTAGCCTTTGGTTAGGTTCTGTTACATTGGAGGAGGAAATAATAACCATAAGAGGTTATTATTTAACAAATCGGGCTAACAATATACCTTTTGCAAAAAAACTCATTCCTAAATAATAGCTCTTATTTTTTATGAGCTTTACAAAAATAATCTTCCAAATCCCTTTTTAATAATCTTTAAGATTATTTTAAGCCCTTTTAAAATATTTACAAAGAACGGATTATATTCCTTAAGCCATTTTACCATTTAAATCCCTTAAAATCCTCTCAAAATCTTTTAATGTCCTTAAAAATCTCTAAGACCCCTTAAAAATCTCATAGTATGGGATTTTAAAACATAAAAGATTTAATAATTTAAATTTAAGGGAATTTAGCTTTTAAATTATATTTTAAATAGTCATGTCATCATTTTTTGCCACGTCATCATTCCTGTCACATCATCATGGTCAACCCTCAACTTTGACCGACCATATCTTCGTTGTACAAGCTCCGTTTTTGATGAAACAAATGGCGTCGGAATCGTGGAGGTGAGCTCTTCGACATGATGTTGCTTTTGACCATTTTTTAGATGATGATTTTTTTGTCTTTCTGACTGACCCTTGTACCCGACTTGACCCCAACTTTGACTAGGCGTAACTCGGACATACAAGCTCCTTTCGACCTCGTTCAAATTGTGTCAGATTTAGTTTTTTGGGCTCTTCAAGATGGTGCTAAAATTTGGAGCATGTGGATCACTTCTATTTTTTATGACAAGTATCCACCTGGATCAGTCCTCCCCACTAGAGAGCTTTTGGACCTCCAAAAGTGTCATTTATTCAGACATCAAGTGAGGACTTTTCCTACCCACTTGTCCTGTATCATCTGTACATCTATAAGCCTGGCTCACAATCACAATGAAGACTGCAACAACATTGTTGAACATAAACATCATTCTATCACTTCCATAAGCATCTACATCAACTGTCATAGCCACTAGCCAACAAACATTGACTAGCATCAAGCTGAACAATAATGCATATATGAAAGAGAATAAGTCAACAACATATCGATCTCCCACAACAGAAACATTTTTACCCAAGGGACCATCAATGCTTTCAATCACCATTCCCTCATGTTGTACTGTGGGTGCATCCTGCAACATCTAACCCTGGTTAGCTGCTCCAAGTTCATGTCTAGAACCACCTGTACTGACAAACATAAGAGTTAAATCTTTACTTGCATTAATTACCCTCTTTAATTTCCCTGTGTTTGCAAAAGAACGATCAGTATTAATCTTATGAGAATGTACAACATATTGAATGCCATCTTTAAACAAATGATAATGATTCTTTTCCCTATAGAAAATAGCTTTTTGATCATATAGATAAGGGCTACCCAACACTATCCCACAGATATCTAGTGGAATCACATCAAACTATACTTCATCCACAAACTTACAAGTGATTGTGAATCTCAAAGTGCATTGTATTGTTACTTGCAATTTATCATTCTCACAAATCCAACCTAGTGGATAAGGTTTGTTATGCAGTGTAGTTTTCAATCCCAAGTGTCTTACAACATCTTCTGAAATTAAGTTAACTTGAGAACCACTATCTATGAGTGCATCAATTTAATGTTCTTAGCAACAACCCTTAAATGAAACAACTCATTCCTTTTCTTAGATCTTCAGAGACATCATTAACTTCAGAAGTAGAAGCACAACTATCAAAGGAAACACTGGAAATAGGATTTTTACCTTTCAAACCCATAGTTGTTATCTTAGTTTCATCATTAGAATCGGAACCAAGATCCATAACAACATTTTTGGCTTTCTCCTTACCTTGTGTTTCTGATTCTGTTTATGAGCCTACTTAGGCTTCAATTCCGGATGCAACTTCCAACAATGATCTTCACCATGACCCTTCCTATCACAATGAGAGCAAGAAACCTTGTCATCCTTCTTAACTGTAGCTGTCTTCTTTCCTTTTCCTATCTCTGCAACCTTAGATGATTTCTTTACAGAGTTATCATTTTCAAACTTATCAATAAAAGAACCCTTTCCTCTTGACTCTAAATGTGTAGCTTGGACACAAACTTCATCCAAATTACTAGGGTTCAAGACCAAAATAGAATGTCTAAGATATGAGTGAAGACCTCCTATGTACTTTAACAAAGTATCCTAGGTGTACAAAGGTACATTTAATGCAATAGCCCTTTTACGAAATTCGTGGGTGTAATCTTGAACAGACTATCCTTTCCCTTGCCTAAAAGTTTTCCAGTTCATCATTAACTGTTGCATATGGCCTAGGGGATAAAACTACTTTTTAAGAGCACTAACAAATTCTGACCAAGACAAATTGACTCTACCATGCTGTGAAATTTCTGCTCTAGTCCTACTCTCCCACCAGGTGAGAGTTGTACCTCCCAACCGAAGAGTAGCTAACTGGATCCTAGAAGCATCATCAAAGAGGCTTTGGACTCTACAATAAACTTCTACTTGTTGAATCTAGTCATCTAGTTTTTCAGCATCTAATTCACCACAATACTTAGGTAGTTCAAATTTAACATCCAATTTAATCTTAGGCTTATTTACACCCTTAAAAGGATTAGCAGAAAGAGAATGTGTAGAAGAAGGAGAAGAAGGGGGAGAAGAAGAAGGTAGATGAAGGAGATTTTGGGGGTTCATCACCACCTCCTGGTTGCTTCTTCTTGCCTTTACGGTCTCCATGATCTTCTTGCTTCAATGCATTATCTTCTTCAAGTTTCATGCGTTCTTCCCTTTCTTTGAGAAGCATCTCCAATGCAGCTCTCATTTGCCAGAAGGCTCTTTGAAACTCCTGCTCACTGAGTTCTTCGGGTACCTCCATTCTAGACACAACATTTTTGGAAAATTTCTTCGTTTCCCGATCTCAGGATTATATTCTTCAAGCTTTCCTTCGCCCTTCTGAATCTTGGATCTTGTTAGCATTCAAAACAACTGCAATACTAGTCACCAAAATCTCTGATACCAAACTTGATCTGATTTAGGATCTAGACTAATTGCATAATTGAATGCTTAACTTAAACAATTTAATGGAAACTCAAAAAAAGTGTACATTATTGAAATTATGCATTAAAAATCAAGGTGATAACCAGAATGTGAGAGAGAAGAAGAGAGAAAGTGCAAACAATCTGATAACGGAGTTCGCCACAATGTGACTACGTCTCTGAGTCCCTCTCCAAAGAGTGACCGATCCTATTATGCTCCAGAAAATGATTACAAGGTCTTCCACCTATTACAAGATTCCCGTCTCCTCAGACGATAATGAATTACAAAGAAAATCCTTCAACAAATGCAACAAGCTTAACTAAGCTTCAAATGCATAAGGATTAAAAATTCACTATTCAAAAATCCTCACTTGGAAATCTCTCACAAATTTTCATCTCTCCAAAATCATCACCAAAATCCACTTTCAGATCACTTAGCTAAAAACCCTTCCTTCTACCCCTTTTTATACATCAAATTTACTATATGGGGTGAAAACCACCGTAATTAATGAAATAACTCCCCCCTTAACCAAATAACCCCCTACATATTGTACATGATTTATTTTAGCCTTTGGTTAGGTTCTGTTACATTGGAGGAGGAAATAATAACCATAAGAGGTTATTATTTAACAAATCGGGCTAACAATATACCTTTTGCAAAAAAACTCATTCCTAAATAATAGCTCTTATTTTTTATGAGCTTTACAAAAATAATCTTCCAAATCCCTTTTTAATAATCTTTAAGATTATTTTAAGCCCTTTTAAAATATTTACAAAGAATGGATTATATTCCTTAAGCCATTTTACCATTTAAATCCCTTAAAATCCTCTCAAAATCTTTTAATATCCTTAAAAATCTCTAAGACCCCTTAAAAATCTCGTAGTATGGGATTTTAAAACTTAAAAGATTTAATAATTTAAATTTAAGGGAATTTAGCTTTTAAATTATATTTTAAATAGTCATGTCATCATTTTTGCCATGTCATCATTCTTGCCATGTCATCATTCCTACCACATCATCATGGTCAACCCTCAACTTTGACCGACCATATCTTCGTCGTATGAGCTCCGTTTTCGATGAAACGAATGGTGTCGGAATCATGGTGACGAGCTCTTCGACATGATGTTGCTTTTGACCATTTTTGAGATGATTTTTTTGTCTTTCTGACTGGCCCTTGTACCCAGCTTGACCCCAACTTTGACTGGGCATAACTCGGACATACGAGCTCCTTTCGACCTCGTTCAAATTGTGTCAGATTCAGTTTTTGGGCTCTTCAAGATGGTGCTAAAATTTGGAGCATGTGGAACACTTCTATTTTTTATGACAAGTATCCACCTGGATCAACAACCTATTTTACCTAGTGCACCTCATTTACCTCCATCAAGTGGAAAGGAATATGTTCTTGTAGAGAAACTTCGTAAGAATCTTGCTACTATTTCCCTATGGGATCTAATTTAAATCATCAAATTATCATGGAATGCTACAAAGTGCTTTGAAAAAATTTGCAGTCCCGTCTAGTGTGTAACCAACTGATGTGGTAACTTTAATTGAGGGTATGAATTCAGTCAAAGTGGAAATTGTATTTCATGAAAGTAAATTACCTCCATTGAAATGCAAAAAAAAAAATGATGCTTTGATGATATTGGTTTTCATTAATAGAGTTGGGATTAGACGTACCCTTATTGATAATGGTTTGAGACTTAATATTTACTGTGTGAATATTTTGGACAAAATTGGAGTAGATAAGACTAAAAATTCAAATAGATAATATGTCCACTTATGGTTTTGATAAATTGGGTAAACAATTGGGATGATAACATTACCTAAAGTTGGTAGGTTGTTTGCAAACTCCCATCCATGTGATGTCCCATGACTTATCATATAATCTTCTCTTGGGTAGGTCGTGGATTCATGAGATGAAAGGGGTGCCCTCAATGCTTCATTGCTTAATGAAATACATATACAAAGCGAGGTTTACATGATAAAGGTTGATCCAAAATCTAAAAATTGTTTACAAACTGAAACAAGAGTGAAAAAATATTTAAGAACATTGACACCAACAACAAAAGTGGAACCTCTACAACCTAAAGATAAAGAGGATAGTCTCTCATCGATGACGAAGTTGTTGGAAGATGATTGGGGTTCATTGTATTTTACACCTATGTTCATGGGGGAATATAAGATTATAAAAAAAAGAGGAAAAAGTGAAAGAATTTGCAGTGGCATCAACACAATATGAGGTTGGAACATCCAAGACACAAGAATCCACAACTATTATTAATGAGGAAGGTATGGATTACACGTCTACATATGATGAAATTGATTATGAGAAACCACCTTCCCTAAAAATAATAGAAAAAAATTATGGAAGAGGGTACCAACTATTAAAGCAATTTGGCTATAATGGAAAAGGATGTGGAGCAAAAAGAACAAGGAATTTGTGTCCCTATAGAGCTCAACACACAAGAGACAACAAGAGGTCTTGGTTATTGTCCTTCAAAAGAAACTAAGGCATCAAAAATACCTTCACTTAATATCAATGTTATCACACAAAATCCTCCTAAAGAAACACTAAAATTGGTGCATTTTGAGATGATCGACACTTCAAGTGAGAATGTCATTGGATATGTTTCAAGATGATGATACCTTAGGATAACTTTTGGGTATGAACAATACTTCATCTACTCCTTATAATAAATGGATTTCCTATTGTTTGAATACCAAGGCATGTTGTGAGAAAGAAAAGGAGCTATGTTATGATGAATAAGATGAAACTAAAACACTTCCCAATGAGTCAAACCATAATGCATTACTTGTGGTAGATACCTTAGAAGTGTCGATGGATAAAGCTAATGCAGAAAAAGTGATATAAATTGGGAAGTGTCTAGATGAAGATAAAAAAGAAGATCATGCAACTTTATTACATGACTTTCTTTAATAATTGCTTGGACTTATTTAGACATGTCGAAAATTGACCCTAACATAGTCACACCTAATTGTATAGGAGTGAATTTTCACCCCTTAGGAAAATTCCCATTTCATATACCCCCACCTTAGAAAATCAAATCCGAAGGAAAAATTCCACATCACCAATCCATAATGCATCCACTTGGAATTTTTCCTATGTGTTAGTGAGAGAATATTTGTCAAGGATGCATGCGTGATGCATAGACATCTGTGTGGTGCACTATCATCCCTGACGAATTCCCACATTTGAAGTTGGCAAAGGCATTATGCACCTGATTGGGGATGAATTGTAATGTCCCTCTTCGACCAACAAACTCGGAAATGCCTTATTCCTTCCCATCCCACCTTCAAAAACATCTTCTATGCATTCACTTCATCTCTCTTAGAAATTCATTCACATTCTCAAGAACATTATCATTCACTTCAACATTCTAGCACTCCATTGTGAGCATTGCAGTAGCATTAACACTACATCGTTTCCACATTACAAGTGTGAGGAAACCATAGAATTTGTGGGCTTGGAGTCTTGTGAGACCTCCCTTCATCACCATTGAGGCTGTGGTGACCTTTCCAAGTCCATACCTTGAATTCTCCCTTCATTAGCTAGTGAGCCTTTGGGTGGAGGTGGTAACACTTCACTCCTCTCATTTGTGATTTGATAGAGTAACATATTATTGTTTTGTAGTATTCAACAATATTTCTTTCTACTTTCTTTATCACATATTCTACTTCATTGCTTTCTGGTTGTCCGTGGAGGTGGAAACACCAAAGCGGGGGCCTAACTAAGGTAGGCCCCTATGTAGCCCCAACAATTTTCCCCTTCTTGCTTGTGTGTAGGTAAATGAGTGCGCAGAGCTAGCTAGCAAACTAACAGTCTTTTGAGATAATATTCATCACCCTAGCCTTTATTTACTTGCTTTATCATCTCCATATTTATTTTTTGTATCTCATTATTTTGTTTACTTCATTAAGATTAGTTAGCTAGGTAGTTTAGTAAGTTTCTAGTGTTCTTTATTGCATCTTTCATTTTTCTGGACGTACGAACTCTAGCACACCAGAGAGATGCCAACATGATGTGTTGTCATCCCTGAACCGCGTTGTTGTCCTCATATAGAGAGTTGTCTACGGTGCAGTATTGACTCCAAAAACCATCTCACCTAGCCATAACCTAAATTTAGGGTCTGTAGAGTGATAAAAGCACGTCATAGTTCTCTTCATTCTCGATCCTCACCCAAAAATACCATTTAGAGTGAGTTATGTTAGGGTAGCCCTCCACTCTTGGCTCTCCATGACCTAGAGCCTTGACATGGTTGGTCCCCCTCTCTTACATTTTTGGTGAACCTAATGTGAACTCGATGTGAACCATTTTGGTTCCATTTGGCAATACTGAAGGGTCCTTTCCTCTCATTGTAGGAGCATTGCAGGTACAAGTTTTTTGAGGCATTTCTCCTTACAACCCAACCTACAATCCCTAGTAGGCATAGTTGGAAGGTTCTGTAAGTGTTGCAAAATGAAACCTTAACTAGGTCACTATCCTATTTCAAACCTTTGGTGGGCTTTATGAGAGTATTGTTTAGTGTATAAGATGGATTCCTTCTTGCATCTACCTATCCCCTCTGTGCAGTTGGTGAGTAGTAGTCAAGGTATAACCTTCACCCTATAGGACTTGTTGATGGATTTTAATAGAGAACTGTCTCCTCTTTACATCCCTGTGCAAATCAACGAAAACACTGTAACAGGTGTTCTTGTTGACCTAACGTCCCATGTGAATATTATAAGCAAGGAAATTATGTTAATTAACTTCTTGCATAAAGATGGGTATGAAACACTTGTAAGCACCAACCATATGCATAATGGACTTTCCATACCTCCCCTTGGTAGCATTGTTCAATCGGTCCTTGTTAGACCTAAGTATATAAATTTTTTGTTTGACATAATATCGAGGTATGAACTCTTTAGAGTGAAGCTAGGTATCCCCTAGTTAGTAGCTATGAATGCAGTTCCCTTGGTTGTGCATAAAATTCTAAAGTTTATTTGTGAGGGTTCAGTGCATGTGATCCATGATGCCAGTTATAAATCACCTATTGCACATGGTAGCTATTCCTTAGACCACTTCTAGCCTACACCGGTTGGTATGCTTTCGCCTAGGAAGGACCTCTTGTATCGTACCTATGAGAAGTACAAGAAATGATGCTTAATGCCTAGGGTGAGATACCCTCCATCACCTTATGTTGTTTCACATAGGGCATGCTTAAAAGTTGATAGCGATGTCGCCAAGGACCATGGAAGAGAAGAAGAGAAGCACTCTCGAGGTTCCTCTTCTTCCTTTGCCACTATCCAGCCTAGCACTTCCTCCTACCCTGTTGCAACATCATCAAATTTTGCTCTGCGTTTGTGGGAGAACCCTATGGTTCCTGCTTGACAAAAGCCCAAGCATCCTGAATTCGAACTTCCTATTCTTCCCACAAAGCCTAGGCCTGTTTGATATGTTAGAAGAAAGGGTCCCCATGGGGAATCCTCTATGTCTTGGCCTTCACGGCCTTTCACCACTCTTTCTCCTAAAGCAGTGAATGGGAAGAGGCTTGCCACTGAGGCACTAGAGCCAACTCTCCTCGTTGACTCTCAATCTCTTCCTCCTGCTTTCATTCAGGAGTTTATCATTCTGTTGGAAATGGATATGATGGAAACCCTTATGGCTAAGCAAGAGCCTTATGTCCCTTTGCAGCTCTCAACCTCTAGCTCAAAGAGACAAAAACCACCTTGTGCATGAGTGCAAGTGCTGACGAAAGGATTTGGTGGCTAAGGAGGCCACTTTGTAGAGAAAGGAAGAGGAGATGAACACCCCTATATCAAGGCCTCCTATTGTGTCCTCTCTCCTCACCTCTACTTCTGTTCAATTAAGTTTAGTCTTGCTTCCAGCGCCTGTTGTGAGTGTGAGTTTGCCTGACCCTAAAAAGGTGTAGGTATTTATCGCTCTTTCAGTCAAGCTGCCCCTTTTGATGTCCCTCTCAGACATCCCGCCATTCCCTAAACCCATGGATATGTTGAGTACCTTGGTGGTGTCTGTCATGGTTTTCTCCTCCTCCTCTACACCTCTTGCCTTGTTTGTGGGGACTTCACATCCCTTAACGAAGCAGAAGATAGAGGTTGGCCTTTCTAGCGATGGAGGGTGTAAGAGAAGCCCACCTTCTCCAAAGGGTGGTCCTGCACTAGCTTGTTTCGTTCTAATGATGGAGAAAGTTTTGGCTTCTCCTGAGTTTTTCACTCACTTGGTGAGCCAAGTAGTGAATATCAGGTGCCATCCTCCCTGTCCATTGAGGTACCACATGGAACTCCCATAAAGTGCATGTTTAACTCTCTAGATGAGGTCCCAACCTTGTCAATGATCTTCATGAAATTGTTGACCATAACTCCATAAGAGCTGAGCAAAGAAGACCTTGCGGGGCCTTCTTCCTTAGCCCTTGTTGTAGGAAGGTCAAAAGCACCTCCCCTTAATATTCCACTACTGCAAGCTCGTCCACATTCCCATTATAATGATGTAGATTGGGAAGCAGACGACCCCTTGGTCGATGAGTGTTAGGGGGAGGCCTCTTCTCTACCTTGAGGTTAGGTGTGTATTTATTGTGATGTGTTACCTCGTGCTTATGTTATGTGTTTCTAGATGACCCTTGTCACCCTTGTTGGTGCTTGGATACAAGAGTGATTGCGTTTCATGAAATTTCCTCTATTTGTATCATCATTCTTCCTCTGTTATGTTTCTTGATTTTTGGAAAATTGGGGATGATGCAAAGTGTTGGGGGCATTTAGGCTTCCCTTCCATGTTGACCCAATATTTTATTTTTACTTTTCCTTCTCGTGCATTCTTCACATGGTCTGATATAGTAGGGGGTTGGTGATAGTTCATTTATATACTATTACTATACTTATATATATTTATGAGTAGCTCTAACCCTGAAATATCAGACCATCCTTGTGCCCTTTGTTGGTGATGTCTTTGACTCTTTTTACTTTCCTTTTATCTTTCTCTCTTATTTTCTTGAGTTGTCCCTCGTATGTGTGACAATGTCACTTTCACAATGTTACAATTTTTAGAAAACGCATCCATTACCAATGAATCTTTTCTTAGAAAATCCTTGCAATCTTTTTCAAAAATTGCATTCTCAACTTGGACCCCCAATGGAATGTGTTTCCTTCATCATGGGTTCACAAAGAAATAACTTTAAGAACATTCCTCCGAGGAGGGAGCAACTTTTCTTGCGGGAAAGGCCTCGACCTTCCCTCGCAAGGGGGCATTTTATTCCTTTCAAATTCCTTGATGAAGTGAACATATTTTGAAAGGATCCCTTGATGTTCAATCAATATTGAAAAGGAGAACTTACACTTTGAAACTACGCGTCCCTTGAGTTGAACCCTCTTCTTTTGAAGTGTTCCTAAGGGACCCCTTTGAAAGCCTTTCAATTTGTTGATTGTCTACTTTCTTGCCTACATGGTTACTTTGTGTTCTTTGGCATGTTTTATTTTTGGATTAAGATGTTGCTTTGTAGGTGCGCCTATGAAGCCACTTTCCAGTTTGACTCTACAAAGTCGCCTTACATTGGGCTTCCTTTATGAGAGAGAACTAGGGGGATGCCTTCTTGCAGGTTTGCAAGCGTGCAAGGTGCTTACTACATTGGACTTCCTTCATGAGAGAGTACTTGGGAGAATGCCTTCTTACAAGTCTATGGACCTGTAAGTCACTTACATCTTGTGGGATTTGCCCATTGTTGGTCTATGGGCCTTTGGTGTACTTTATGCAACTTCATAGTTCTATGAGGCTATGGAGTACTTTTGTTCAAACCTCCTCAGGAGAGAGTACCTGTGGAATCCTTTTCCTACCCTGCACTTTTAAATTCACTAGATCATACTCTACTTCCTCAATGGTTCATGTATACATCTCTCTCTCTTCGATCTACTTTACTGAACACTCATTGATACTCATGCTCGCTAAAGTGGGGGAAAAATGTATAGGAGCGAATTTGCACCCCTCAAAAAAAATTCCCTTTCACATACCCTCACCTTAGAAAAACAAATCTGAAGGAAAAATTCCACATCACCCATTTAGAATGCATCCACTTGATGTTTGTTATGTGTGTTGGTGAGAGAATATTTGTTGGGGACACACACACGGTGCATAGATGTCCATACGGTGTGCTACCATCCCTAATAGATTCCGATATCTAAAGCTGGTAGAGGCATTACACACTTGATTAGGGATGAATTGTAATGTCCCTCTTCGACCAACCGACCTAAAAATGCCTTATTCCTTTGCATCCCACCTTCAAAAACATCTTCTACACATTCACTTCATCTCTCTTAACAATTCATTCACATTCTCAAGCACATTCTCATTCACTTTAGCATTCTAGCACTCTATTGTGAGCATTGTAGTATCATTGACACTCCATCAACTCCACATTGCAAGTGTGAGACAACCATAGAAGTTGTGGGCTTGGAGTCTTGTGAGACCTCCCTTCATCACTGCTACAACTATGGTGACTTTACCAAGTCCATACCTTGTATTCTCCCTTCATTGGCTAGTGAACCTTTGGGTGGAGGTGGTAATGCTTCACTCCTCTCCTTTGTAATTTGATAGGGTAGCATAGTATTGTTTTGTAGTGTTCAACAATCTTTCTTTCTACTTTCTTTATCACATATTCTACTTCATTTCTTTTTGGTTTTCCGTGGAGGTGGAAACACCAAAGCGGGGGTCTGACTGAGGCAGGCCCCTATACAACACCAAAAAATTTCTCCTTCTTGCTTGTGTGCAGGTGAATGAGTGCGTGGAGCTAGCTGGCAAACTAATGCTTTTGTGAGATAATATTCATCACCCTAGCCTTTATTTACTTTCTTTATCATCTCCATCTTTATTTTTCATATCTCATTATTCTATTTACTTCATTAAGATTATTCAGCCAGGAAATTTAGTAAATTTTTGGTGTTCTTTATTGCATCTTTCATTTTTTGGTCATATAGACGCCAGCATTCCACGCTGTTGTGTTAGAACCACACTACTGTCCTCGGACAAAGAGTTGTCTTAGGTGCAGTATTGACTCCAAAAACCAACTTGCCTAGCCCAAACCTAAATTTAGGGTCTGTAGAGTGACAAAAGCACGTCATAGTGCTCTTCATTCTTGATCCTCACCCCAAAATACCCTTTAGAGTGAGATAATTTAGGGCAGCCCTCCGCTCTTAGCTCTCTATGACCTAGAGCCTTGACATGGTTGGTCCCCCTCTCTTACAATAACATTGTTCTTGAAGAAGATGCTAAACTAGTTAGATATAATATATGCAAGATGAATCCTAAGATAGCTCTATTAGTTAAGGTTGAGATAAAAAAAAAGTAAAAGTTGATTTCATCTGCCCAATCAATTATTCACCTTGGATTTCTAACATTGTGGCAGTGGCAAAACCTGATAACTATATTAGGATGTGTATGAATTTTTTCAATCTTAATAAATCATCTTTAAAGGATGATTTTCCCCTTCCTAATATTGACATGATAGTGGATTCAACTACGGGACACGCTTTGCTATCATTCATGGATGGTTTTTTAGGATACAATCAAATTTTCAATAATCCTCAAGATCAATATAAAATAGCTTTTACCACACCTTGGGGAACATTTTATTGGGTTATGTTTCCTTTTGGATTGAAAAATGTTAGGGCCATGTATCAAAGAGCTATGACATTAATATTTCATTATTTCATACACATCTTGGAGGATTATGTTGATGATATTTTGGCTAAGTCTATAAAACATCAAGACCATGTCAAAATCCTTCATAAAATCTTTGAAAGAATTCGACAATACAACATGAGATTGAATCCAAAGAAATGCATATTTGGTGTGGATAGTGGAAAGATGTTGGGTTTTATAGTGTCACATAGAGGAATTGAGGTGGAAATAAAGAAAATTGATGCAATAATAAACATGCCACCTCCTAAGAACATTTTTCAATTACATAGCTTACAAGGAAAGATTCAAGCTATTTGTTGGTTTGTGGCATATTTGGTGGATCAAAATCTTCCCTTTACCCAACTCCTTAAGAAAGATTCAAAATTTAAATGGAATAAGGATTTTCAAAAAGAATTTGAAGATTTGAAACAATATTTGGCCAATCATCCTATCTTACAACCAGCAGTTCAAGGGAAACCTTTTATTGTTTATATATTAGCTCAAGTCACGCTCTTGCAACCCTATTAGCACAACAATATGAAAATGGGAAAGAGCATCCCGCATATTACATTAGTCAAAAATTGATTGATTATGAAACTCGATATACAACTATAGAGAAGCAATATTTGGCTTTGGTATTTACAACCAATAAATTGAGACATTATTTGTTAAATGTTGAGGTGCAAGTTGTAACAAATTTTGATCCTCTAAAACACCTCTTTGATAAAACATATTTATTCAGAGATCTGGTTAAATGGGTTATGTTGTTAAATAAATTTGACCTTAAATTCATTTCTCAAAAAGAAATCAAAGGACAAGCATTGATCGACCATTTAGCCGAAACCCCTTCACCATTAATGTTACCAAATCAAGATTATTTTCCTGACAAAAATGTGTTGAAACTTGATGATAATGAAACATGGGAATTATAATTTGATGAATCTAAGTGTTGAACTAGATCTAGTGTTGGAGTTATACTAATTCCTCCATCAAGAGAGCCAATTCATTTATCCTGTCACTTAAATTTCCTATGTACAAACAACACCACTGAGTATGAGGCTCTTATCATAGGATTGTGTGCAGCCTTATCCTTAGGTGTTCAAAGGTGTTCAACACATTCGTATCCTTGGAGACTCTCAATTAATCATAAAATAAATTAATGGGTCGTATCAAGAAAAATATGATAAACTATCTAAATATAAATATATCACATTAACAATATGAGAGAATTTCACATCATACACTATTAATGATATTCTATGAAAGGATAATCGAAATGCAGATGCAATGGTAAGTGTTTTTTTCCTTGTGTCTCTCGATGGTGATTTTGTGGACTTCACATTCATCATTCATGCTTTCATTGAACCATCAATAAATGAACACACAAAAGAAACAATGGTTACTAATATTGAAGCTTCTAATGAATCGTATACAACAATATGGGTGATTCCACAATAGTGGGTTACACTTTTTGGCCAAACTTGACATTGAGCTGAATTTTTTTAACTAAATCTTCACTTTCAGACACCTATAGCTTCTAAAGAATGAGGAATTTGAAGATGATGCAAACTAGTGATTTGTGACATTTTGTTTGTAGATTCTAAATATATATTTTTTTAAAAAATTGGAATCAAATTGCATTTCTTTTTCATCTCGTTTGAAAAATATTTTTAATAGTAGACACCATTTTTAAAGAGTGATGTTCACCGTATAACACATAAACTTTTTTCTATGAAGGATAAAATTCTAATTTTTTCGAATTTAGATTTTTAACTATGATGATATCTAGCACCTTGATTTGGTTTCATATTAGTGTTTTATTGAATATATTTTTCTTAATTAATTTTTGAAGTCAAACCAATTACAATTTAGACATAGGTGTATTGTATAATACATAACCTTTTTTGTATGTATCAAAATTCAATTTATTTATTGTTTTGGATTTGGGACATCAATACCAAGCACCTATATATTTTTCAGAATTTTTTTTCTAATAATCTACTATTTTCCCACATGTGCAAAACAAAGAGCTTGATTTTTGGTGAAAAACCTATGTTTAATTAAACTAAAATATATTAAAATTATACTTGATGGATAACTCATATCGAGGACTATAATCCTCCAATTGGATTTTTCAAGTTGATTCCATTTTGATCCTCAACCTGAGCTTTGAAACCCAAGATTTTGCATAAAATTGAAGATGGAGGGGGGCAAGGGAAAAAAGGGGGGTTCTAGCAAACCCCCCTTCAAGCGAACCCCCTTGGAACCCTTTGAGTGAAGGGGGGTATGCTAGAACCCCCTTAAAACAATATTAAAAAAAGTAATACCATTTTTTTATTCAAAAAAATGGCTAATATGAGGTTCGAGCGAATCCCCCTTCTAGCAAACCCATTAAGGGATTCTAGCGAACCCCCCCCTTCTAGTGAAATCCCCCAATTTTTTTTTGAGTGTCCAAGAAAAAAAAATTTGTCGATGCAATTGTAACCCACTTATGTGGGATCACCCATATTTAACTATTTAAAGGATGGACATTTCCCTCAACGAGCCAATAAAAACACTAGGGCTCACATACAAAAGTTGGTAGCCTATTATATCATCCTTGGCAATATGTTGTATAGATGATAATTCAATGGACTTCTTCTTAGATGTATAAGAAAATATGAAATTCTTGTGGCCCTCGAGGAAGCTCATGCGGGTGCATGTGGGGGGAATTTTGGAGGACGATCTTTAGTTCAAAAGTTAATTCATATTGGTTACTATTGGAAAAATATGGAACAAGATTGTTTTGATCATGTCAAAAAGTGTCACAAGTCTCAAGAACATAACAACTTGATTCACACTCATGTGTCTAAACTTTGTTCCCAAGTTGCTATTTGGCTATTTTCGGTTTGGGGTTTGGATTTCATTGGAATGATATCCCCTCCTTCATCTACAAGGAATACATTCATCATAACTGGTAAAGATTATTTCACGAAGTGGGTAGAGGCAATTCCTCTTCATTCCATGACTGCTAATTTAATCAGTCATTTTATTTTAGAAAACACTATTGCTCAATTTTGCATTCCCTCAACCTTAGTTTCAGACAATGGAACACCATTTAAGAACAAGGAAGTTAAGAAATTTTTGGAAACATTTCACATCCAACATAATTTTTCTACACCATATTATCCACAATCAAATGGTCAAGCAAAAATGACAAACAAAACAATTGAGAAAATCTTGCAGAAAATAATTACTAAACATAACAAGGATTGGCATACTCAACTATCATATACGTTATGGGCTTATCATACAAGTAGTCACACATCCCCAAGAAACAAACCCTATAGTACTATGGAGCTGATGCAATAATGCCTTTGGAGTTAGAAATTCCTTTTTTGAGAATCTCTCTTAGTGGGCTTATTGATGATAACACTTATAGAGAATAGAGATTGCAACAACTTGAAATGCTTGATGAACGTTGTGTAAACGCTCTTGATCATCTTCAAGCTTACTCCAAAACCATGCAACAGAAGTATAATGACAATGCCTTGTACCATCAAGCACACAATCTCCCTCTCAAGTCGTCTCCTTGTGCCACTTGGAACACTCTTGTGGCTTGAGAGATCCCAATCACTCTCAACCCCTGATCTCCATCAAAAAATCCTATCCCTTCATCCATTTCATCCCAAAACCTATATATTCAACCCTTAATCATTTTATCAATATATCTCACGCATTTCCATTGGAGCAGTGTTATGTTGCCAAAATTTATAGTGAGCACACATCCTATTGAAAATCATGGGAAAATCTACACAAGGGGTTCAACATTCGATTCTATGTTGGTTTGATCTTTCTTGCCTTATCTTGAGTGTTGTTTTTTTTGTGTTGTTTGGGTTTTATTGCAATTTCCATTCAATTTAGGTACAAATTTCATTGTACACACTTGTATAGTTCATAATTTAGTGAAACTAGGACAACACTTGCACTTGAGCCATCCTTGTTAGATGCATAGGAAAATTGAGAGGGGGTGAATCAATTGTACATAAAAATATTAAATCCCTCATTAACTTTTAGAACCTTATCAAAATTTAAACCCTCATTAAGCATTGGCAGAATGTAAGAATGTGAAACAACAATGCAAACACAACCATACACGAGAACATCATATTTACATGGAAAACCCTAATTAGGAAAAAACCACGATGAGGATTAACTCATGTATATATGAATAACAACACCGAATACAATTAGGCTCACTTCCCAAAAAAAGAAGAAAGGATCACTGATAGGTGGCTCACTTCCAAGAAGAAAGAAGAATAGAAGAAATTTTCACACATAGATTCACTATCTCAGAGCAATAGGAGAAACCCACCATTGCAACTTTCTGCCATTCCCAACCTTTGGCTCACTACCTCTAGCAACTTCAAGTGCATTGAAAATGTAGACACCTACTGCTCACTACATCTAGAGTCATAGGAATTTAATCTCACACTCAGATCACCACACTTGATCACATTCACATTATTCACACTCTACACACATCAACACAAACTCCACATTGTATTTATACCATCCACGACCTAAACAATCTTAATTAGGTTGGCCTTAATGGAATTTATGCAACTCAAACATGCATCACCAAGATAGGTTGGCACCAAACACTTCCGTGATGGAAAGAAGTGAAGGAAGACCATGCCAAGGGTTAAATAGGACCCAAATCTACATTACCACACTACTCAACACATCCACAATCCATTAGGTACCTCCACAAATAACACTAGCATGTTAGATTAGCCAAACTTGAACTAACACTACAAGTGACCACAAACACACCTCTCCAAGTCTAGAAACAACATGCAAACCACAAAGAAACACTCGACTATATTCCAGAATATTCCACATCATTAGAATATTCAAAACCATTGTTGCAACCACTGAAATTGAAGAATACTTTCATTCTATGTAACCAGACACATTGCCACTAAACTTCAACACAAGAACTGAACTTGCGGAGCAACTCAACACCAAAAAATCCAAGGGAAGATAAATATAGACAATATAAGTATGTTCCTAAATCCAAAAAATAATAAACCTCATTGCAGATAAATGCAGAGTAATCTCATTTCTCCCATACAACCTTCTACACAGACAAAAAAACTGTCAAACACAACTTCCATAGCAGAACGATCCAAAACCTAAAACTTTGGATATAACACCTTTGAACACCTCTGATCATCATATCAAAATTGTGATAGCATATCTTTAACCATGAAGAAATGTGAAGCACAAAACTAAACACACCTTTGTCACTTTGTACACTCTTTTATTCAAATTTTCTCAAAAGCACTTGGAAACCAAGTGAACTTACTGCAATTGCAACTCTTATCCATCACAACCATATAAGAAATCAATGATAACACTAATGATAGCACCACAACACCTTCTTATCAAACCACAACACATCCATACTAGCACCAACACTTGAAAACACCAACAATCTCCATACTGTTAAAATCAATGACAACACGAACAACATACTTGTAACAATCTCCCCCTTTATCATTATGGCAACACCAACTCTGAAAAACCATCAACAAAAAAGAAACTATGCATTAAGCAACACTCCCCCTTACTAGGGCACATTTCACTCTCTTCCTTTACCTCTATTCTTCAAACACCATTCTCTCTGCAATCATCACTTTCTCTCCCCCCATCTTAGGATTTCTTCAGCCATTACTCTCCTCTTGTGTTTTTCAGATCATACTCTCCTCCTTTGACATCAATTATTTCTTTGTGTTTTTTGAGACTTCACTCTCTCCCCCTTTGACATAAATTGCAAAGAGAAACACCGGGATCTTCACTTTGACACCACTTGCACACTTGTCTTTAGGTAGCACTAGCAAGCAACTTCTCTCTCCACTTCTCTTCTTTATACAATTATTACTACTAAACACACTACACTACTCATTAAATTCACTGTACTTATATTTCAATTCTCTGTAAGGGACACAAGATATGTTCCACTTGACTGCACCAAACAAAAACACTATTACCAACCCCCCTGAGAGGTAGCCATTGACATCAGTCTAGGACCAAGAATGTATCTTGAAGTGCTTCTTGGACAGATGCACCAACTTATGCATCTAGTTGAAAGAAGGGGGGGCAATAACTCCTAACTTCTACTGGTAATAGTCAAAAGTATCTTTAGGAAGAGTCTTCATAAAAATATCTACAACTTGATCCTTTGTAGGTACATACTCCAATTTCACCTCATTCTTTGCAAACTTCTTTCTTAGAAAGTTATACCAGATAGAGATGTGTTTTTTCTTGAATGCATTATAGGGTTCTTTGAAATATTGATAGCACTTGTGCTATCACACAAGATATAAATAAGTTCATCATATGATACTCTGATATTCTTCAATGTTTGCTTAATCCATAACACCTATGTACAACATGATATTGTTCTAATATATTTTGCTTTTGTAGTAGATAATGACACTGGATCCTTATTCTTACTCAATGAAGAAACCAATCTACTTCCAAGAAAGAAAGCACCTCCACTTGTACTTCTTTTTTCATCTATACAACCTGCCTAATCTATATTTGTATATGCAATTAAGGAGAAGTTATTATCCCTAGGATACCATAAACCAAAATCCAAAGTTCCCTTCAAGTATCTAAATATTGTTTTAATTGCTGTAACATGTGTTTCTTTGGGATCTTCTTGAAATATTGCTACAAGACATATTACACATGCATGCTATCCGATCTTGTAATAGTTAGGTGTAGCAATCCACCAATCATTAATTCTTACTTGCTCTAATCATCCTTAGGGGATTCATCATTCTTTCTCAAATTACAACCAATAACCATAGGGGTACACACTGGTTTAGAATCCTCCATTCCAAACTTCTTCAACATTTCCTTGACATGCTTTGACTAAGAAATGAAAATACCTCTTTTTGATTGAGTAATTTGTAATCCAAGGAATAATTTCATCTCCCCACACATTGACATCTCAAATTATTTTTGCATTTCATCTGCAAAATTTTTGTGCATACCTTCATTTCCTCCAAAAATAATATCATCCACATACACTACTATAATTGGGATTTGTTCTCCCTCAACCTTGAAGTAAAGGTTACTTTCTGCAATACCTTTTCTAAATCCTTGCTGCAACAAGTACTTATCCAACCTTGCATACCAAATTCTAGGAGCTTTTTTGAGTCCATACAATTTCTTCTTCAACCTCCATACCATATCAACATCATCTAATAACTAAAATACTTTTGGTTGTTCAATGTACACCTCTTCTTCTAGATCACCATTCAAGAATGCATACTTCACATCCATCTATAAAACCTTGAAGTCTTTATGTGCTACAAAAGCCAAAAAAATTCTAATGGCTTCCATCCTTTCCATCAGAGCAAAAATCTCTTCAAAATCTATTCCTTCCACTTGTGAGTATCCCTTACACACAAGTCTAGCCTTATTTATGATAGATTTTCCATCCTTATTTAACTTGTTCTTGAAAACCCATTTAGTTCATGTCACATTCTTGTTTGTAGGTCTTGGGACCATTTCCCAAGTTTGATTCTTATCAATTTATTCCAACTCTTCTTTCATAACTTTAATTCAATTCTCATCTTTGCATACCTCAATCACTATTTTAGGTTCCACCTCTGAAAGTAAAAACAAATTGCATGTTCCTCTATCATAACAAATTTTGTCCTTGTCAAAACACCTTTGCTCTTATCTCCAATGATTTGATCTTCATAATGATTCTTCTACACATACTTAGGAGTCTTAGGGATGTTTTCTAGAGATTCTTCCTCTTCAACTGTCATCTCTTTTTCTTTCTCTTATTTCTTATTTTTCATTGTAAGGGGATTCATTAAATTTATATCCTTCTATCAGCACAAAACTCTGATGTGGTACTTCATGATCCATTTTGACACTTACACTTTCAACAATCTTTTTCAACCTTTTATTATAGTACTTGCAAGCTTTTCTCTTTGTAGAGTATCCATGAAAGATTCCTTCATCATATCTTGCATCAAACTTTCCTAAGTTTTCTGCATCTCTTCTGATACAACATTTACTTCCAAACACTCTAAATTATTTCACAGTAGAAGATTTTCTATACCATAACTCATAGGGAGTCTTTGAACTGTTTACTCTTGCTTGATCTTTGTTAAGAATGTAGACTATAATATGAATTGGTTCTCTCCAATAGACATCGGATAGATTTTCTTCTTTCATCATTGTCCTTGCTGCTTGTATTATTCTATTCTTCCTCTCCACAACTCCATTTTTTTGGAGTCATAGGAGTTGATAAATGCCTCTTTATTCCATGATCTTAACAAATACTATTAAACTCATTGGAGGTGAAATGACCACCTCTATTAGACCTCAAGCATTTAATTTTCACATTCATTTCATTCTCAACCATAGACTTAAATGCTTGAACTTATCTAGGGCTTCTATTTTTTCTTTAATAAATGTTACCCAAGTCATTCTAGAATAATCATCAATCAACAACATAAAATACCTATCACCTTGAGAACTTCTTATTCCGGTAGGTCTACATAGGTTTGTATGCACCAACTCTAAAGGTCTTGTGGTAGAATATTCTTTAGTATTGGACCTCTTCTTTGTTTGCTTTCCAAATTGACATTACTTTCACATTGCATTGATAGGCTTTGTAATATTTGGTAAATCTCTCGCAACATCAATAAAACCAATTTTTGTTAGGCTGTCAAAATTGATGTGACAGAAATTCTTCTATGACATAGCCAACTTTCATTGATTTGAGACATAAAGCATTTAGCACCACTGCCTTTGAGCTGATAAATATTAACTCCTGTCCTTGTACCTACAACAACCAAAGTTCTAGATCTTCCTTTTCTAATTTCACAACCATCATCTTGAAACACCAAATTGTATCCTCTACTACACATTTTTCCTACACTAAAAAGATTATACTAGAGACCCTTGACATAAATAACGTCATATATTTTATGCTTGCTATCAAAACTAATTGAACCTTTTCCACATATCTTAGCAGATGTATCATCACAAAACTTAACAAGACCACCATCATACTTCCGAAGTTTGAAAAACTTACACTTATCACCTATCATATGATTTGAGTATCCATTATAAATTATCCAATAATTCCTCTCTTCTCTTGCATGAAAAGCAGTCACCATATTTCCTTCAAAGTTGTGACCTATTATCAGAGAACTTTCCTTCATACACATTTCAAAATTAGTAGAATTAATTCCAACATTTAGAGGGCCACGAACAAGCATTCATCATTTTCATCATTAGGATGGTCTGATTGCTCATCATCAAATACACCATTTTCTCTTTCAACATAATAACTCTTCTTGATAAATTTTCCTTTATGATCATTAGGTTTGTCATTTGAAACTTTGATTGAAAATTTAGAAGCATAATGACCTATCTTTCCACAATTGAAACAATTAAAGGGTAAATTACCTTTTTATTTTTCAGTGCCCATTTTCAATCTCCTTATAAAGTTTTCTTCCACCTCATCAAGATCATTCAAATATGATTCATCATTCTTCTCTACTTTATTGATTTTAAAAGCAATTTATTTCTTTGTAGCATCTTGACCAAACTCTCTTAATTTATAAGAAATTAAAGCACCAAACATCTTATCTCTAGAATAATTATCCAAATTATGAGCTTTGTCAATAGCCAAAACTTTAGAATTATAAGCTTTAGGAAGAGTTGTTAATACCTTTTTCACAACTTCAATTTCTTCTAGCTTACCACTAAGACCATTGATGGCATTGGCAACTTCATCCATTGTGAGCATGTAGGCTGTGATGTATTCATCTTCTAACATCCTTGGGGATTCAAATTTGGCTTTGTAGTTTTGTATCTTTGCTTGCTTGACTTTATCATATCCTTCATAAATACTCTTCAACTTTTTCCAATTCTCTTTTTGCATTTTTCAAACTTATCACCTTTCCAAGTTCTAAATCTGAGAGTCCACTCAATATAGCATTCCTGGTTTTTCCATTGTTCTCATATTCCTTGATTTTATCATCACTTGTTGGACTAGCAATAGACATAGTATATCCTTTTTCAACTAATTTCTAGGCACCAAATCCAAAAGAGACCAAAAAGGACTCCATCTTGGCTTTCCAATAAGCATAATTCATTCCATTGAGCATATGAGCTTTGATACCATTTATTTGCAACATCCTAATCTACCTCAAGCGATTAAGCTTTCTCCAAGGAACCAAAAATTTGATACCAATTGTTAGATGCATAGGACAATTAGGAGGATGGGTGAATCAGTTGTACACTAAAACATTCAATCCCTCATTAACTTTTAGACCCTTATCAAACTTTAAAACCTCATTAAGCATTGGAAAAATGTAAGCATGTGAAACAACAATGCAAACACAACCATACATAAGAGAACACTAGATTTATGTGGAAAACCCTAAGTAGTGAAAAATAACTATGAGGATTAACTCACATTTAATGGATAACAACACCAAATACAATTACACTCACTGCCTAAAAAAATAAGAAAGGCTCATTGTGAGGTGGCTCACTTCCAAGAAGAAAGAAGAATAGAAGAAATTGTCACACATAGATTCACTATCTCATAGAAATTGGAGAAACCCACCATTGTAACTCTATGTCATCCACAACCTTTGGCTCACTGCCTCCAACAACTTCAATCACACTAAAAATGTAGACACCTTCTGCTAACTACATCTAAAGTCATATGCATTTAAGCTCATGCTCAGATCACCACACTTGATCACATTTGCATTATTCACACTCTACACACCTCAACACAAAATCCACCTTGTGTTTATACCATCCATGACATAAAAAATCTTAATTAGGTTGACCTTAATAAATTATATGCACCTAAAATATGCATCACCAAGATAGGTCAACACCAAACACTTCCATGTTGGAAAGAAGTGAAGGTAGACCATGCTAAGGGTTAACTAGGACCCAAATCTACATCACCACGCTATTCAACACATCCACAATACATGAGGTTGTAAGGTCCCATCCATAGATAGGAATTATATATTTGATTGTCGTTGTATTTTACACTTTAAAAGGAGCACTAAAAGTGAAACAATATTCATATGAGCATTATTGGGATCATATGCATGTGTGAAAATAAGTAAGCAAACATATATTTGATTTCAAAAAGAAGAGATTTTGAAAATTTTAAAATATTAATAAAGAAATGAAAAAGAGGATATAAGGGAATCACACAATTATTTAGTGGAGGTTAAATAGATAGTGGGTCTAAAAATGAACACAAACAAATCTATTTCAAACAATAATTAATGTACTAAAAAAATAAGCATTGTGCAAAAATCAACACCTAGATCCACTAAGGATATAACAATAGTTATAGTTTTGATAAAGAGAAAAATAAAATAAAAACTTGTAAAAAAATGGAAAGTATGCATAAAAATTCTTATGAAGGTACTAGAAAAAAAGTGTAGATGATAATGTATAATAAATAAAAACATGGACATAAAAAACAAGTGAAATGGTGTCTAGGATAAAAATAATTGTACTAATTTAATCACATTTTTATCAAATAAGAGTGAAATAGATAGTGAAATTAATAGTGAAATATCAAGTGATACATTAGTACATGGATACACATATTTTAGAGGTATTCATGATATAGAAGACAATATTATTGAAATTATTCCTACTAAAGAACAATGCCTATTTAAATTTTTTAAGGAAAACTATGTAAAAGAGACGAACTTTCCAACATTGTTCTATAGATATCCACATGTTAAGATATTTACAAAGACCTCTACATACTAAATATAGTGGCTACTATTGCACAATAGTAATAATCTTTCAAACTATACAACAAATCTTGTTTTAAGACAAAGAAAATAATAATATATTAGGTGCTTGCAAGCATGAGCATAAAAATTAGAAAAAAGACAACTATGAGAGCCAAATATAGTAGCAAAAGAATTAGATATAGACCAAATCTTTATTGAATACTAAAATTAAATATCATCTATATAGATTTTAAGAACATTCAAGTATTTCTTGATTATTTGTAATAAATTAGAAAAGACATATTTACAATGAAAAATAAGTAGGGTTTTCAATATTTTTATGTTTATGAGTATAGAGAAGAAAATTTAAGGCATTAATAGGCATTAATTAATTACATTGTTCAATAATGTAGACATATAGAAACAAGTAATAACAATCATAAATTATGATGCCACTAGTCTTAGTAGAAAACACATTATCATCTACACTCATTATTAAAATCATTGATTGAATTCTTTCAAATAAAAAAAATATTGAAGATAATATTTTTTTTAGAAATAATAATATATTAATTCTCTAAGAGATAATTCTAAAACAAGAAAAATACACATGACCATGCTATGTCAAATGTTGAAAACTCTCCAATTTATAAAAAATAGAAATGTAGAAATTGAAAACTTTATACATTTATTTCTTAATTAAATATATAATTTCTTGAGATATGTTGATTATTGTAAAAAAAAAAATTCTAAACAAAGACGAATAATATGGTGTTAATAAAATTTTCATATATTAATTATTAGTCTTAAATTTTGTATTGATCCTTTGTTCCTTTTATTATTTATTTTGTTCCATAGTATTGATAATTTGATAAATTTCATTTCAATGAATCCTAGATTGTGTATCTTGTTCAAACTTCTAATATTTCTCTTACATAATTTTAATTTTTTTAATTATTTCCTTGACCTTTTGTAAATTTCTTAGTTTTATTAATTCTCTTTAACTTTCAGATCAAGATCAAGAAAAATAAATCCTAGTTGGGTCGAACCCCACTTACAACACTAACATGAATGTAGATTGAATGGTAATTTTCTATTATAGCTACTAAAATCATATGTGTTTTTTCTAATAATATCCAACTTTTAAAGCTATGAATAATGAGATGATTTTTTATTTATGTTTATAATTATGATAATATACTTTTAAGATAAATCTCATTAAAGGTTAAGATGAATAAATCTTTATAGAATGCAAATATTTTATTTTAAAAGACATATGTAGATGTCTTTTGTCCATGTGCCTTGTATGTGCTATGCATGTCGCATACATAGCTAAACTGGACAGTTGCAATTACAACAACTGGAAAAAAAAAATAGAGGATAGGTCTCCAGAAAGGTCCCATCGTGGTGTAGGTAGGGGGAAAGCCTGGATTTCAGCCAATTGAAAGAAAGCCACGAAAAATAATTATTAGCCAATAGGCTATATATATTGTGAATGCAGTTTGAGCCGAAACCTGTCTCACACCGAAAACCACTCCCATTAAACCATTTTTTGAAGTTGTTTACTATTCAGAAATCCCGTAGATCAATTTTTCCCTCTCATTTTTTACTTCTCACATTTTTGTTTATCTTGCAACCTCTTGTAAAGGCAAATAAAAATAAGATGCTAGCGGTGGAGTGTGTAGAAACTCATGGTGATTTTGGATGGCACGACATAAGCATTCAACGTCTATTGTTTAATTAATATTTATTGCTTGCCACTAGAGTCATTTAACATACTCTAAGTTGTGAATATGCAGGTGCGAATACTTCATTTTGAACCTTTTATTTAGTGAATTAAAAGATGTTTAATGGGAACTATTACGAGTAGTTGATTTAAAATAAAATATATGTAATTAATAAACGTTCCAAATTATTATAGTTACTATTATATTTTTTAATGTAATTAATTTTTAATTTTTATAATTATTATTACATTAAATTGTATTATTATATTATAATAATATATTATTCTATTAAGTTTGGGGCTAGCTTGGTTAAATCTTTCTTGCTGAAGGTTGGTCACGAGGTCTAGTCTCCCCACCTGGTATTGATTTTGGTCACGTTAAAAAGTTTATTGTATATATGGGGTCATGCTACCCAATATAATATATATATATATATATATATATATATATATATATATATATATATATATATATATATATATATATATATATATATATATATATATATAATTCTATTAAATTATTATAATATTATTATATTATATATTTTTATTGTATTTTTATTATTATAGTTACTATTATATCTTTTAATGTGATTAATTTTTATTTTATTTTTATCAAAAGTGGTAGGCCACTTATAATTTTATTTATAATATTTTATTTACATATTGCTAGTCTGGGGGACATACTAGCAGCCAACAAGAAAACCCCCAGTCGTAGTCTGAGTAACATTTTTTACAATTCAACATATAGACCAGAATGGTCATTTAGAAATTTACAATACATTAACCTTCCCGATACAACTGAACTAGATAAATGACTGTGACAATACAAAATTCCCCTTTGATGCCTAGAAAACCCTATCAAAATATACAAACTATGTATATATCACTATCCCTTAATACAAAATTCAGCCCATTACACATATAATGCTTCAACATAAACTCTGCTAAAAAGATGCAGATTTGCTTCCAGCTCTTTGAAAGCCATTAACCGAACTTTCTTTAGTATCCACATGCTTTCCTTTATGCATCATAAGATGGAACTAAATTTTTATTATTCTTTTATAATTATTATTACATTAAATGGTATTATTGTATTATTTTATTAAATTATTATAATATTATTATATTATATATTTGTTATTGTATTTATTATTATTATATATGTTTATAATGTAATTTTAAATTTGTATTACTATTTCATAATAATATTTATTATTATAGTTATTATTATAATTTTTTTAATGTAACTAAATTTGTATTACTTTTATAATTATTATTACATTAAATTGTATTATTATATTTAGTTGATAGGGTATATATACTGTGAATCCACTTTGAGCCGAAATCTGTCTCACACTGGTTTCAAGGTTTGCTATTGGGAAACCACATGGATCAATTCCTTTACCAACAACATGTTGTCATATCTAATTGATTTTTATTGCCTGCTCCCTTGAGAGTTGCAAACATTATGAATTCCTCTTCCAGTAGCGTGTCGTCATATCTAATCAATTTTTATTGCCCACTCCCATGAGATTCGTGAACATTACCAGACCCATTCAACATTGGCCATCCCTACTCTTTACAAACCAGACAAGAGTAAGGAATGATCAGGGATTACTCTTTCACAAACTACAAAATGATATTCCCATAATTGCTTTAACTTTCCTCTAATTGTAATCATGAGACATCATTGGATCGAAACAATGATTCAACTAAATAGCAATCAAAATTTCATCCTATTTCTATTGCGATCATCCTTTCAGGTGCAGGTTCCCAAATTACTTACGAGAAAGCCCAATGTGTATGCGGGCAAGTCACTTATCTGGGGTCGAGGCCATCTTAACCATGGGGCCCTGCCTCAGTTATCTGTTGTAGAGGTTATACTATTCTCTGATTTACAATATGGTGTAATCATATACCACTGTTATCAAATCAATTCCACTTAGACTGAATATCTAATCTAAGCTTTGCTATAGTCATTCATATCTCCTATGTTTAGGTTTTAATTACATATACTTTTCTATTGGTGTAACCCTTGCACCCCTTTTGGTGCAAGTACTAGTAATAATCAATCTCTCAATTCCTTAGAAAAGGGTCCTGGATTATTTTATTTGTGTCTGGTTATTCTGTTAGATGTTGGGCAGGACTCTGCATCATGATCTAAGTGTAAAACTTTCCTGCAACTGCAAGTCAATCAATTAAGAAATATTACAAAAACCATGGAAAAGGCCAATGTGAATGTGAATGTTGTTGTATCAAGAATTTGAAGGATAAAGGAGAAGAGGAAGCAAAAAATGGTGTTGCTAGTGAGGAGGAATTCAGGCGACTCTACTATGTAAATGCAAGAGGAGGGAAGCCTCAAGGAGGGTGTATTTCCTTTGTCATACCTGGATGGTTTAGCAGCATGAAGTTTCCTAGTTCACCTCTTTCTCTCTGTCTATTTCTAAAAAATGATTTATTTATTTTTTGTTGTTTCAAACCCATTGTATTTTATTGGCGTTAGCCAGGTTTTTATGGATTTTGGTGTGCTGCAGTCTGGAAATAAGGTTTCTAGCGATGGCTTTAAAGTATGTTTATTAAAATGAAAATTACTGCCAAGTTCCTAATAATGCGCACATTTAGGTTTTGACATTATAGCATCCTTTACCCTACGTAGTTAAGTATATATATAACAACATTGGGTAATTTTCTTGAATCTAGAAAATACCCTGTCACCTTCCTCTACCAAACCAATTTCTCCAACTTCGCATAGATTTGTTGGGCTATGAATGTGATCTGTCTCATATCTAAGCTTGTATTTGGGTTGTACATTTATTTGGTATTTGTTGGTCATGTTTCCACTATTATGTTTATTTCTTCCTCCTATTTTTACTGAGTCATGTTTGAAGGCAATCAGATTCTCTTCATAAGGGAAGGCAGGAAAAATAAACAATTGGGGAAGCCATGTTGAAGATCTGAAAAGAGAAATTCATAGGTATGCTTTAGAAAATTATTTCCTTTCTCTATCATTACAAATGGTGGATTTCAAATAGAAAATGGGTCTGCACATCTTTCAGTTTTAAAAAAACTATCTTTCTATGCTATACAATTTGACAATTTGAAGTAATTATTGATAAATTAATTGCAGATAAAAGAAAATATTGTAGAAAAAAAACTTAGATAACAAACTCAAATAATTCAAGAACACATAAACATCGAACGTGAATTTATAATGGTTCACCATAAAATGGCTACGTCCATTTTAGAAGCAAGGGAATCATTTTTATTATCTCTATAGTTTGAATACATTTACAACAACATCATAATCAGCTAATTATACAACTCAATTACATTATCGAAAGGTGGATAAGGCTTCGAAAAAGAATGGAATATGAAAGGTCATTGTAATTGGAGGGAAAACAAAGGTTGACCGATGGGATTCAACACCCAACAATCTCCCACTTGAAGTCCAACATCTATTGCAAACTCGGTGATATCCCCCCACTTCACCCCTATTGTCACATCTTGACAATACGCAGAGAAGTCCTACAAAATTCAAACTTCTCCTGTGGCACAATCTTCGTCAATGCATTTGTTGGATTGGACTTTGTGTCAATTTTCTCCACTTTCAGCTTTCCTTCTTCAAGAACATTTTGGATGAAATGATAGTGCAACTGAATGTGTTTAGTCTAATTATGAAAGGTTGAGTTCTTTTCCAAGTGAATAGCACTATTTCTATCACAAAAAGAGTGAAAACATGTTGTTTGAAACCCAACTCTACCAAAATTCACTGCAACCAAATCATCTCCTTTGCACCTTCAGTGAGTGCAACCACTTGTTACAACCATGAAACCCAATTGATTGCTATCCTAGAAAATGTGAACACATATCCTATGTTAGACCTCCATTTGTCCAATTCTCTAGCCATATCAGAGTCAACAAAACCACGCAACTATGCATTTTTACCTCCAAAACCAAAAAAAATAGTTTGAAGTGCCTTTTAAATACCTTAGTATCCACTTCACTGCTTATCAATGAGTCTTGATCGGATTGCTCATAAATCTTCTCACTACTCCCACTGCATGGGTAATGTCTGGACGAGTGCACACCATCGCATACATAAGACTTGCAACCGTTGAAGTATAGGGAATAACTTTCATGTTTTCTTGGTCCTAAGGTGTTTAAGGGAAAATTTTAGATGAAAAATGAAAGTGATAAGCAAGGGGAGTGTTCCAGGCTTAGAACCCTTCATATTAAATCTTTCCAACCCCTTGTAAATGCACTTTTCTTGTGAAATTTTGATTTCCCTCTTACACCTGTCTCAAATTATAGTCATGCCAAGTATCCTCTTTGTTGCCCTTAAGTCTTTCATTGCAAAATTTTGAGCTAAATTTTTTTTTCAAATCACAAACAACTCTCATACTAGAACCAATAACAAGAATTTCATCAACATAGAGCAACAATAAAAAAAACTCACCATTATCCAAAAACTTGTAATACACATACAGATCAGATTCACATGTGAAGTGTTGCTCAGCCATAAAAGAATCAAAATTCAACTACCACTATCGTGGGGCTTTTGCTTGAGCCCATACAAACTCCTCCTCAACTTGTAATATAAATCCTCTTTACCTTTTTACTCAAAAACTTTTGGTTGAAGCATATATAACTCCTCATTTATGTCACCATGTAAGAACGCTATCTTCACATCGAGTTGCTCCAACTCAAGATCATATATCATTACCAAACCCAAAGCCGCTCTAATTGTAGTCATCTTGACAACTGGAGAGAATATCTCATTAAAATCAATACCTTTTTGTTGATCATACCCTTTGACAACCAAACATGCTCGATATCATTTCCTACCTCCTTCCTCTTTCAATCTATATACCCATCAATTTTTCAAAGTTGTTTGATTGGGTGAAGGCTTCACCAAATCCCAGGTAATATTTTCCATTAGCGAATCCATTTCTTCTTGCATAACATCCAACCACTTCTCACGATGAGCATCATTGCAAGCCTATTTAAATGTTGCTAGTTCTAAATGATTTGAGATTAGTAACTGTAATCATCAAATCTTGCTAGAGGTTGGCGCTCCCAGGTAGACCTCCGCACTTGAGGAATCACTTCTTGCACATTACCCTATTCCTACAAGTTATCTTCAACATTTTTCCTCTACACAACATTATTTTGAGTAAACACAGTATAATAAAAAACTTCTACATTACCAACATTAACAACACCACCAATGTTGTTATTTTGCATATCAAAAGTAACCATTGACTGCATATTCCAAAAATTTCTAGCCCGAAACTTATTTACCATGTCCATGTTAGTTGGGTGTGAACGCATCTATGTGGGAACAAATTCATGTTGTTGTGTATGAGTTTGCAAAGGCAGCGTATTAGATTGCAAAGGAAACGATGAAAATATTGAAGGTTGCATGTTATTTAAGCATTTGATTGGTGTTTCCTTTGTGACTTGGGTGTTAGGTGATGACAGAGAAAAACATTTGTTTGAAGATTCAAAAGTGATTGAATTGAATGTGAAGAAAAAATAAAAGGGAGCGATGAAGATTTTGATGGTTGCGTTGTGAAATTTAGAGGTATACCCCATAGCTCACCATACACATTATGATCAACACATGAAGAAAAATTACCATCAAGCAATAGAGAAATAGGGTGACTCTGTTTAAAGATGGCATAGAATGTTCTCTTCCCAGAACAAGACACAATGGGGAGGCAAGGGTAGGTAAAGAAGAGCTTGAAGTAACCACATGAAATTCAAAATTTACCTCACTTGAAGGCCCATAATCTACACACCTTGATGTAGAGCAATCATTCTCTTGTGAGGAATTAAATGTTTGCACACTATCATACATAGGTGCGCCAAAATGTGAAACATTATCCTACACAAACTGGGTATTATTCATATTTTGTGCCAGATTTTGACTTCTACAGGGCTCTGAATCATGATCATAGGGAAACCATTGATTTTTGTTATCTAAAGGTTGCAAATTTATAAAAATATGTTGTTGCATAGAGACCAGAGGAGACTGCACAAATTTCTAAGAGGAGCTTTGATTCTAGTTTAAATTCTAATTTGGATGTGAAAACGACGCATTACAACCATCATCAATTGATATATATTCTTTCATTGATGGCCTTTGTTTGTTTATACCTAGAAATGCCTTTTCATTGAAAATCACATCTTGGCTGCGAACCAACTTGTTTGTCACTAGAGTCCATAGCCTAAAACCATATTGATCTTCACCATACTCAACAAATATGCATCACTCAGATTTGAAGGCTAGCTTCGTTCGCTTCTCTTTTAGAACGTGAACGAACGCTTTGCTGCCAAAAACCCTCAAATGTTTATAGAAAATTTTCCTTCCAATCCATCTTTCCTTTGGAGAATCAAAGTCCAATCTCAAAGAGGGGTTGTGATTAATTAGATATACTGTTGTGTTAACTACCTCCGCTCAAAATTCTTTTCCCAAACCTGCATTAGAGAGAATGCTTCAAGCCCTCTCAAGAATTGTACGATTCGGCCTCTCTGCTACACCATTTTCTTGAGGCATGAATGGTACAAATTTAATTCATTGAATACCATTATCTACACAATAACCATCAAACTCTAAAGAAAAAAATTCACCCCCATTATCCGTTTTCAAAAATTTAATCTTGTTCCTCATTTGATATTTAACAATAACTTTAAAAATCTTGAATTTGGTAAACACTTCTAATTTCCTATTGAGCATGCAAATCCATACTTTTTGTGTGCAATATTCAATAAATGTAACAAAATAATTAGCTCCTCCATACGAGGTTACCTCTGTGGGACCAAACATGTCAGAGTGCACAAGCTCCAAAGGCCTTGTCTTTTTGTCATGTCTAGTCTTCAAGAAGTTGGTCCGCCTTTTTTTTCCATATAGACAATGCTCACATAGGTCCAAATCTATATATTTTAAACCTAGAAGATAATCCCTTTTTAGCAATATTTCAAGCCCCTTCTTGCTCATGTTCCCGAGCCTTCTATGCCATAGTTTTGTTTCGCTATTCGCAAGCGTCCTCATTGCTCCCACTTCAGCTAGACTATCTAGCACATATAATGTGCCCAATTTTCTGCCTCTTGCAACCACCAACACTCATTTGGTCACCTTCCATTTGTTTGACTGAAAGATAAATCTACACCCTTGAGCATCCAGTTGTCTCTTTGAAATAAGATTTCTTTTTAGCTCCAGAAACATGTCTTACATCATGCAACAACCACTTATTTCCATTAGTCAACTTTAACATTACATCACCTTTGCCAACAATTGTACATGCCTTATTATCACCAAGATACACCTTACCAAATTTACCTTCATGATAGTTTTGAAAAGCATCCCAACATGAGGTTGCATGAAAAGATGCACCAGAATCCAACACCCACAAATCTATTGTGGCTTCACTTGTTGATAGGAATAGAACATTGTCATATTATTCATACGTGGTGTTCACTTCGCTGCCCTTTGATTGATTTTGCACCTTTTTGTAAGACCAACAATTCTTCTTCGTATGGCCTTCTTTTCCACAAAACCAACAACCTCCATTTCTGCCCCTTGACATTGATCTCCTTGCTGATTTTGACCTTCTTCTATTGTTATTTCTACCCCTTTCTTGGTTTCTACCTTTATTTCCAAAAATCAAGGCATCATCGGATGCGGTTCCTTGATTTTTTCTTCACATATCTTCACTGAGTAGAGTTGCAACAACATCATCAAACTTTAATTTTTATTTTCCAAATACGAAGGTTCTGATTGCCATCACAACACCTTCCCAACTATTTAGAAGAGAACACAGTAGTAAGATTGATTTCATTATCCAAAATAATGTTTATTGATACCAATTGGGTGATTAACGTGTTGAATTTGTTCAAGTGGTTTGATACAATTCCACCTTCCTTCATTTTCAAATTGTATAATTTTTTCATGAGATAAACATTATCTGAAGTCGAAGCCATCTCGTACATATCTATTAATTTTTCCTACAATTCTTTCGAAGTCTTCTCTGTTGTGACATTAAAAAGAACGTTGTTGGACAACGAAAAGATAATTATCGCTCTTACTTTCTTATCTAATTTTCCCAGTCTTCATCTGACATCGTAGTTGGATTCTTCGCTTTTCCTTCCAACGTGAGTGAAAGATCTACTCTAATAAGCAAAGACTCCATCTACACTTTCCACAATCCAAAGTTCTTCCCCGTGAAATTCTCTATCTTCCATTTATCTGCTTCCTCCATTCTCAAAAATTATCACAATTCTTGAACAACAATTATGCCTTGCTCTGATACCAATTGTTGATAAAAGAAAATATTGCAGAAAACAAACTCAAATAATTCAAGAACACGTAAACACTGAATGTGAATTTATAGAAATTCACCATAGAATGGATACATCCACTTTAGAAGCAGGGGAATCACTTTGATTATCTCTATAGTTTGAATACATTTACAACATCATAATCAACTAATACAACTCAATTGCATTATCCAAAGGTGGATAAGACTTCGAAAAAGAATGGAATATGAAAGGTCATTGTAATTGGAGGGAAAAAGAAGGATGGTTGTTGGGCTTCAACACCCAATAGTAATATGTGCCATCAAACTCATTTGAAGGTAGGAAGAACTGTTGCCATCAGTTTGATCACTTTATTTAACCGCAAATAACTTAGTTTCCTCATTGTGTGTTTTCAAAAATTATAGGTTGAATACTCACCAAAAATATTAGCCTTATTGTTGCATTTTGTGTTTGTGTCCACGTTTTGCATTCTTATCTACCAAGGTAGTTTCAGTTACATTTGACAAAATTCCTCTATTAATAACATTTTGTTTCCACAGTCCATGATAGATCATGGAGTATGATCCGAAACGTTGATCCAAAAATCTGCACACAGTTTTTTCCAGAAATTCTACATACTAAAATTCCTCTATCTGAGCATATATTCGATGGATGTCTATACCATGTTCTACTCAAGATGTAACTATAAACAGTAAAAAAAAATTGAGGTTGTAATGACTCCTGCTAAACTGATATGTTATTGATCATGATTTTGTTAGTCTTTGGGTGTTGCTGTAGATTTCCAGTTTTAGAGTCATTTAGCATTGTCTAAGTAGTAGGGTAAAGAGAAGAAAAACCCAAAATAATAACTATTTAAAATCCTTACTCCTCCCTCCATGGATTTCATTGAATCTCTTCTATGAAAGAAAAACAAAAAAAATAATGATACCAAAATGGTAGAATTCTTTTATTACTTATTACACGCTTTACTCTAATCTTATATCATAATAAAGTGAGATTCGAATGGTCCCATATTTTTTGAAAAAAAAAGAGATAAGGTGTTTACGTTTTAAAGATATCTTTAGGTATTTTTTTAGACTATAGGAATCGGTCGGGTATCCACCCTCCTCTAAACAGTAGTGCACCCGGTAAACATTTTTCACATGACTAGTGGTGCTAGTGTGACGCACCCTTTGGTACCATGGGTTTGGGGGGAGACTAGACCTCGCGACCTCTTTCCTGCAATAGGATGCTTTAGCCAATCAAGCTAGGCCCCCCGCCTCAATATCTTTAGGTATTTGAAATAATTAAAGATTTAAATTTTTCGTAGCTTTTTAAAGATATTTTGTGGTATGTTAAATAGTTAGGGAGATATGAAATTTAGTTGATTTAGAATTTGCATATAAATAATTTTTAGTTATTTAATTTTAAAATGAATAAATAAATATTGTAAAATAAATAAAATTGTTTTAGAATAGTTTGAAATAAAATAAAAAGTGAAGGTTGTGTAAATAAAATATATATATATATATATAGTTTATTTGGGTAAATTCTTGTGATTTAAAGTCACATTTTCAATTAATAATAAAGTATTGGATTATGAGTAAATTTTCAAAGATGCAATTTAGTGAGATTTAAGTGTGAGTGGGTATAAAATCCAATTAATGAATTTGTTGGTATATCGAATATTCAATTTAGAAAATAGGGAAATTTAACATATAAGTTGAATGAAGTTGACATCAATGTTGTTTAATTTATTTATTTTAAGGGAAGAAGATTTGATGATACATTAAATTAACTTGTGCCATTTCAAAAAATATATATAAATATACATAAAGTTATTATTGTATACTCGAATGAAGCTAAAATCAACAAAGTGGGTCATAATCAAAACATCCATCCAATAAGCTAGGTGGCCTTTCCTAAGGGAATAAAACCTGTTAGATATTCCACCAAGGTTGGAGTGAATGTGCATTGCTTCCAAATGTATTGTGTTGATATCAGTAATGGTTATCAAATAGTTTTCCCATTAAGATTGATATTTTGATAAAAAAAACATTTATAAAGTTATTATCCACGAAAAGGCATGATTATCATTTCAATTTTAGATGTCAATGTTTCATAGGATTGATATTTCATTTGGAAAATTTATAATGCACATACTAATCATCAAAATATTCTTAGTTGTTAATATAGTTGTGAAGGTGAATGATTAAGAATATCCTTCCATTTTGAAATGTTTTTTTTTTTAATTTAATTACGAAATACTACAAATAGAAGTTCTTGAGTAAGAAACATTATTTATTTAGTTTAGTGTGGAGAATGATGGTGATTCAAAATAAGACCTTACATATTGGGTTGAGTCCTTACAATGTTATTAATGATTAAGTATTCATAATAGTGCATAGTTTTCAAATTGTTATCCATTATCTTGGATGTAGTATTTTGTGTTTGGTCTTAATTAAATCTAGACCTAGTAGTACAAATTTTATAGATGCAAGAATAATATCACATTTAGATGAATTGTAATAATTGAGTAAATTCAATGATAAATTAGGAACAATGGTTCCCTAGACAACATATTAACAAAATCTTACCTTTTGGAATTATTATCAAACTTTATCTTGATTTATTATATTATTATCAATTAAACAAGTTAGACTATTGTCTTGATTATCATTTATAAAGGTTGTTAACATATATATAATATATCATTATCATATTGTCGTTATCACTCAAATGATCTTAGATTTATTTCATAAATTATTAATCTTGTTAGTTATGATTAGTTTTATATCATTGAGTTATTCATTTTAAGCATTAATTTGTTTAGGGATGACATGAATTTAGCTTCGAAATAAATATTAAGTTGTTAATCATTATCATGTCATATTATAGTTCATATTTGAAATGCATTAATACAAATCCTTGTTGTGGTTATTCGTTAGTCTATAGTATGACAATTATTTAATGGAAGAGTGTAGATAATTGAATAGTATTCCTGTGACATAGTGTTATTAGTACTTCTTACAATGTTATAACCTTCAAAATAGGGGGCATGATGTATTTTGAGTAGGGAATTGAGTTTAGTGTGTATAAAAATTATTGGGATTATGTTGTGCCAAAGTAAAGTTGACCCCGAGGTAAGATACCCTCATTGTAAGTAACCCAGTATGAAATGAAAAAAGTCAAACTGCTGACTATTCCTCTGCAAATTATATACATAGGCAAGGTCGTCAAAGACGAGCCCCCTGAGGAATTAAGTCAAGCCCTTAGGACTGTCCTTCTGAGTTTTGTTTTGGGTTTTTTTATTCCCTTCTGATGTTGTAAACCACCTTTTGACTTGTATAGCTATGTAGTTATATCACTTATTATGGTGATCATGTACTAATAACTCGATCTTATGTGCACATCAAGTCTTGTAGAACATGCAGGTATAGGTATTGGGAGTAAGGAAATTACAACGCGTTGGAATACGAGAGGTGCTTGAGTGTGTAAGAGGTATGTTAAGTTGACCCATAATAAGTATACATTATTGTTAAAATAGTAAATCATTTCTATCTTTGCTTCCATCTAATGAGATCATTTTCTATAGCCATAAGTAGTGAATTATGTTGTCATTGTCTTTTAAAAAATATATTTTAAAATTAGTAAAGTTGTTATAGTTTTGTTAGGTTGTTTAGTGCATAGAATGTGGGCATTGCAAAGGTACCTCCACAAATAGCACTAGCATGCCAGATCGACCAAACTTGAACTAACACTACAAGTGATAACATGCATGCCTCTCTAGGTCTAGAAACAACATGTGGACCACAAAGAAACACTCCACTATATTCCAAAATATTCCACATCATTTGAATATCCAACACCACTGTCGCAACCACCTAAAACTAAAGAATACATCATTTTGTACAACCAGACACACTGCCACAAAAATTCAACACAGGAATTGAACTTGTGAAGCAACTCATCACCAAAAGCTTGAAGGGAAGATAAATATGAGACAATATAAGTATGTTCCCAAATCCACAAGAGAAGAAAATTTACTACGAAGAAATGTGGAGCAATCTCATTTCTCCCAGACAACTTTCTACACAGACAGGAAAACTATCAAACACAACTTCCACAAAAAAATGATCCAAAACCTAAAACTCAGGATATAAAACCTTTGAACACCTCTGATCATCATATCAAAACCACAAAAGCACATCTTCAACCACAAAGATATGTGGATCACAACATTGAACACACCTCTATCATGTTGCACACTCTTTTATTCAAATTTTCTCAAAAGCACTTGAAAACCAAGTGAACTTACTACAACTACAACACTCATCCATCAACACAACCATACAAGATATCAATGACAACAATGATAATAGCACCACAACACCTTCTTATCAAACCACAACACATCCATACTAGCACCAACACTTGACAACACCAACAATCTCCATATTGTTGACATTAGTGACCAACTGTTGACATCAATGACAATGCCAATGACATACTTGTAACAATCCTTTGAACAAGTACCATAAAATAACATGGTCCATAAATGTTTCAAACCTTTTTCATCAATAAGGTGAGGAGTAGGTCCAATGTATTCATCCTCATGTTCATCACAATAGATAATGAAGTGATCTATACCAACACCAAATAAATTGACTTCATTAGTACTATTATAATAGTCATCAAAATTATCCAATATATTTTATTCTCTATGTAACTTGGCATTTACCCAATGCATAGGGATAGAATATAAAATAATTCCATTTAAATGCTATCTCCAATATATTTTTCCCACTTTCTTGAAAATAACACACCCCATTTAGGTGAACAATCAACAATGATGTCCATAAAAAATTATTTATTCAAGTATGCAATAAGTTAAACCTCAACATTATTCAAAACCCTAATAAAATTCACTTCCTTTGAGTCCATGATTGTTTTTTACCATAGGACATGGACAGTTTTAATCCTAACTCATTCATAACATGAAGTGGCATGATATTATTTGTGGCACCTAAGTCTAACATACAATTATGTAACAATCATCCATTAATCACTAAGGTGGTATAAAAAGGACCAATGCTCAATTAGTTGTTAAATAATGAGGACCTTAAATGTACAATTATATAGTTTCTTCATCATCTTCACCTTTTAATACATCACTTTTGGTAACAAGTTGACTTGGAATATCATCGGTTATGATATAAGAAATAGTTCTATCCCTATGTTTAGGCATTCTAATAATTTCACTAACTTACACAAAAATTCTAACTTGACTAGTGACTCGTGTCATAACTATAGGGTGATAAGTTGTAAGAGTATTATTATGTGGAATAGTTACATCACTTTCATTAGTAATAGAATCCATGATTGCATTAGAGGAAATAATATTATTACGTTTTGAGTCCATCTTCTCTTCATTTCTCATTGGTTCCAAAGATTACCTTTCTTAATTCCTCTTGGGCTTATCAATTTGCATCTTTTTGTTAAAAGGTGCAAGACAATTGAGAGGGGGGGGTGAATCAGTTGTCACACAAATTCAAATTCAAAACTTCAACACTTATCAATTCCACAACCACACTATTCTGTTATTAAGTATGAACATGAAATGTAGATAATAGAAAGTAAATCAACACAATAAACACCATATTTTTATGTGGAAAAACCACTGTGAGGTTAGCTCAAAATATAAAGTAGTTTAAAAACCTGAATATATAAGGCTCACTACTTGTATAGGACTCACTGTCCAGATACAAAAGCTCACTGCTTACAAAGGAGGTTTACAAGATTCACAAAACAAAATTGGGCTTCACATCCAAAATGAACTGAGAATGATGCACCTAACAAGATTTGAGGCAGTTTCGATGATGCTCAATAGACTGACTTGACACACTTCATCATTTTCGCTCTTCACTTTCGCATTTGCTCAGACACACCAAACATGCCTCATCCTTTATCTTCAAAAATATTCACAACACACACACACATATATATACTTGGTCTATCCGCAAGCATTAATTAGGTCAACCTAATTAGATGCACTTCTTATTCACCAAAAATACCAACTATCAGCTCTAGGCTTTCACAAAATCTTTCCAAAAAGAAATTCAAAGATCCAACATGCTATATCGAGTTGGAATGGACCTAAAATAGGTTGCACATATGTCCACATAACAAAATTAATTCACCATATCATGACTAATCCAAGAATTCATTTAGAAATAAACTTCAATGCAAAAATTAATCAACAGAATAATGCCAATACGCCATACGAGCACCAGAGCACATGGAATTTTGAACAATCATGCCTTCAACAACCATAAACCATTTCCCAAAACTGCAAGCAGTAACTATGAACTATGAAGGATTGCAGACTGGAATACCGGGGATTGCAGCTTGAATATCGATTCAAATACCGGACCAAAATACCGGATTAGGCACTGACTTAGACTTGCAACCATAACATGGTGACATTAATGACAACAATTTTTTTTAGAGATAATCATTCTTCTTCGTTCTTCCAACAATCTCCCCCTTTGTCATTGATTGCAACATGTGCCAAAATTTTCAAAAACTTTCCTCCAATCTCTCCCAACTTTCCAAATCTCTCCCCCTTTGACATCAATGGCAAAGGGTGACCAAAAAGATGTAAACATGGTGACATCAAAATTGCAAAAAGATTCCAATTCTTCCAAAAAACTTATGGCCATCCAAAATTCTCAAAAACAATTCAACAACAATTAAATTTGTATTTATCTTGTTCATATCCCTTTTTCTCTTTGTTTTCTTCTTGCCAAAACAAACAAAACAACAAAAAATGAACATTCATAATTAAGTAAAAATTACATTCTTCACCTCAAAAACCTTCTTGTATCTTTCTTTGATAATTGGATATAACTTCTTCCAGTTGAATGTGGTTGAATCCATTCTCATGTAGATGCTTTCAAACAAGGCCAACAGAGTAAAGGAAGATGACCAATATGAGTATTGTCTTTCACAATCTTCTGCATCAGTAAGTATTCTGGAAAGATGGTCTAACCTCACCTCACCTCAGCAATCTCCTTAAGGAGCCAAAAATTCTTTACCACATTATCTCTTTGTCTCTATACAACAATCAACTCAGCTTGTAATTCTCCAACTCTCAGCCTTTGTTTTCCTTCTTTGTCTTTAAAGATATCAAAGCTCTTTCTGATACAATTCACCTTAGATTCAATTGCTTCAATCCTACTTCTGAAATTATCTACCGCAACAAGCCACCAAAGACAATATTTGTAGATATCTGATATTTCTTTGATGCATTTCTTTGTTTCCAAGATAAGTTTAGATAATATTTGCTTAGCTTTAGTACATCTCTTTTCAACCAAGGCTTCAAACTTGTGTCCTTCCGGACCTTCAAGCAATATTCTTTCTTCAACAATCTCAACCAGATTCTCTAGTAAGGAATCATAAACAATTGATACATCAATACCTTTTCGAAGTAGATACTCTACCAGAGCATCATCAATTTTGAGTCTATCAGCAGGAGAGGTTGCATTCCATATCTCACCAATATTCTTCATCTTTCCCTTAACCAGCATAGACTGAATGCCATCTGGAACAAAATATTCTGATCCAGACAAGGATTATTTTTCCTTGTCTTTTGAAAAAATAGTGATATCTTCAATTATAGCTTTTATTTTCTTCGATTGTGGAGGGGAATCACTAATGACAACTTCCAATTTTCTTTTATCAGAGGATGAACCCACCTCAAACTGACTCGGTGATGGCATACTGGAGCATAGATTTGTTCTTAAGGATGTGGAATATGAGTTGCACACACTTACATTATTTTCCAACGCTTCCAAGTATCTATAGACTTGTTTCCCAATAGAAATACCAAATTCCCACACAACATTTTATTTTCCCAGTAGGGAGCTCAAAAAGTAAAAGACCAAGCACACAAGAAAAGATCCAAACCAAAAGGGATAACCCTCAATCACCGAAATTCAAGAATTTTCAGATAGATTTTCAAGTAATATGCTACACAAATCAAACTGTATGTTCTCCTTAACCATCATATGTGCAATGTAAACAACAATAGCTGAAGTCGATCCTTCACGATTTCTAAAATATATTTTGTAAGAAACACTATATGCAACATACCTTACAGCCGAATCTACAAGAGTGTTTATCAATAGAGCTCAAGGGTCTTTATTAATGCCAATAAGTTCCTACACATCTTTGTATGCTCCCCATAAGTCCATACCTAGGGTTTTTATGCTCTATAATTCATTTTTGTTCAACCCTAGTTCCATTTCTTTCATCTTTCTATGATCAAATTCTTACAATTCAACTCCTTTCAACTTCAGTGGAATTTTTCCACATGATTCTCTGTCCATTGCTTTGCTTAACTTACTTAAATTCATTAATGATTAATTGAAACTTCTTCATTTTCCTTCTTCCCTTTTGCAAACTAAGAAATGATTTCTAATTACCCGTGACAATTTCTTTGAATTCCCTTCATATTTGCTTCAACCTGCTTCAAGACCACTCCAAGCCACCTTTTAAGTTCTTCAAATTCTCAACTAATCGAAAAATACTTACTCATTTCACCTTATACATCATCAATTTTCTCTAGAACGCATTAAATGCAACAAATATCAAAAGGTTGCTAAAAACATTCTTCCCAACACAGAAAACCCTAATTCGGTCTGCAAATCATTATGCCAACATATTTTCTTCCAGTTCATTTTCCAAAACCTCTTATTAGTCATTCTTCACATTCCATCCTTGTGCCAACCTCTGACACACCATTCATTTAGGGGGTTTTTATAATTTTCTGATAATGCTCCCCCTAAGATCAAGCTAGGTCTAGTTCTCAAATAAATCGTCTGTACTAGATGAGGGCACAAACATATCAGTAGTTTTAGGTTCTTCTTCTTCTTTCTTTTTCCATATCTTATTCATCTCTTGCTTCATCTCTTCTTTGTCGATCTTCTTTACCAGATCATTCTTCTCTACCAGAACAGATTGCTTTCCTTTCTTACTTCTATAAACCTTTGAGATATGTCTTGGTTTATTACAATTATAGCAGACAACACTTTTTTTATTAGTTTGACCTCCATTACTTCTCAATCTACATTGATTTGCTATGTGTCCAAATTTGTTATAGGTATAGCAGTAGTCATTAAAGGATTGATTCATTTTGCCTCCATAAAAAAAAATCATCATTACCCGACTAATCATTCTCACCTGAGATATGCATTCAATAGCTTTATGTCCAAACTTCTTACATCCAAAACATTGTCGGGTGAAGGGACCAGAAAACTGATTCTTCCTGCTCCTACATTTTGTTGCCTTGTGACCATATTTATTACAAAAAAAAAAATACCATTGAAAGAGGGATACCTTGGTGCATTAGGTTGTCTCATAAGTTGTCTCCTTGCAAACTTCCTTTTCTACTTCCCTTTCTCCTGAGTCATTTGATTGTCCTTAGAACTTTCACCTACATCATTTCCCAAGCCAACTTTGTATTTACTTGGTTTTTTTCCAACAAGTAGTTCTCCAAGCTTATCATAGCTAGATCTAAAACTATTCTCATAGAGTTTTGACTTTTCTAGTTCTACCCTCAAGTTTACTACCTCCTGTTCTAGTTTAGAGCATTCTTTAGACTTATTATGTATCATTGTATTCAGACATTCTTCAATTCTTTTTTTTTCCTCTATAGTCACTTTCAGTCTAGTTATCTCTTCTTTCAGCTGCTCACTTATTTGTGTCTTTCCTTGAATTTCTTCAGTTGTTCTTTCAACTTTTGGACACATTCATTTGCTTCATCAAGATTCTCTTTTAGATCTCTATTTTCTCTTTCCACTTTATCAAGATCTTCAAGAGCAATCTAAAGCTCTCCTTTATCATCCATCTCATCAACCTTTAGGATCCTCCTGAAGCAGTTAAGCTCTTCACTAAGGAACCAAAGCTCTGATACCAATTGTTAAAAGGTGTAGGACAACTAAGAGGGGGGGTGAATCAGTTGTCACACAAATTCAAACTCAAAATTTCAACACTTATCAATTCCACAACCACACTATTTTGTTATTAAGTATAAACATGAAATGCAGATAACAAAAAGTAAATCAACACAATAAACACCATATTTTTACGTGGAAAACCCAGTGAGGGAAAAACCACGGTGAGGATTAGCTCACAATATAAAGTAGTTTCAAAATTTGAATATATAAGGCTCACTGCCCTGAATAGGACTCATTGTTCATATAAAAAAGCTCACTACTTACAAGGGAGACTCGCTACCTACAAAAGATTCACAAAACAAAGTTGGGCTTCACATCCAAAATGAATTGATAATGATGCACCTAACAAGTGTTGATGTAGTTTTGGTGATGCTTAATAGACTGACTTGACACACTTAATCATTTTCGCTCTTCTTCACTTTCTCATTTTCTTAGACACACCACACATACCTCATCCTTTATCTTCAAAATTGTTCGACACATATATATACTCGATCTATCCGCAAGCATTAATTAGGTTGGCCTAATTAGATGCACTTCTTATTCACCAAAAATACCAATTGTCAACTCCAGGCTTTCACAAAATCTTCCCAAAAAGTAATTCAAACATCCAACACACTATATCAAGTCGACATGGACCTAAAATAGGTCACACATATGTTCGCATAACAAAATTAATTCACCATATTACGACTAATCCAAGAAGTCAACCATAAATAGACTTCAATGCAAAAAGTAATCAACAGAATAATGCCAATGCATTGTACGACCACGAAGCACACAAAATTTTGAACAATGATGCCTTCAACAACCATAAACCATTTCCCAAAACCCCAAGTAGTAACTATCAACTATGGAGGATTGCGGACTGGAATACCAGAGAGTGCAGCTTGAATATCGGTTCAGATACTAGTCCAAAATACCGGATCAGGCACTAAATTAGACTTGTGACCACAACATGGTGACATTAATGACAACACAAAATTGTAGAGATAATCATTCTTCTTCATTCTTCCAACACTTTTTTGGTGGGATGGGTGTAGTATTTGATGGTGTGGTATATTCTTGTTCTTTAAGTATATATATATTTTCTTTTCTAGCTATTGCATAAGGGATTTTCTCTTCTCAAACACCTTTTAACTACAAAACCTATCTTCTACTTCTCTTTTTCAACCTTTGTATTAGTTTTAGTGGCCTTAAAAGTAATCTATTTTCATGCTAGTAGTTTATTTTTTCTTAGTTGATAACCATTTTAAACTTGCATTAGTATGACATTAATGAGGAAATCTATGTCCTTGTTAGAGAGCTTTGTTCTCAAATATCTTTGCTTCATAGCTCTCTAAGATGGTTAAAATCATGAACAAGTAAGTCATACTAATTGGGGATAGCATCACACTCATACTTAAGTATATGTTCAAGTGCACCACAACCATCCCCATAACATTTTTCATCCATCAACTCATGCTAAAAAATATCTAGCTAATTGATCTCATCTTGATAGTACTCAACAAAACCTTATTCATTTGGAAACTCTTCCACTTTGTTCATTGAAAGAGAAATTAGAAAATTTAATGGGTCATGAGGAAGGAAGCAATATTTATAGTAGGAACCTATATATTGGAAGTTCATGTACTATTTCCTTAATGGTCTAGTTTTTCCTTATCATATTGCCTAAAACCTCTTTGTTTAGGGGTTGCCTATTTGTCATTTTGTTGCAATCTTTTGGACCAAACAGTGCTGAAAATTATATTATGTAGCATGTGTCCATAATTGAAATTATTTTTTTGTATTTTTAAGTGGAAACCCCTTCTCATTTCATTCTACTTTGTATCATAGGTCCTTCATGATACCCACCAACTTTTCCAACTTATATTTTGTCGATAGTGGCTTGCTTGAGGTAGCCATATCTAGTTGTAATATTTTTACACTTGATGTTTTTATGTGTTAACAAAATTCCCTTATACTTATTTTAATATTTATAGCTATAGCATTGTTACTATTATTTTATCCCCCGCCTTATTGAGCCACCCGCTAACTTGAAAACATCTCATTTTAACGCATGTGATGTTTCATGTCATGGTATGAACCAGAGCGGTGTTTTGTTAAGTTCATTGAACCTCCCACTTTACCGCTTGGGCCCTTTTATCTCCTTCCTATGTTCAAACCGAGCAGTGTTTTGTATGTCTCGTTGAACCTTGTTGTTGGCGTGATGATTATTAGCTTGGGCAATATTTCACCGTGACATTTGAACTTGGGTGCATATTTATAAGGTTCTTCAAACTTCTTTGTTACCACCCATAGACATTTGTTTTTAAATTTTTGAAAGATGGTTATGTGGGGAATAGTGAATGTGACAGCTAACACGTGTCATAATGCAAGTTAAGACATTAATGTTCATCTACTCCCATATTTTTCCGTGAAGCCAAATTTGATGAAATAAAAGGTTGGGCAAACATTCTTATTGTGACGATTTCTAAGGACGAGCTAGAGGAAACACAAAGTTCAAATTGCAGGGTTCACCATTAAAGGTATTTTTAGTTCCCATCTATTACAATCCATTTTTTGAGTTATTTATGCTTGCATTGAAGAAAGCATATATTTTCAAAAGCCATTGGTGCACATGGCAAGGGTTAAATACATGGGCTATGAGTATGTGTCCAGGTTAACATGCGAAGGCCTTGAAATTGGTGATACTCGACTAGGGCTCGTTAATCTAGATGAATTGCAAAATAAATTTAACAAATCTAACCCTCCACCTATCATCAAAAGAGTAGTGGGTAATGGGTTGATCGAAGCCGTTGCATTTCTAATAGTTGTACAATTTCCTGAACTAGTATTGGAATGTATCAGACACTAGAATTCACAAAACTGAGAAGTTAGGATGGAGGATAATAGACTTGTTTTGAAAATTCAAAGGTCTACCTTCATGTCCTATTTGAGAACTCCAGAAAGGGATGAATACTCACCAATGGAAATGACAAGCTCTCAGGTCAAGTTCACTGCCAAGAAAGGGGTTTACAGAAATGTAATAGCGAAGAACTAGTTGGTCAAACCGAAGAAGGGTAAGTCTCAATTGTCCCACAACCTACATAGGAACCATTTTGTAGACGAGGTGGCCAATATTGTAGTGTTGTTGCACAGGGTAAGAGGAAATGAAAATTCTCACAGCTTCGAAGAATGGATGTATTTCTTCATCCAAATAATATTGAGCAGGGAGCAATTCCTGGACTGTGCAAAGATTATTAGGGACCGCCTGCATGAGTTGATGTCATTCTTCACCCTAAACAGATTTTTCTTTGTCATTGTATTTAATATATGCCCTTGCTAGCACTCAACCCTAGCCCAGATTAAGGCCGAGTGATTTGCTTCCAGAAAAGTACCAATTTACAATTATTTTGACAAACTCCAACTTCACAAGAGATTCTTGCATTTTAGAAGAACTGCTAACACTTTACCATGAGGATGGTCAGGAAATTGCAGGGGCATTCTACAATGAGGTTATCCCCGAAGGAAATGCAGTTTGTAGATTTTTATGGTAGCCATTTTATTCAATTCTAGATATTCTCATACATAAGAGTAGGCGGATATGATGGTTTCTCTATAAAATTACCCAAGTATCTTGAAGACAAATGGGTGGTTATTGAGGTGAGTAGACAATTGTCCGATGTTAATACACTGTGCCAAGGTAGAAAAAGATTGACAGTCAACTTTCCATTTGGTTTTGGTGCATATAGTTGCTAATCAATGTCTGATGCTTTGAATATTGAGAAAGAATTGTCTAGGTATAACATGGCCTCATATGAGGAACGTGTTTCTTTTGATCTGAAAGATTATATTAAGAACAATTTGAAATTGAGCCCTACCTTCTATCACCAATCCAACCTTGAAGATTATTGGGCTTGTTGGAACCTAAAATTTCATTCAAATTTTAGGTTCCCTTGATGAAAAAATTGGATTTTAGCACTCAAAAGTACAATTGAAATTTTTTCTCAAGTGGCTCACTTTGAAAAATCACAAAACGAAGTCAGTGCAATTTCATGTAAAATCACTTTACAGACGTGTTCATCTACCATATATGAGTGTGCACGCCAATTTTCAGCTTCGTACAATTAGTTTTGACAACATTTCAAAAGGCCAAGTTGAAGGGTTCTGCGAAGGTCTGTTGTCTGCACATAGTAAAATCTGTTAAAGTGACCAACTTTGAAGGATAATATTAATCAACTAAAAGGGTTTCATGACAAACAAATTGGTGCTCTTGATTCTCCCCATCTCAATGTGCATCCATATCAATTTTTAGAGCTTCAAGACATCATTTGATATTTTTTCAAAATCAAATCCAAATAGAATTTACCCAGTTTGAAGACCGCATTCCATAAGTCTTTCACAAAGGTCAACTTTGATGTTTGATATTTTGTGAATAAAGACACTTGGTGAAAAACTATCTTGCACACATGTTCATCATGCCTAAATGAGCTAATATCCAAATTTATAGCTTCTCAAAATCACATTTGGTATTTTTTCAAAAAAGGCAAGTGGAGGGTTTCATTTGAGCTTGACAGTGGTAATTTTTCAGAAAATGCTAAGTAAGCAACTTTGGGCATTCACAGTTTGCAATCTTGATAACTTCATGACCAAATTTTCAATGAGCATACTCTCCTATCACAAATCAACACGTTTGCACATTTTCATGGTCATCAGAAGAGTTCTGGTATGCTTTTTAATTGTTTTCCGACTGCTCCCAAGCTAGATTTGGCACCCCAAAAAAGTTGCAAATTTTGAAATTATAAGGATGACCCAGTTGGTGTTTTGGCCTCAAATATTTTCAACTTCAATTTCATTGTATTTTGAGCTCATTTGGTGTATTAATTTAAAAATTCATTTTTCTCACTACATGCTCCGACAGGGCCAGTTTACAAAGGAAGTACCTCGATTTGGCAAGCTACTCAAAATCCGTCAGGAACCCACTTCCAAAATAATTGATCACGGTCTGTTGAAAATTTTTTGGCTCTAGGATGCTTTGTGTGCCTATAGTGAAATTACTTTGTTTGCCCCCTAGCCAAAATTGAAATTTTCATTCTTAAATCTTAAAGTTCAAATGATATATATTTTAAAACATTTGATATGTTTTAAAATGAATATGGAAGCTTTCAAAACCCTAAATATTTCATTTTTTATAAACTTTAACTTTGTAAAATATATGGAAAACAAAACCAAGCAATGAAATATTTGAAGATACACTGGAAAAGGTATGAAGCTTTGTGCATACATCAATTGATAAAGAAGTATTTATAGAATTCCATGGAGAGAAGCTACACCTTGGAAAAAAAATGAGAAGATATTTGCATATGGTAAACGATGAAGGCACTCATGTGGGAGACAACAATAAATAAGCAAACATTTAACAATCACTCAATTACAAGTATATTCTACTTAAATAAAAAATGGAGTTGTTATTTGTAAACTCTAAAACCATACTTGCAGTAAAAAAAAATATCCGAGAAAAATGCCTATCGATGGAACGGAATAGTCGGTCCCTTCGATAGCCTGAAAAGAATGAAAAGAATAAAGCATTGACAAGAGAAGCATCAGAGAGAAACAATAATATTGGCAAGACACACTTCATTGTCTCATCGATAGGCCAAAACACATGAGATATTATATTCGGGGAGAAAATTGATTATCAATAGGAGTGAAGCATTGGTTCCTCCAATCCTCCGACGACAACAAATATGAATGCACTGGTCCCTCGATCCTCTGACGACAACAAATATGAATAAATCTTTGTGGCGGGCACTATAGATTTAAAAGAAAATTTATTAATTTTTTTTCCCATGAAGATTATAATTGGATAGGGAGTAAAAGGTTAAATTAAATGCACACATAAAAGACTTTATGTGTGATCGTAATATGAAATAAAGTTGTAAAAATATTTTCACCAAGGTGTGAAATATTTTTCACCAAGGAAGCGGATGATTTTTTCAAAGCATTTTTCACCGAGGAGGATAAAAGAATATAAAAGTCGTGAAGTAAAGTTATTTTACTCAAAAGAGCATTTTTTAATTGGGAGAAAATATGGAATGAAAGTTTGATTAAAATAACAATCATAGTGGCATTATTATTTTCGATAAAATAAAGGAGCATTTATAATATTTCACCCTCCAGGGAGTTAAAATGATTTAAAGAAGCATGGAGAGGGTAATTATTTTACCCAAGGAATAATTTATTAAGTGAAATATTTCAACCAAGCAAGATATAAGTGGAATATTTTTTACCAAAGGAGTTACGAGAGCAAGTAATGGATAATTACTCTAAGGAGATATTTGTTTGGTGAAAGTATAAATGAAAAAAAGGAAATATTAGGGTAAAAGCACAAAGTTGTGTCACACTTTATAAAGGAAATGGCCAATCCAATTTTTAAACTTGAATCACTAAAAAATGGCATATATGTTTTGAATTTTGAAATGATGTAAACTAGTAAAATATGTATTTTTCAGTATATTTTATGTTTGTATATTTTAAAAAAATATAAAAAAATATTTTAAACTAGTTTTTAATAAATTAAAACTATAATTTAGTTGTTGATAAAATGCTAAAAATGAAGTTGCATGGGATGTCAAACTTTTTATAGTAAATTTTATTTTTATTTTCTTTCAATTTTTTTTGGTGTATTTATAACTTGAAATTTTAGTGCATGGATATTTTTTTTTCCAATTTTGTTAAATATATATATTTCTAAATAAATATTAAAGTGTGTATGAATCAAAAAATAGTCGTTTTCATCAAACATCAACTTTCATATTAAATATTTATCTAAAATGGAAAAAAAAATTATACCATCTTAAAATAGATTCTTTTATCTAGTGCATCATATTTTTTTCAATTTTTTTAATAAGTTTTAGTATTTTTCCTTGGCATAGAAATCAACCTAATATTTTGTGTTGATAACCTACTTTTAGTAAAAATAAAAATTAAATATAAAAAATAATTAAACTATTAAAATAAATACATTTTTGAAAACTACACTTATGGATCTAAAAAACGGTATTTTATATATTTTTTTAAATGTTATTTACATTAGCAGAAGTTATTGAAACTTCAAGTTTTTCAAATAATTTTATTTTTTTGGTAAATTGGACTCAAAGTGGTGCTCAATATATTTTTAGCCAACAATTTTAGTTGAAAAAGTTGTGGAAGTATCTAACTTAGCTAGAATGAATCTTACTAGATCATATGTTTGACCAAAATTGATTTTTAGTTAGAAATATTTAAATTCAATTGTGTTGATAAGTTGGTTGAAAGTGTGACATAGCTTTGTGCTTTTACTCATTATTTTCACAGGAAACAATGATAATGAAGATTAAAATATTTAATTTGTCGAAGGAAATTAATTAAATATTTTGTTGAAGAAAGAAGGATACTAAAGCACTGCAACGAGAGAGATATGAAGGGTCGTAACCCTAGAAGATGTAATGTATATATGCTAGATGAGATCACATGAAGAAATCATTAGAATTAGAAATTAGGTAGGAGATATACAAAAGATACTTTTAAAATGTTTATCATATAGATTATACAGTGAAGACCATGATGCATGTATGAATTTTTTGAGAAATCAATGAAAGATCTTTGATTCTGTGGCTTCATGTTGGTATCAATTGTTTGTTGAAATTGTATAGTTATTTGGTTGTCTCCAACTTAATATTTCCTTATTATTTAAATTTGTATATCAAGTATATATTCAATTTATCAATGCACATTTGTTGTACTTGTGTGATATGATTAATTGGTTTCCCCAAAGGAATTAAAATCCTTCTAGTCAATCACAATAATCTAGAAGTGTTATTTGGATCAGTAAGAAGAGCCATATAATTAGGATTGCCATTCTATCTCCAATTTGATATCATCTATTGTTCCTGTGTGATTTATTCAATTGGTTCTTTCAAGTAAAAATTAAAATCATTTTGATAAATCATAAGTAACCTAGTTGTGTCATTTGGATCCATAAGTAGAGTTTTCCAATCACTTTCCTGCACGTTTATGCAAGATATAAACCAACATAAGTGTGCCAAACAGTTTGAGTTACAACCAATATAAGTCATACATTCAAGATCTTCATTTCACTCCATTTACCCAACAAGGCACTGGTCTTATCCATTTCATCATTTAGTTTTATCAAATTTATTTTCAAAACCTTACATTTGTTAACTGAACATATTAATAAACTTCACCTTGACATTGCTTATACAATTTATACCAAATTAGGTTTGCATCTCTCCACTCCCAATTTCCATTGTGGATAGATTGCTCAAGTAGGAAACACATAGTTTAAGTCTACTTCATTTGCATAGGTACAACCACCTAGGTCTGGTAGAGCCTAAAGAAAAGAAGGTTCAAGTACACCATTTGGCCTTGTTCATTAGCCTAAAACATACCAAGAGCTTGACAACCTCTTGTGGTTTTCTAACCAACGTTTTTGAGAACTAACAGGGTGATTGCTTTGATGAATATGAGGTTAGGAGAAGAAGTTGGATGAGATTAATAGTAGAAAAAATCATCATTTATGATTTGAAATGGGATTTGCATGGAATTTTTGAAGATGGGTTTGACATGGTCGACCCAATATATATTGAATTAATAGAAATTTAGCCCATTCCTGCCATGGATTGTAATTTTAAAGAAAAAGAAACCATTGAAGCTAAAATTGTTGATGTTCTGACCAAAACCCGAGAATGGGTGAGTAAAAATAAAAATGAGCAATCTTGCCCTTGTATTAGATCCAAAGATTCACAAACTGCTAAAGGTTCCTCTCAAGCCTTTGCCAACAGGAAATCAACTAGTAATTTTCCTTAGTCATTTTCATTAGGTTCCCAAGGAGGTGGTGATGAAGACCCAAGGATTTGAGCACTTTAGCAACAATCTTTGATTCTTCCAATATTCCACCAACACATTTGATACTATACACAAGTTCATTCACTCTATGCATAAAAGAAGTAATATTCTCATCATCACCCATTCTCAACATTTCATATTTCCCTTTCAGACTTTGCAGCTTCGAAATCTTCACATGTGCATAACCTTCATTCAAAGTTTCCCTTTTTCCAGATCTCATAAGCAACCTTCAAATCTATCACATTTGTCATCTCAGAATCAATCAGAACACTCAACAATGCTTCTTTAGCCCTAATATTGTACTCGACATCCTTAATCTCAGCAACAATAGAAGGACCATTTTGTGGGATAACATACCTATTCCTTGTAATGTTCCAGTAGGGTTCACCAATGCATCTCAGATGACACTCCATTCGAGTCTTCCACAAAGAATAATTTGTTTCATCAAATCTTGGACTATCCTTCTTATATGTCACCATCCTAGATCACCTCAAGCTATTAAACTTCTTCCAAGGAACCTACTCTGATACCAATTGTTGGCAACACAAGAGAAGACAACTGAGAGGGGGGGTGAATCAGTTGTCATAAAAATTTAAACTTATTAAAATTATTAACCTTATTCTTAGATCTGATAAATAAACATGAAATCATGAACCATCAACACATCAAAAACACACATAACACCAAGATTTTTTACGTGGAAACCCTGTTAGGGGAAAAACCACACTAGAGGTTAGTCCACAAGATTATACCCTATTAAAAGTATAAATAAATATAAATGGGGAATGCACATACATTCAGGCACACTTTCTAGAGCTCACTGCTCAAATACAAAAAGTATTACTACCCAAAGGAAGACACACTGTCTTACAAAAACATTCAGATTACATCCACAAGATTTTGAACTGAGAAAATAGCATCTGGTAATGCCTGATTACAGTTCTGGTTAAGCACATAAACTCTGCTCACTCTTCTTCGCACTTCTTCACACTCTGCTTTTTCCTTCGAATGATTAGGACATTATTCACACATATCATACCATCAAATGGAATAAACAATTACATATATATATGTATGCAACTAATGATAAGATCATCTACATCTCAGCTTCAACAAAATATAAAACATATACAAATTGTCGGCCCAATCCAATAAACAGTTATCAATGTGAACCAGCCAATGTTGGCCACAACATAGTAAGGACCCAAAACAAAATCCTCGAACATGAAACACCTTCAAAAATTATTCCTCGAAGATCCACAACCTGCTACAATCACCCTGTCAGCCATGAACATGAAAAACATGAACACGCAAAAAAAATCACCAATCACGAGCACAACGATTGATGCAGATTGACAACACAGATAGAGCATGATCTAGAAACATACACAAGCATCATGAATCACCACAGAAGAATCCACAACAACTCAACTTACTAGAATCACATCATCTACTTTCAGGAACACCAACTGAAGCAACAGAAAAATTATCAGAACATAGATACTCATAACTCGATCAAATCTTCATGTGGATCTCTAAAACTTAATGTGGATAAACTAGATATACTCAAAAACAAACCCTTTGATCCATAACCTCTGATCATCAATATATTGAGCTAGCCAACATACTGAACTTCAATTCACCACTAACAACCTGCAACTTATTTTATTACAATTTTCTCAATATCCTCGACATATACAACCTTTAATGTCTTTAAGGCCAATAGTGTTGACATCAATGAAAACCACATATCAGTAACATCCAATATTTTGTGCCTTTAGTATTGTAATATCGATGAGCGATGCCCCTGGCCTTATGTTCTTATTTTCATCACGTATCACGAATATGTTTTAAGAACTAAGTTCCACAATAGTGATACGTGATACACATTAGCACTATGTAAGTCCTCTCATCACTAATTACTTACAAACCGTATGAGGATAATAAGTGATGAGTGATGGCTTGATGTTTCCATATTTTAACTCTCATCATGGATTCATTCTTGGGCTTAAGTTCCAATTAGAGAAGAGCAATGAGATTCTCTAAAGGGTTTCTTTCGCTAACATGATAAGATTTTATGTGCGATGTCTTTTGTACCATTGATTTTCATGCAGGTGTACATGTCTAAATTTGATATCTTCACTACATCTCTTGTTGCTAATAGGAGCCAGGGTCCAAATTTGGATTAGCGAGGAGTGATTGCAAATGAACATGATCAGAGGATAAGTCACAGATCCAAGGGATGAGATTTCATCGCATAAAACACTTGCATCACTGATGGAGCTGGACAAAGATGAGGTATATCAGCGATAAGTGACAACTATTGCATGAAGAGGCAATGTGGCAAGATCTTAAGGACATCATATAAAGGAAAGTAACGAGATGACTAGAGAACCATTGATGTGGTTTTAAAATAGGATGATCCAACATACTAAACTTCATCACGGCAATAATTTCATCGTTGATTGCACCCTAAAATTTGGGGAAGATCAGCGATGAGCGATGAAGTGTATAAGGAAATATTCTCTCTAAAAACACATTGGTCTTATGTACTTTTCTGATATTAATGAAGGAGCACAGATTAGGTTGGCGATACATGATAATTGTCATATCGCATATGATTAATCAAGATTAAAGAATGTGGCAACATTTGAGATAGCATCACTGTTTTCTAGGAGCAAGTTGCTAATGGTAAAAAAATGATGCTCATGGCCACCTTAGATGAAGTTTTAATTGTTTTAAGATCAATGGCCTGGATTCAAAGCCGAGTTGTTAAGTTATCAATTTGCTCGTATGAGGATTTATTGAATCATTAATTTTGCATGCTCCAAATTATCTATTTAATGCAGGTTGATTGTGTCGGAAAAATTAGTAAAGTTATCTATTTGTTGTCATTGATGTCACCATATTGGTAGTATGCTGGCAGTCGGGTCCGGTACTCTTAAACGGGTGCTTATCCTCTCTAGTGGCTGGCCCGGTATTTTTGGTTGCCTATCTGGTATTCTAGTCTGCACTTCTCCGCGGATGATAATCTCCGGTTGCAATTTTGGGAAACTACTAATTGATGTTAAAGGTGTGCATGATCAGGTTATTTCATGCTCTGGTGCTCGTACAACATAGTAGCAACCAACAGATTGATTGTTTCCTTGTTGCATTGAAGATTATTCATGTTTGACTTGTTAAGTTAATTTTGATTTGATGTGAAAACTTATGTGCAACCTATTTATTGGTATGATCCGACATGATGAAATGTGCTAAACATTGTTTTGTGTGTTTGGAAATATTTTGTGAGCTATTAGAGCTGACAAAATAACAGTTAAAGCATTTTGAAAATACTTCATGGAGCCGACCTAAATAGTGCCTGCGATGGAGATCGGGTATATATATAAGTATATGGTGAACAATTTGGTAGAGTGAGTGAGCAAGTGTGAATGGGTGTGTGAATATGTATAGTGTGTCTATAGGAAATTGATAGAGGAAATAGTGAAGAGGTAATGAATGTAAAGATGTGATCAGAAAGGCAACAACTGTGAGCATATCTGGAATTGTATCAACACATATTAGGTGCATCTTTTCAATTCATTTTTGGGTTGTAAAGCCTTACTCTATTTTGTATAATTTTTCTATAGGCAGTGAGCCTCTTGTTGGATAGTGAGTCCTTTTTGTAGGCAGTGAGCTTTTGTACTTGGATAGTGAGTCCTTATTTTGGTAGTGAGCCTCCTTTTTAAAATATTATATAGTGTGAGTTAACCCTCACCATGGTTTTTCCCTTATTGGGTTTTCCATGTAAAAATCTAGTGTTCATTGTGTTGATTTACTTTCTGTTATCTGTGTTTCATGCTCATATTTAATAATAGAATAGTGGGGTTGAAGATTTGATAAGTGATAAAGTTTTAAGTTTGAACTTGTGTGACAACTGATTCACCCCCCCTCCCAGTTGTCTTGCACCTGTTTAATAGATCGTTGTTCATTTTCACCATATTTCTAATTTGTAATGAATGTAAGGCATAGTATAAAGAAGAGTGAGAGGTTGTTTGTTTTTCTTGAGTTGAATATTAAGTGTTCTTGTCCTAAGTAAGTTGGTTTCAAATTGGGTTCTCTAGTCTAGTTAGGAATTTTTGTGTTGGGTTGGTGACAAATGTTTGGGTTTGTAGGTGTGTCTCCCTATAGCTCTATTTTGAATTGTTAAATTCTACTTGTTCTTGAGATGGGGAAAACTAGTGTGACAATTCAGCTTGTTAGAAGGTCTAGCCGACTCAATGTATTTGAGTATCATGAGGATATAATCAAGTAGGAAGCCCAGACTTCTCCTAGGGTTTCAAAGGGTAAAAGGAGGGCTAGAGGTCATAAGAAGAAATCAATTGTGTAGAGTACATGCAACTTGAGAAAGAGGACCATTCCAGGAGAAATGGTCAAATTCAAAGGCAAGGAGCTGGCTCAGCCAATGAAGAAGGCTAGGAAAAAAGATAAAAGCCATGGGGCCTACCTAGGAAAACATAATTCTCCTATTATGCTCTCTGATACTCCTTCGAATGCTGAAGGTGACACTAACTCAGGATATGGCTAGTACCTTCTTTCTCTGGTGCCATATGGGAGCTCTGATGATGATGTAGTGACGGTCCCTCCAATTTCATCGAGGACAAGGAGTGGTCGGGAATTCTCAGATGTTGACAACTCTGACTAGGGTCATCTCCTTGTTTTTATTTTTGATGACACCATGGTCTTTGCATAGGATGTATTTGTTTTAATATGTCTTTGGTTTGTCTTTTTCTCTTCCATGTTGATGTGGAAGTCCTCCGGCTGATATGATATGGAATCTTTTTTGTTCAACATAGATGTGGTGACAACAACTAATGGTATCCTGCACATGTGTTTTGTTTTTTGTCCTCCCTTGTTCCCAAATAATTGCATAAAAACTGTCTGAGGAGTTCTTCGAGGAATCAATTGAAATTAGGTTTTTGAAATGAAATTGAAATTGTAATTCAATTGGATGCTTGTTGCTCCCCTGTTTATAAAGGGGATTTCACGGTTGGTTTTGGAGAGTTCATAAATTTTGAGTCCAGAATAGGTCAAGGTGAATACTATGCTCTCAAAGCAAATATAATGTAAATAGATACATTAGCAAATATATCATAAGCTAATCTAGGGTGAAAGTTATATTGTATGAAGATCTTAAATATGGCTTTATAAAGTAAATATCAACAATGAAAAGAATGTTAGTTTCAAAATATTGCTCTCCTATGTATCTTTCTTCTAAATTATGAATGAAGTTATTAAGAATAATTTCATTTATCTTCTATCATTTGCACCAAATGAATGAGCTTTTTTTATGCTTCAATTCAATGAGTTGATTAAATGCTAAAATGAGACCATTAGTTTGTGAGAAAGGGATGTAGGATTTAGTAAGGAAACAATATTTTAAAATGCAGTGAGTTAGATGCCACAAAGTGGCATACTAATAGTCCATTAATTTTTGATGTTCATTCATAATTGTATTACTGATTGATTTCAAGTTATGACTCCATTTTTCCCTCAGATAGGGAACTGATTGTTTTACTAGTTTATCTCACATCCAACTGAGCTATTAATGAATTTGGCCTAAGATTCAAGATGAAGATGAATTCATAACATACTCTAAACTACACTACCCCAACTTTCAGTATATAAACTCATTCCCTAGAACAAATAACACTTTCACCTGAGGTCTAACAAGCCTTTGATGAAGTGAGTTTCTTGAGGAAGTGCATCTATGTGATGAAATGCTCTTGACCTAATTTGAGATATTATGAGCATGCATAGGATTACCCTCATGGGTCTCACAGAGCCCAAAGAGAAGAAGTGAGGTATTAAGTACTTTACTTAAGTGTTGGCCAATCCTCAACCTTGTTGATAATTGAGTTGTGGAAAATTCATAGGTAAGGACTGAGATTAAGTTTGATTCTTAAAAAATAACCAACAAATCCTCCCCTTGAAACCCCCTAAACCCCATTAATGTTGTCAAACCTAGTATCAAGCATAAGCTAAATCCTACTGCCAACTAGCCCACTCTAAAAACTAACCCTAAACCCCTAGCCAAATAGTCTAAAAATAAGAGAAAAACTAACCATGTTCAAAGCTGAAAAAAACTAATACTGGGGCTTTGTGAGTTAAAAAATACTCCTATTAAAAATTTGGGCAAATATGTTGTGAAGAAAAACTTAGATAATAAGAATAAGAGTTTGATCACCTTCTTTGTTGAAGAAGATAATTTTGATAATGGGGAGGGTGAAGATATCACTAATAACACATGTGATGGGGAAAATGTGATTGTTATTGAGCTTGAAGTTGGTTTTGATCTTGCCAAGGTGAGAAGATCCAACAATTTGATTGACAAGAAAAGGCCAAAGATTATTATTGATGAAATTTCAAGTAATTCTAAACAAGATAACAGACATGATAATAGTAATGATGAGATGGAGGAGGATGTTAAAGATAACAATGATGATCCAAGCCACTTCCTTGAGCTCAATGAAATGATCATGGAGGACTCCACCCCAAACTCCACCCCCCCTCACGAGTGTAAAGATGAAGCTATCCATCACTATGAGAAAACTACTCAATATTGCAATGCTTTGATGACTCTAGTCAACACTCTTGAAAGGAATCTTAATCATCTCACTTGCTTTATGTTGGTATGAATAAATGTCTTGTACCTAGTTAATTCACTTACTAGGGACTTAGGGGACATATTCACATGTTAATTTTACTTAGGTCCTAAGATTCTTTGTAGAAGAATTAGTTGTCATGTATAGATTTTATCTTTTCCTAGGTAGTTATGATAAGTTTCCTCGTGTCATGAGATTAAGACACTTGTCATAATATTATGACATCTTATATCCCACCTTTTCTATATAACCAAAGGGTTTCCATTTTTAATTTCGAACTTTCTAGGATAATCAATTCCATTGCAATCTTGAGCATTGCATATTGATCTCTTTTGTGCTTTCCATTTGGCCTCTAGATCTGGCGTATCTACATATCCAGCTCTAACATGGTATCAAAGTGGTTTGGGTGCCACTAGATAGTCTTTTTGGAGAGATCTTGGTAGATCATGAAAATTTGAGTATGCTCTTCTTTTGCATCATATGATCATCTAGAGAATTAGAAAAAATTGATAGAAGTAGTAAATTTTGGGGGGTTCCACTTTGTGGCTTTGTATTGTAGGTTAATTTAGAGCTTTTTGCATTAGATTTGAGCTCACCTAATAGTTTAGGGTGTTCGAGAAATTTAGTTTTTCCTTTTATTTCATCCAAATCGAACATATGAGGTCAGATCTATGAGGCTTTGAAGTTGAAGAGTGGTTGACAGATCTGAGAGGTAGCTACAATTTTGGAGCATTTTGGGACAAAATTGACCCTTTCATCACGTTCAAGAGGTTGAGGACATGAATTTTGATATAAAATTTTCCTATATTCTGAGTCAGGATTCACAAAGGAAAAAAAATTCCCAGGGAGTTGTATGGCCCCCTAGGTTGTCGTAAATGCTCAGTCAACGATACAAAAATAGTTTAAATTTTCTAATTTAAAAAAAAAAAAAAACTCTATAGTAGTCAACCATATTTTATTTCAAAAAAAAATTAATATAAAATAAAAAAAGGGTTACTGCACCCTATGTAGGTAGGGTACTCAGCTCATACCTACCTATGTAGGTATGAACTAGGTGCGGGCCCATAAAGTCAACAATCGGAGAAATTAAAAAAATTGGAGAGAAATTTATTTAGAAAATTCTGTAGCTAAAAGAAAAACTTGGCACATCAGAGAATATTATTTTCCAGATTCCCCTGACCACCCGTTTTTAGAATATTTTATTGAATTCTACCTAGATTCCATCATTGCTCGATGAAAGAATATGAAAACCCAAATATTCTATAGAATATTTCATTTGTGGAATAGACTGGTACAAGAAGAATATTCTGGCAGGTGATTGATAGTGACTTGTAATGGCCAAGAAGCCATCAAATTTAAACTCATGACTTGCTATTTTCAACACTGCATTAATAGCTCTAAAGAATTTTTTCACCCTCATGGTTGCAACTTTTGATTTTGTAGTCAATTTTCAAATGTTCATATCTCAACCATATGACCTCCTTTTTTAGAGAATTTTTGTTTTATTTGGGCTAATTTTTTGCACTCTACACAATGGTGCAATTATTTTTGGATTTTGGTACATGGTTTTTCCATAAATTGCATATTCTCATAGATGTTGAGACGTTCTCATTTTGGGAACTTCCAAGGATCCATTCTTGCTCCTACAATAACATTTTTAGGTGATGTTTTTTAAAAGTGCATAATTTTTCATGTACTTTGCAGTGGTGTGATCAGATTGATCTCATTTTTAAAAAAAAAAAAAAAACTTTGAGCTTGTGTCCAATTTGGCATTTGTAATCACTAAGATCAAGTCTAGTTTGTTGTTGTTGGCATCTAGCATTTGTAAATGCACTAAGTATATAGTGCCAAATTATATATTACTAGAGGGTGATTCTTAATTGAGTTATTGAGGGGGTCTCTTGGTGCATTCTTTTGATCTATTTTCTTGTGCTCTTCTTTTACATGGATCATTTTAAGGTTCCTTTGCTCACATCATATAATTAGTCAACATGGCATCAAAATACATGGAGTATTCTAATGACTAGAGGACACTCTCTATATGTTTAAAATAAGGTACCCAAACCTATAGATGCAAACAAAAAGATAAAATGGATGATTTAACATACCAAAGATCTTGGATGTCTTCATAGACTAGTTTCTTAAGACGTGTTTCAAATTGAATCATGTAAGAGTTCTCATGAAGCTTGGAAAAAATTAAAAACATTGTATGGTACTACAAATGAAGTAAGAGGTTATCAAATTGATAATGAATTGATGAGCCTTGATCCTAATAACTTTGAAAACATCCAAGACTACATCACTAAGGTTAATGATCTAAGAGAGAAATGTAAAGCATGTTGAATTGATAAGGACATTCAGTTGATCTACAATACATTAAACAAACTTGGTCATGATTATGCTTATTTTGTTTCTAGCTTTCATACTCATAGGTTTACTGTGGGGTTTGCATATACTACACCTTCATTTGTATCATTTTTTGAGATGTTAATACATGAGAAACAAAAGCTTATATTGATGGGTATCATTAAGTCATCTAAATCTCAGGAATTATTGGTTAGTCAGGTGAAAGAATTAGATAAGAAACAAAAGAAAGTAAAGAAAAATCCACATTCAAATCAAACAATGAATAAATTCTCTTCCAAATAGAATTCATCTAAGAAGGAGAAGTCAACTTGCTCATATTGCAAGAAGCTTAGACATGTTGAACATTCTTGTAATAAGAAGGATATTGATGAGTTGAAATATATTCTAAAAGAAATTAGATTAATTTTCCTTCTAGAATGTCTAAGTCATCTACTTCTTCTTCTTGAAAAAAGTCTAAAAAGGAAAAATGTCATGATAGTTTGGCTTCTACATCAGGTAATAAAGGGAAAGATCTTTGTGCTACTACGGGTCTAGGATTAGGGAGATGGCTTCTATATTTAGGAGCATCTCATCGTATGGCATCTTCATAGTCTATATTCTCTTCTTTTGAGCCTTGTACTATGTCTCTTATTTTGATAGGAAACAATACATATATGAGTGTAATTGGAAAGGGATCTATTGACATTGGGGAGGCACTTTCAATAATGGTTTGTGTGTACCTCATTTGTCAAACAATCTTATTTCCATCTATCAAATTACACATGGTGGAGATATGAGGACTGTGGATTTCACTCTTGATTTAGTTATCATTATAGACTTGGAGAGTAGAGATATTATAGCTACTGGGATGGTTGATGATTCATCTCGGTTGTATACCTTGTTCAACACCCAGAATACTGAGAGGGGGATGAATCAGTATTTTGTTAAACCATTTGAACATAATCCATCCAATTAATAAAACACATCCAACAATAATAATGAATGAAATCATGAAAGAGTCACAAGATCATATTTTACGTGGAAAACACAAAGGATGAGGATTATCTCACAATATATTATAACCGGTTATAATATATTACAAAAGGCTCACTACCAGGACACACTGTCCAATAGGGCTCATAGCCACGGAAGGAAAGATAGATAGAAGATAGAATGGCCACACAACCAGGATGTGAACTAATAAAAAATGCACCTTTGTTGTGCTAAATTCAATTCCTTTGAATCTCAATAAACTTACTCTATGCACTTTATTAGATACAGAATACAAAACACTACTTTGCTTTATAGTTGCTTAATATTCATAATATGTCTACTATTGTTCGAATCAGATGCATAAGCATCCAATGCGAAGAGCAATCCTGCATCATTTTCAGTGTTTGCTCTGAATAAGGGCCAAGGGTGTGAAGAGTCGCGGAGATCCAAGATTTTCTAACTCATGTCATAGGGTTCACAAGTTCCTTAACTACCTGATTTGGTGACTTTGCAATTTGAGTTACATTAGTGAGACATTGCTATATCAGTGTGATGTTCCCCCACATCTCAACGACATATTGATGGTGTTGGAAGGGATGGTGTGCATCAGCATGAGGATCTCCTATCGGTGGGACGAGGTCATCTGTCCTACCAATGGTTCAATGGTGGATGTTGTCAATGGGACCTTGCTAGTCATCTGAACATGGATGGTAGCCCCCAAAATGGCCTAAAAATGCGTGAGTTTGGTGTTTCTATCAGTGAGAGCATGTATCATCAGTGGGACTTTATCTCAAGTCTCCCTGACGGCCCAATGAGTCCTTTTGTATGCAAAGTTTTCATCAATGGGACTTCTTGATTTTAGTGGAAGGTGATTGGGGGTCTCACTAACAAGGCGATGGTGGAATCAATAGTGTATGCAGTACAATTTGTGCATTAGTCAAAGATGGTGGATAATGACACCTGGAAGAATGAGATTAGATGAATTCCACATCATTGTTGTGGAATCCATCTCCATTGGCTGACTTGATGAAGCTATTGATAACGAGGTGAACGCCAAGGCCAACCTAAAGGAATAAGACAATATTTAGTAATAGTAGAAGTGTGTAGGATAGAGAGGGGGTCGAGTAAGGTGAAATGTAGAACATAGAGTTTCTCTGAATAGAACTTCCTAAATGTATCTCTATTATTGAATAAAGAGAAAATATTTATTATTTTGTGCATTTGTGTGATATTCTTTTGTGTGTATGTCTGTGTTGGCTATGAGATCGGATAGCATGGCAAGGCCCTTCAAACTTGACTACACCAAGTGGTATCAAAGAAAGGTTTTCTCATAGAAGGTGTCAAGAAATTACTAAGTCCTATAGATAATTTGTTGTGGGTAAGTGAGCATGAAGAAAACCTATAGTTGTAGAGGGCTTGCATAAGATTGCACAAAGAGGATGAGGTAGAGGACGAGGGATGCAAAGAGAAATGAACCATATCCTAATAGATATGTTGAGATGGATTGCGGCTAGATTAGAGGTTGTCAAGAATGCATAGCGAAGAGGTCACCATTGCAATGATGTGAGTGATGAAGAAGAAGAAGAAGAAGAGGTTGAAGCTGAAGGAGAACAACCAAAACTTGATTAAGGGGAAGAGAGGTTCATTCGAGCTCTAACCAGAATAAATACCAGACCCCATTTTGACCCTCTTGAATACAAAGGGAACCTGAATTCTAATGAATTTTTGGATTGGATTACTAAGATGGAGAAGTACTTCAAATTTGAAGGTACTAAAGATGACAAGAAGGTGAAATTTTCTAGCACAAAGTCGAAGGGGCATGCATCCCTATGGTGGGATCATTTTTAGACTGATAAACAAAGGAGAGGTAAGGAGAAGATAAAATCATGGGACCACATAGTGAACAAACTGAAAACAAAGTTCATGCCTGCAGATTATCAGATAAGTTTGTTTAGGAAATTACAAATCTTGAAGCAGAGAGAGTCCAATGTCAAGGAGTACATTGAAGAGTTCTATTGATTGAGTATTCAAGTAGACCACAATGAGGATGAGGTTGAGCAAGTTGCAAGATACCTAGATGTTCTATGAGTTTCCATTCAAGATGAAATAAGTTTGCTCAAGTTGCAGAGTGTGGAAGAGGCTTATCAATGTGCCTTGAAAACTGAGGAGAAATTAAATAGAAAGCAACAAAGCAATAATATGGGTAGAGGCATAAATGTCCACGACTGAGGACAAAGCAGTGGTGGAAGAGGATACTCTACCAAACTTGATGGGGAAGGTACCTCACAAGATGTAGGAGGTAGATGAGACCTCTGAGGAAAAGGAGAGTCATCTTGAAGAAGAGGTAGTTTTGAAAGAGGAAGAGGTAGAGGTTTCACTATTACCTACTACAAATGTGGAGAGGTTGGTCACAAGTCATTTGAATTCCCACAAGGTCTAGGCAAAGGAAAAGAGGCTAGAGTGTATGTGGCCCAAGCTGAAGATGAAATGGTGGAAACTTCAAAGCATGGAGAAGACCCAAAGAATAGAGAATCCTTGATGATAAGGAAGATTTTGTTAAGTCCTAAGAAGGATGAAGCAAAACCAATACAGAGAAGAAATTTGTTTAGAACCAAATGAAATTCAGGTGGTAAGTGTTGTAAAGTAATTGTAGATAGTGGCAACATGGAAAATATTGTGTCTGATGAAATGGTGAGGAAGTTGAAGCTGAAAAGAATGAAGCATCCCAACCCATACAAGGTTTTGTGGTTGCAAAAAGAGCATCAGTTAGTGGTAAGAGAACAATGTTTGGTTAATTTTCAAATTGGTAAGAACAAGGATGAAATACTCTATGATGTAATTCCTATGGATGCATGTCATATCTTGTTGGGAAGACCATGGCAATTTGATCAACAAGCTATTCATGATGGTAAGAATAATATATATACCATTAAGAAGGATGGTTAGGAATATACTTTGAATCCTATGAAGGATAAGGATGAAGACCAAGAAGGTACCTCCAAGGTGTTTTTTGTCGTAGGAAAGCAGTTCCTAAAGGATATGAAGAAGGATGATGTTTGTTATGCAATAGCTGCATGATCCCTTCAAAACTTGACAACAAAAAAGGAAGAAAAGTTGTCGATAGAAGTTCAATAATTGGTTGATGAGTATGATGGCATAATGATGGAGTTATCGGATGGGTTGCCACCGGTGAGAGAAATCAGTCACTATATGGATTTGATTCTAGATGTGAGTTTTCCAAACAAGGCACTGTATAGGATGACACCACAATAGAATGAAGAGGTAAACAGACAAGTATAGGAGTTTTTGGGAAAAGGTTTGATTAAGGAGAGTCTCAATTTGTGCATTGTACCTATTTTATTATTACCTAATAAGGGAGGTGAATGGAGGATGTGTACAAACTCCCGTGCAATCAATAAGATTACTATTAGGTATAGATTTTCATTGCCTAGAATGGATGATTTAATGGATTGTTTGAGCAGAGCAAGGTATTTCACAAAGATCAATCTAAAGAGTGGTTATCATCAAATTAGAATTCATGAAGGGGATGAGTGCAAGATAGAATTCAAGACGAAGGATGGGTTGTATGAGTGGCTAGTCATGTCATTTGGATTGAAAAATGCACCTAGTACATTCATGAGATTGATGAATCGAGTGTTGAAGCCCTATCTTGGTAAGCTTGTCATAGTTTATCTTGATGATATTTTAATTTTTAGTAAAACAAAAGAACATTTAGAACATATTAGAGTTGTTTTGCAAAGATTGAAAGAAGAAAAGTTAATGGTAAATCTTAAAAAGTGTACTTTCATAAAGGAGTTAGTGTACTTGGGATTTTTTATTTCTAAGGAAGGATTAAAAATAGATCATGAGAAAGTAAATGCTATTATTGAGTGGCCATCACCAAGGAGTACTTTTGAAGCCCATAGTTTTCATGGGTTGGCAAGTTTTTATAGGAAGTTCATAAGAAATTTTAGTGGGATATGTGCTCCCATTACGAAGACAATGAAGGGAACAAGAAAAGAGTTACAATGGACAGCTACAACAAAGAAGATTTTTCAGTTGTTGAAAAGAAAGGTGATAGAACTGTCGGTGTTGCCGTTCCTAGAATTTGGCAAGGTTTTCCAAGTGGATTGTGATGCAAGTGAAATGAAAATTGGAGGATTTCTTAATCAAGAAGGAAGACCAATAGTGTACTTTAGTGAGAAGTTGAATGAAGCCAAGAGGAAATATTCAGTGTATGATTAGGAGTTCTATGCAATTGTGCAAGCACTCAAGAAGTGGAGGCATTATTTATTTTTGAAAGAGTTTGTTTTGTATACAGATCATCATACATTGCAATTCATAAACAACCAAGGTAAGTTGAATAAGAGGCATCTGAAATGGTTTGAATTCTTGTAGAGTTATTCTTTTGTGTTAAAACATAGAAGTGGTAAATCTAATAGAGTTGTTGATGCACTACGTCGGAGAACTTTATTGATGAACGAGATGAGTAAATTTTGTTGGTTTTGATTCATTGAGTGAGTTGTATGATCACGAACCATATTTTAGAGAAGCATGGTTAGCATGCTAAAACCTGGTTGAATTGGATCAAACTCTATGGTTGGAATATTTCATTCAAGAGAACTTGTTGTTCAAAGAAAAGAAGTTGTGCATACCAAGAGGTTCCATGAGAGAAATCTCATTAGAGAAAAGCATAGTGGTGGATTAGGGGGACATTTTGGAATAGATAAGACAATTGTGTTGTTGAGTGAAAGCTATTATTGGCTAGGAATGAGTGTGGATGTCAAGAAAATGGTACAAGGATGTAGAATTTGTTAGCATGCAAAGGGCGTGAAATAAAATACCGAACTGCATTAGCCATTACCGATTCTAGAGAGACCATGGAACACATTAGCATGGATTTTGTTTTAGGACTGCCTCAAACTTAGCGAGGTAATGATTCAGTTTTTGTGGTTGTTGATAGATTTTCAAAAATGGCTCATTTTATCCCATGTCAGAAAACTAGCGATGCTTCCCATATAGCAAAAAAAATATTCAAAGAAATAGGTCGGTTGCATGGTTTTCCTAAGAGTATCATATTTGATTGGGATACAAAGTTTGTTGGTCACTTCTGGCACACGTTGTGGAAGAAATTAGGCACAAATTTGGGTTTTAGTTCAGCCTACTATTCACAAACAGATAGTCAGACTAAGGTTGTGAACAGAAGTTCAGGTAATCTCCTTCGATGTTTGATTGGAGACAAACCAAAGCAATGGGATTTGTTGTTGTCCAATGTATATTTTTCCTATAATAATTCAATGAATAGGAGTATTGGAAAAATTCCATTCAATGTGGTGTATGGTTTCATCCCTAGGGATGTAGATGAACTCAAAGATAGTGTAGACCTAGTCAAAACAAGTGTTGTTGTGGAGGATTTTGTAGAATATATCAGAGATTTGCATAAAGAAGTGAAAGAAAATTTGGAGAAGAGTATAGCTAAGTATAAAGATTTTGTTGACCAGCATAGAAGATAGCAAGAATTTTAGATTGGAGAACTTTTGTGGGTTGATTTAAGAAAAGAGAGGTTTCCATAGGGAATCTATAATAAGTTAAAATGGAAGAAAATAGGTCCTTGTCGGATCGTATGTAAATTTTCAGCCAATGCTTATGAAGTAGAACTTCCAAAGAATGTAGATATATCTCCTATCTTCAATGTCAGTAATCTATATAAGCATTTTTATGAAGAGATAAGTACTCAATCACATTCGCCTGTTAATACAGATTGGGTGAACCACCTACCAGAGAAGCAAATTGAAAAAGCTGATGCAATTATTGATTCCAGGGTTGCAAAGAAAACATTTGGTAAAGAGTATCCAAAGTGCATGGTTTGTTGGAAGGGAAAATTAGTAGAGGAAGCAACTTGGTTGAAGGCACATGGGCTAGCTTAGTTTGGACTATCGATTCTAGATTGGCCCAAATGTTCTTGAGTCTTCACTCATGGAACATTTCTCCTACCCTAGGTGTCTGATGCAGGAGCATCCAGGGTGAAGAGCAATCCTACATCATTTTCAGTGTTCATTTCAAATAAGGGCCAAGGGTGTGAAGATTCATGGAGATCTGATTTTTTCTAACTCATGTCACGGGGTTCACAAGTTCCTTAACCGCCTAATTTGGTGACTTTGTGATTTGAGTTACATCAGCGAGACATTTCTATATCGGTGTGGTGTTCCCCCATGTCCCAACGACATACTAATGGTGTTGGCAGGGATGGTTTTCATCGACATGAGGATACCCTATCAATGGGATGAGGTCACCTATCCTACCAATGGTTTAATGGTTGATGTCATCGACGGGACCTTACGAGTCTCCTGAACATGGATGGTAGCCCCTGCAATGGTCCAACAACGTGCAATTTTGGTGTTTATGTTAGCAGGAGCATGTATCATTGGTGGGACTCTATCTCGAGTCTCCCTAACGGTCTAATGAGTCCTTTTGTATGCAATTTTTTCATTGGTGGTACTTCTTCATTTTGGTGGAAGGTGATTAGGGGTCTCACCAACAGGGCGATGGTGGACTCAATAGCGTATGCAGTATGTCAGTCAACAACGATGGATAGCAACACTTGGCCGAATGAGATTAGATGAATTCCACATCATTGTTATGGAATCCATCTCCATTGTCTAACTCGATGAAGCTACTAATAACGAGGTGAATACCAAGGTTGACCTAAAGGAATAAGATAGTATGTAGTGATAGCAAGAGAAGTGTGTAGGACAGAGAGGGGGTTGAGTAAGGTGAAGTGTAGAACAAAGAGTCGCTTTGAACAAAACTTCTTGAACGTATCTCTGTTGAATAAAGAGAAAATATTTTTTCTCTGCTGCGTTCATTTGATCTTTCTGCATGTGTATGTTTGTGTTGGCTGCGAGATTAGATAGCCTAGCAAGGCCCTTCAAACTCGACTACACCAGAATCATACACAAAAAATTTGCATACTCGCATATCATGTTCCCTCTACAACCTCACTTGAATCAAAAACACCTTCATTCTTAAATCAAAACATCCAATACTTGATTTAGGTTGGCATGGACCTAAAATAGATCTCACTAACATCCCCAATACATATTTAATCACCACAACACACACCAAGCATTAGGTAAACTAGGAAATAGACCTAATCACAAAATATGCTAACTGATCAACACCAGCGATCAATCTGACCACATAAACATGCACCATCTGGAATATACAATGGGCTAACACTTGTAAACAATCTCCCAAAATTGAAAAAACTCATTCTTATCACTACAGGAATGTAAACCAGTTTACACATACCCACTTGCACTGTACATAGCTAAAAATTGTATTCCAAACTACTATCACTTATATCTTTTAAACTATACATCCAAACCAACTAAAATTTTGAACACAAATGTAAATTATAGTCAAGAACAACATACTATCAGTGAATAAGTAGACCTTATCATATGAGAGAGTGTGGACCAAAATACCAGATCAGAGTATCTCCATTACTAAATCAGCTCTGCTCACCAGATCAATGTAGATATCAACAATCAATGTTGACATCAATGACAACATATTAAGGGGCTCCTTCTTCATTCTTTCTACTTACCTTTGCATATTTTGCTTCTGATGATGATATTGTTCCTTTTGTTGTTGATCACACTTCTAGTGTGAACCATGATTCAAAGGAGACATTTGGCTTTTTCAACTTGGGTGTTCTCACATTGGATCCCATTCTCGAGCCTTGTATTTCATCTCCTTCATTTACTATTGTAATTGATGATGCTTGTGTTGCTACAGATATGGCTTCTTGTGATTCAATGCAGTAGGGTCTTCATCATATTCCAGTTGTACATCTACTTCAGATGCATTCTTGATAGACATTGGAGGGTTGTTTGTTGAGTCACATATTTCAGATTTTGGAGACACCATTGATTGCATACATATTCTCTTTGATGGATATGATCCTTCTTCAGTTGTTACGAGGGAACACTCTGACCATCTTGTTCATTCTCTACATGACAATCCTTTTCATTTTGGCATGAGTGTGGATACTTTTGGACAATATTTGGAGGAGGCTTCTTTATCTTTAGAGGAGGCATACTTGTCTTTGGATTGTGTTCTACATTCATCTCTACTAGATTTTGGATTGGAATCTTTAGCTGTGTGGCCTAGAAATCCTATTTGGAGTGTATCAATTTTGGCATCAACATGGAGACACTTGAATGTAGTTCAAAGAGTTTACATATCATCCTTCTTCCAACATTTTTCTTTCAAGAATGGGAAGAACTCTTGCATACAATCTTGGTTTTAATTCTTCCTAAGGGGAGGAATGTTGTTTGGTGAGATTGGATCATCTTCAACATTCAATGTTGAGCTTCTACCATTGCAGGAGACTCACCATTGTGGGGGGGTTGCATGGTATCTCTTCTTCTTCTCTCTTATGGGGGGTATTTTTCTTCACATGGGGTTTTTTCCTTCTCATGCATCATTCAGAGAATTTTTGTTTTCATCTCTCTTTTGGGGAGAAGTTTTTTCCCATTAGGTTTTCTGCTTTTCTCCATTTGTGAGAGATTACATTTGCATATGTACATAGGTACCTAACATGGCCTAGTAGTTGGGACCCATTCTTGTATCTTTGTGTCATTTTCATAATAATATTCTCCCTAAGTTGCACTTAAGAGGAGGTGTTGGTGTGAATATATTTCTTGTACCTAATTAATTCGCTTACTAAGGACTTAGGGGACATATTCACATGTTAAATTTACTTAGGTCCTAATATTCTTTGTAGAAGACTTAGTTGTCATGTCTAGATTTTATCTTTTCCTAGGTAGTTACGATAAGTTGTCTCATGTCACAATATTAAGACACTTTTCATAATCTTATGACATCTTATGTCTCACCTTGGCTATATAACCAAGGGGTTGTCATTTGTAATTTCAAACTTTTTGGGATAATCAATTCCATTGCAATCTTGAGCATTAGATATTGATCTCTTTTGTGTTTTCCATTTGTCCTCTAGATATTGGATATCTACATAGCCAACTCTAACACTTTACTCTCAAAGTGATCCATCACTTTGCGGTCACTCTGGCTTCAGTACTCTAGGAGGAGATTAAAAAACACAACCCTACTATTGAACCCAACTCCAGTCAACCAAACATGGATGTCTTCAAATTCCTCATGGAGGAATGGGAGAACATCTCCAAATAGGGGGGTCTTGGGGGTTGTCTTTTCGTCACTTCCTCTATTGGTTTCTATTTATCTACTATTATTTTTCTATCTCCGGTCTATTTTGTTTTTATGTTAAACTTGGTTATTTGAACTTTTTCCCAATTGTGACTTTTGGTGTTAAGAGTAAAACACCCTATAAATGTTGCTTATATAATAAAAAATAAATGAGTTGTGATAAATGCACCTTTCTAGACTAATGCAATCTAGGATTAGGCTAGAAACTATCTTAGGAGGTTGTAAACCAAATTTCATGGCATTTTTACTTTGGGGCTTGTCTACAAAGAGTTGGTACACTTAGCAAAGAGGAGTATTCTAATGGGTCCCAGAGGCTCCAAACTTTTAGGGATTGTTTATAATTTGACATTAATCAATTTCTACTATTGACACTTATCATGAAAGATAATATAGTATATGGTGGAATTATAAAATAGGCATTAAGTCGATAAAATTACATTATGGGAATGTCAAAATAACAAACTAGGAAAAGTACACTTAGAATTTGACTTAGTGACAATTGTGTGGTAACAAGTTTAATGGAAAATCAATTAGAAAGCAAATTAACACAATTAGGGTTAGAAAAATTCAATAACCATAGAAAGATCAATTAAAATCATTAACTAATAGAATTGAATGCACTTACATTTGGAAAAGATAAAAAAAAATTAGAAACAAGATCAAAAGCAAAGCAAACCTAACACTCTATTATGAAAACTTTCATAGATTTGATGTTGGGTTGCTCAAACCTCAAAACCCAATTGTTGTAAAAAATTGAATTGATGATGATATGACCTAAAAGATGCTCAAAATTGTTGCAAAGATGAATGCTCAAGATTGATGAATACTCATGAATTCTTCTAGGTGATTTTAAATGGAGGAAATGACTTGTTTTATAGATTTTTCAAATTTTTGATCAATGGTGGAGATTGAAAGTTAAGATCAATGGTGGATATTAAATTAAAAAGATCAATGGTGGAAATTGCTTGAAATCTTTAGTTAACTGAAAATATCTCCTTATTTTTAGGGAATTAGTTTGAGATATTTTTTAAAAGAGAATATTCCATTTTTGAAAATAGAATATTCTTTTGAGAGGGAAATTAGGGAATTAAATAATTACAAATTATTTAATTATGAGAGAAATAGAATATTCCTTTTTTGAAAAGAGAATATTCCATGTGCAAGTGGGAGGAAAAATTAGTTAATTAATTAAGTAATTATAAAATTATTTAATTATGTGAGATAGAAGAAAAAAATGATGAATTAACCAAATAATTAAAAATTATTCAATTAATAGGGGTAACATAAAGTTTGGTTATCAAAATAAACTTTAAATACTCTCATGATGCCTCTGCATTTTGCAAATTTTTACTCACTGTGACTCCCTTCTACGCTTGGTCATTTTGGGGTGGATTTTGTGATGGATGACGCCCTGGAGCAATCAGAGTTGTGTCTCAATAACAAATTACATGGGTTTAAAGGTGCCTCTGGTTGCGATCAAAGGCATGGAGCTATGTTGGCAGTTTCAAAACCTTGGGTGACAGGCTCAGGAAATGATCCAACTGGGGAAAAATCAAAGTGGCTAGAGCTTAGGGCATCCAAGTGCAACAATAGTGCTAGGGTTCTACCACCTCCTAAGGTTGGTTCGCTCAGCTATAAGATGTCTTGTGTTAATGGTGTGAAGGGCTCTGCTTCTAAGGGTCACTGGACATTGTTGTTGAATTCATCTCTAAGGGAAACCCCCCCAACTCCTTTGTTGTCAGCATCAAGCATAACTATTCCCTTCCTATCCATAACTCTACCCATATCCCAGAGATTTGCATGGATGATGACATTCAAAATAGGAAAGAATATTTACAGAAGCATGCCATCATTTTCAGGTTCACCAAGATATGGCCAAAGTTGTGTGACCACACATGGATTACCAATAATTAGAAAGAATGCATGGCGGAGGAGATATGCATTTATCCCTGTGCAAGGGGATTCTTCATCCTCGAATCTGATTCTAAGGAAGACTTAGAATTGGTGTTAAAATTTGGACCTTGGTTTCTACAAGGTGATTTCTTGTGTATCAAACCATTGTTGCCATCTTTTAATCCCTGGTCAGAAACATTTTCTTCAGCATTCCTATGGGTACGCCTTCCTTATCTACCCTTGCAATTTTGGGAGTTAGATAGCCTACGTTCCATTGGTAATGGCTTAGGTAAATATCACTACTCTTTAGAGGAAAAAATCAGTTATAAGAGCTCCACTTGTACACAAATATGCATCGAAATGGATCTTACCAGAGGTCTCCCTACTGAGATCTCCATGAAAGTGGGCAATAGAAGTTGGAGGTAGCTAGTGAATTATGAAAAGATAGCCTTTCATTGCAGAAAATGCTTCTCAATTGACCACCTTACTTCACATTGTAAGAAACAAAAATCTCACATGTGGGAATCCCATGATTCAGGAAGGAAACCCACTTGGTAATTGGAGTAGATCCCCATCATCATGTCATTCTGCCAGGCACCCAAGATCCCTCAGTGTCTTGTCAAGAATCTCAGCAAAATTTGTCACTGCCAAATTCCACACCACCTTTGATTGACCTTCATCATGATAATGGATCTGTGGTGGGCTCTCTAAAGGTTAGAGGTAGCAAAGTGGGTATTGATGTTGATTTCCAACCTAAGGATTCTACCCTAGTTTGCTCACCTAATCCATTGGAGAATTTTTTGGTTACGAGTTGCATTGATGGTACAGATGTCGAGTACAGTCATGCAAAAGATGAAGGGTAGAAAAAGGTTAAGAGGAGAAAGCATAATCCACAGCTCCATATGACGTTGAGGTCCTCCAAAAAAGGGGGAAAGGTGGAATCTTAAGTCTTGCTACTATTGGTGGTAACAGTAACTTTTTTTTAATCTAACTTTTTTTTAATCTAGAATATATTTGGTTTTTGATAGTGGCATCAAAAATAGTAGGAAGTAATTTGTTGGGTCTAATTTGACCTTTTGAATAAAATAGATGCAACTATGAATTTGTGGGGATGAGATTCCCCCTCTTTGATCTCACCTGGTGTGAGCCAAGCTAAATTATCGCACCATCAAAAACATTTATGTACCAAAAAAAATATATTCAACTAATAGAGGAAAAACGATGAATTAGAGGGAAAATGATGAAAAGGTGATGCAAATGATGAGTTAATGGTGAAAGGGTGAAAAAGTAATGAAAATTATGAAAAGAGTGAAAAAGTGATTAAAATGATTAGAAATGGAAATAATGATGAAAATAATGAGAAATGATGAAAAAGGTGAAAAGGTGATGAAAATGATAAGAAATTCAAATATTGAATGAGTGATACATTTGGACATTTTTAGATTTCTACATTTTTCCCCTCTTTGAGACAATGTACTTGTTACATTGTTTCAAAGACTGTTGTTTTAGAAAAAAATGGATTTTTTTTATGCCCCATTGTGCCCCAGTAAACAAAGGAATGATGGGAGGACACTAGGCTACCCTCTCAAGAGATCAACTAGAAAAAAAATTGGGTCAAGCTTGTGACAAGATGACAAGATAGGTTTGACAAAGGAAAGGAGGAAAATTTAGGTCCTAGGAGGCCTAGAAACTAATCAGGAAAGATGGTGGAGGATGAAAATGAAATGAAGGGGGTGAAAGGTATGAAAATCAGGGTTTTAGGGGCTACATATATTTGGAGTTATTTCCAATTTATTTGTACCTCCATAGATTACAATTTTGAGAGCTTAGAGAGATTTCTTGCTTCAAACACCTTTTCACTATTGCTCATATTATGTGTGCCCCACACCACACAAACACAATGCGGTAGTTCCAATGGCCTGTTGGAGCAGACCCCCTAATATGTACCTAACCCTTGTACCTTCACACATAGTTTTAGGTGCATTTATTGATATCTAAAGATAGGGAAACAAGCATGTAGAGTTATACTCAATGGTTATGCAACTCGACACAACACATTTGAACACCAACACAATGCTTTTGCAAGAAGTGTGATGCTTTTGCATAAGCAAGCCGCTTAGAAAAATGGTTTTCTTTTGATGTGGTAAAGTGACACGTTTGTAAAAATTCTCACTTATGAAACTATAAAGTGATGCTTATGAAAAGTATTTGCTTTTGATTGTTATAAAATGACACTTTTGTATAAAAGGTCACTTTTTTTTTAGGACTTGATAGACAGGTTTTTATCTAATTTTTTGAAAAATTGATGTCATGGTTGTTATTCTTGCAGGTGGTATTGGATCCCATCTTATCATGGGAGTGATGACCCACAGTACTGGAGCTAATGGATTACTTGACGGAGGTAAACGTAGAATTTCTTAGAGCCATAAATTTATTCTACATTGCATATATGCTCTAGATTAGAGTGCACAGGGTGTTCATGACTACGCTTGTAGAGAGGCGGCACTTAGAGACCTCGTCATTCATGCTTCCTACTAGCGAGGCCATGATCACTGTAGAGGATGTTTAGTGCATCTTGTGTATTCCTATCTACAAAAAGAGGGTTATCTATGAGCCTGATTATGGTGTGGAGGCACTAAAGAGGGTATTGTGAGATGATGAGCTTATCATTGATGATGGACATATTGACTCTAGACACTATATTGGGGTAGTCAATGATATCATTATTATTATAGTAGGCCTTATCTATGGAAAGATTATTCCAAATAGGCTATCCAAAGGCTTTTCAATCAAATGGGGCCATGTTTTGGAGGGGATCATGGAGGACAGTCAGTTGTATGCATGGGTCCATGCATTCTTTCCCGCCTATATCATGATATGCATCAGGTTGTGTATTTCTCTACCACCAAACTATCTGTAGGAGTTACATTACTGCATATATGGGCTTGGGAGCATATTTTTGTGTTCAAGCTAGTTGGAGAGGTAGTTAGATAGTGTGGATATCCTCTTGTCTACATATATGATACAATTTTGACACAATGATGACTAGATGATTTGGATTATTGGAGAAGACTGATAGATGATATGGACCAATTTTGATGGAGATAATTGCTACACATTGAGGCATGGGATGATTGTGAGCATCTTTTATTTTACAAACAAACATGATGGTTGATTGAGTAGACTCCATACATTCTAGAGTGACATTTACTAGATAGGGTTTGACAATAGTTTTACGAGGCCCGGGATGTGCTCACTAATGACTATCATGTGGTATTTTCAAGATGAATCAAGAGATAGCAGATAGGGATTCCATGCCCTCACCTCAAACAACAGTTACTGATTTCATACAGTTGGCTCCAATTCAACGAATATGGGTAGATGGGGAAAAGGATCTAGGATTTATAATGGATTATGATGCTTGGTGGATACCTCGATGGCCATTGAGATTTAAACATATTAATGGAGGAGTTTTAGGTGGACAAAGGAGGAGGGATGAAAAGACAGGGAGAGCCCATAGGCAAAGACAAAGGGTGGATTTTGAGGTCCCTATCACAGAGGATAGAGGCAAGTAGAGGTAATGGTGGTAGTAGTTATTCCTACAGTTAGAGGAGGGAGAGGAGACAAAGGTGTTGATGATTTCAAGCTTCGAGTTGTACTCTAAGAGAGAGATCAAGCTTACCGAGAGAAGGATAGATATAATACCGAGTGGGATGGGTTGATAGTCCAACTCACATAGAGGATAGTAGAGAGAGATGTTGAGGTCTCTCATAGACAATAGCTAGAGGCTCAACTTTCTCATATGACTATAGAGAGAGCAAGGTGAAAATTGTTAGAGGTATTCAGATAGGGATAGGTCATCTTGATGTCACAGTGCATACAAGATATTTGAGTGCTAGAGTGGGAGGTGACCTATTATCACACTTTATATGCGGTGGTAGTGCTAGCACATCAATGACATCTGAGATTATCTACCAAAAATGGGGCAATTGAGGGATCCAAGAGATCAGATGGTGATTCCATAGGGAACCCCTCACAGGCACCATCATAGGCAGGGCCTTCAAGAATACAAGAATATTTGGGAGGATAGTAGTAGTAGCAGGGTCCTCCTGCACAAGTGGATCCTCCTCATTCTCTTTCTTTAGGTCAAGAGGAGAGAGGGAGTTTGATGTAGAGGGATGCCAGTGTATATGATTGTATAGATACATTGTCTTGATTGTATAGATTCATTGATGTAGACATATTTTTTTATGCATATGCGTTCATTGGCTCTTGATAGCCTCATGTATATATATTTGATTTATATATTATATCACATTTTGATGTACTGATGATTATATCATGACCTACATTTTTTCGATGATGTATATATGAGATGAGATTTTTTGATACGACTATGAGATGTTTTATGGATGCATGTAATGTTATGATGTTATGTTTATGTAATGATGATGTTATATGTTTATCATGATCCTATAATGTATTCTTTTGATGTGATGGTGATGTATGTTGTTGGATGTATGGTATATGATATGATGATGTTATCCTATATGGTGATGATATATGGATGACACATGATTATTATTTTTATTTTGTGTATATTTTCTATGTGATATATGATGATGATGCATGATTTTGATGAGATATGATTTTATGACATGATAGATATATGATTTGTGAATGCAAGATGTGATAATGACTATGCTTTTGTAGATGCAAGATGTGATTAATATGATAATGATACTAATGAGTGGTTGATGCAAGATATCATTGATATTTTTTTGTATATGTGATGATACTTGGATAAAATTATTAGCATGATGAATGAATAGAAGAATGGATAGATTAGATAGAAGATTAGGTGATGAATTATGTTGATCAAATCTTGATGAAAATCTATTTATTGTGATTTTAGGCTAAGATGATGGTTATTGGATTTGATTTTAAAGATTGATGATAATACTTTTTCTCAAGAGTATACTAAGTAATTTCATCATAGAAATCCTTATTTAATATAGCAAATAGACACTATGCACCAAGGTATGAAAAACTAGGGAAAATTCATATCTATTGTGTGTACTTTGACTTTGCAAATAAAAGGGGTATTCTTGCTCATACCAAACATACAAAAACCTTTTTTTGATTATGTGAGATAGAGGTTCATAGAAAATTAGACCGATGCACATAAAGGTATGAAGAACCTAATATGCAAGGGTTATTTTATATTGCTTGAAAAAACTTCTACACACACAAGGAAAGTGTTGGCCATGGTAGTATTACAAAAACATCCAACAAACATGGCATATGAAAATAATGACCATGCCCCATTCCTTTCCCTCTAATATTTTTTTTTAGATATCCTCGAGAGACATCAATATAGGACAATAAGATAAATCAAAAGAAAAGACCAAAAGACAACAAAACAAAGCTATCATATCTTTTTCCAAAGATTTTTGTTATAGATGTTATCCAATGATGATGCCTATTGTAGGAATGATCTATTAAGGAAATTTTTTGGATGTTGATGTTGATAATTATTTAGGCAATTGATATGTGGGCATTGATTTATTTGATAATGATCAAATCTTTGTGATTTTTGCATGCATGTTGCAAATTTTGATAGTTACCATATTTGTTCTTGTTTGCATTGCCAAAGATGGGTAGGATGATAGATTTATTATGGATGGCTAGGTTATTGCAGATGGGCGATTTATGGAGATGAATTGTTTTTGGAATTTTCACGATATATTTGGATGTTTTTGGATTTTGTGAAGATTTTTTTGTATTTTTTTTTGGATTTTTGAGGATATTTGGATTTTCTAGATTTTTCTATATATTTGGATGTTTTTGGATTTTTTTGGATATTTGGATATGATGATGACAAATAGATATACATATGTAGTAATATCAATGATCTTTTTTAGATTTTTTTGATAGCCAAGCTAAAAAGGTTGATTTTATTGATTGATGATAGGGATAACATTGTTGAGGATTCACAACAATGCAAGGATAGTATTTTCAAGGTATGAACAACACGAGGATTGGGAAGGATACATTTGGAGATGATGATTGATCAATCGGATAATATATATCAAGATTTATAGCCAGGATAATAACAAAATCTATTGGATGGTTTGATATCACGCTAAAGTGTAGACAAGATGTGATTGATATGGATTGTTTTGGATTGATTTTGATGAAGAATATCTGATGGGGAAACTTTATTTATTCAATGGTGTAATGTGCTTGTGATTTTGTCTGTTTATTTGTAGATATTTTTGATGGTTTTTATTTCACTTTTGAAAGTGTTTAAGTCAAAAAAATAAGCTAGAAGATGTGTACCAAGACTTACTCCAAAGAAGAACATAGGCATCTACCCCCAATGTCTAGCAATGTATGAGTAATTATGGATAGATGAATGGATCAACATGGTAGATAGATATGGAAAAGATAGGTGTTATACAAGTGGATCTAGGATAAGGGATTTTACTTCCAAGGACTATCCAGTAATAGGGTAACATGTTTTTACCTAATATGGCTGCTTGGATATGGCTACATATAGGTGATGGTATGTCATGGGATAGCATATGATACCATTTCAAGATTTACCCAAAAGCATGTTGAATTATATGCCCCCAATTTTGATCAAGATCAAGCTAAATAAGGTGGGTAGATGGAATTGATCGGATAGATAGTGGTATTAGGATAGCATGAAATGATAGATGAGATAAAATATTTCCAACTAGAATGGTTCATATAGATAATTGATTTTACACATGACACCTATTTACTAGGTTTTCATCATGGTACTTTCCCTGAAGTGCCACTGAAGTGGTTTTCACTAGAGGACATTTTTTTATCTTTACTATTTTGATTTTTTAATGATTGGAATTATCAAAGACTATGTGGAACCACCTAATGGTGTTGATGCAGATGTTGTTTTCATGATGTGTCAATGATGTCTTGCCTTGAGGAGTTGCTTTTCCAAGATAAAGGTGCTTGTATACAAATGGTTAACGTTTTATTGATTCTTATTGATAATAGAGTTGGCTTTATCTAAGTATGCACATCGTGATAGGGTGCCACTAGAGTCCTTATGATAAAGTGTTGTTACTTGGATAGGTGAATGTATGGTTTAGGATTCTTGTATTTTGAGCAAGATGTGGGATTTGGATAAGGGATAAGAGATGTGGATGAATTTTTGGATAGGATGGAAGTAGGATTTTTTACTTTCCAAACTTGGGATGATGGAAAATGGAATATGGATAGAATATTTGGAAATTTTTTGGAACCAATTTTATTGTGTAATTTGTGTGTACGTATTGAAGACTTCTTTGGAATAGGTGGGCACTTTTGATAGACAAAACTCATTTTTTATTTGACTTCATAGTTTCATTGACTATTGGATTTTGATTTGTATTGTATGCTTTACATGATCTAAATTATTTTATAACCTATTTTATCTTTATGTTCCCCCTTCTACTTTTGGATTTATTAGCTTTTTTGGACACCGATTTTGGCACCCTAATGCTCTCTAACACTTCTAGGGTTTTTCACCTAAAAGGAGAGAGATGGTCCAAAATGGATAATGTCCCCACTAAAAACTAGGCAAATGTGGATGAATTATTCCTAAATGCAATGTTTAAATGCAATAAATTGATAAAGGAAATGAGTTATTAATGTAAAACCTAAGAAATGTAAGTTGTTTGAAAATACAGTGATGTATGCAAAATGACCTAAGAATGCAAGTAAACAATAAGAAATGAACAAGACTATAGAGGTGCACCTGGAAACTAAAATGTGATGCAAAGAGACTCTAGAATCCTACAAATTTTACTGTTCAAGCCAACTAGGACACTTACGCCAAGCTAGGCGACTTAGTCCTATTTTGGGGAGATTCTATCAGAACAACTTTCTATCAAATGGTCATCCAGAAATGTAGAAAACACTTTCCAGGCCTAGCAAAGGGACTAATTCACCACAGATGGTGACTTAGTCCACCTGGGAATCTTAGGAAATTTGGGGCAAGAATTTGTAGCTATTGGTCTACACTCCTCTTCTTGATAGGTGTCAGAATTTGAAACTGCAAAAAATGGGCTGAAAGTGGTCTCCAAGCTTCAATTAGGGATTTGTTGACTTGAATGACTTTGATGGGTTAACAACACCTTTTTAACACTTTCCTCTTTGACAAATCTGCATAAAATACCTACAAAACACACATGCAAAGAGGGGGAAAAGGGTTAATGGTTAGAGAATAGGGGTTTGCCTTGGTCAAACCCCAATTTGGTAATAAAACCCTAGAAAATGAAATAAAATAAAGAGATAATGATGAATCAACAACATGCAATTTCACAACTCACCAAACCCTTGATGATGAAATCTGAAGATATGCAAGAAGATGCTCCAATGGATGCTTGAAAGTGCTTAGAATGTTTGAGAATGATTAAGAGAATGCACTAAGGAAATTAGGAAACTAGAAGATTGTAGGAGATGAAAAATGAGGGGAAAACCCTTTATTTATACTTGATTTTACAATATTTCCTAAAAATAACACATCATAGGCTGACCTCAAGGTTAAGAGAATAAAATCCCGCCAGAAAATTAAAATAATTTTGATTTTTGTGCCCAGTGGGACTAAGTCGCCCCAGGTGGCAACTTGGTCCCACTAGGGCAATTTTACTGAGTTTCAGGAATTAAAGTGTATTTAATGAGGTTTAACGAGAATATTCTAAAAAACACACTTAAGTAGGGTCGGAAAGTGTATTAAGGGGTCATTTAAACATAAGAAAGGGTTGAATTAGTGATGAAAAGCCTAGAAAAGAGTGAGAGTTTGTTACAACTCTTTACAATACTTTGAAATAAGACTTGGTAAGTGATAAAAAGGGATTATTTAGGTGAATTATAATGAAAGCGTCCTAGAAAAGTGTAAAAGTGGGTTACAGCACTTCACAACACTTTTACAAGACATCCTAGAATTCTTAATGATTCACAAGGGTCCAAGACCTAATGTGAATGTGTTGACCACATTACAACATTAAATCTAGGCAAAATCAAGCCAAAATCCATAAGAGAGACTCAAGTGAGCATTAAAATGTCCAACTATACATTTTTTGGTGACACAAGTTCAATAACTTGACTTTGCACTTTTTGTTTGCAAGGATTTTTCTTTTGTTGGTCCCAATAGTGGGTGGATGATTTTGAGGATGATGATTTATGATATGGATAGTTGAAGTGCTAACAACAAATTCATCATAAGGACTTTTCATAACCCCTATATTGATTTTTATATTAGATAATGTTACCCCCGATATTATAGAGATATCGTTAGATTCTTGTAGTGTGTTAATCAAATTTGTAGTAGCTTGTTGATCAATATCTTCAATGTGAGTTTGAGGATGAAGGAAGAGTGATTGTTCTTCAACAAATGTTTTTTCCTCAAAGTCGATATAAAAAGCTTCTTCATGAGATCATTTTCCTTAATACCTTCATAAAGTCCTATAAACTTAGCTATAACTTCATTATTTTTTAATATGTCTATAGTAGGAGACTCTTGTCTTAGATGAACAATGAGAGGATCATCTATGTGTCCAACAAAATAAAGTGTCGCTTTTGTAGAGATTGGTAGAATGTGGATAGAATCAATTGTTGTGTGAGGTTCACGAGTAGGATAAATTGGATTGATAAGATTGTTATGTGGATTTAAAGATATGGGACTTTGATTGGTGATAAGATGAGTTTGTAGGTTTTGGATAGCTTGATCTTGAATCATTTAGAGTTTTCTTCTTTATGATTTGGATTGTGTTCTTGACATGAATTTAGGTTTAATGAAGGGATATAAATGGGTTGGGATAATGGTAATAGATTTTGGGTAGACATAGTAGGTGATGAAATGTATGACGATGCTTGAACTAATATTTCTTGATCATAAATTGGTTTTGTATTAGACTTTGGATTAGCGTGGAGTTCATGTTTATCTATTGTGGATAGCCCTTGGAGAATATCCTGAAAGGTTTCATCATCAGATGAGTTATTTGAGGTGGACGATGTGGATGAATGGTGCAAAAGTTTTGTGGATAAGATGGGGGTTCTTGTGGATAAGCTTCTTCAATACAACCTACCATGAAGTCAAATGAAGTGGATATGTCATGAATATCATGGATGTAGCTATGTTGGGATGAGCTATTACTAGACATAGGTAGATAGTTTGATCATGTTTAGAAGAAGTATCTTGATACAAGTAAAATTTCTCATTATGTAAGCAATGAAAGTTGTTAATGTGGTTATGGGATTCTTGGATATTTCCTACAACATTGTCATAGGAATAATTGACCTTGTTATAATCCCTTCCTTTTCCAAAATCATGCCTCTTACCATGATTAGGGATTGGATTCTTATAGATTCCTATATCATTGTTTCTAGATGTTCCTAGATGTTACTCAATGTTGATCTCCCCTCTGCCGATAAGGTCTTGTATAAGGTTCTTAAGTTTGACACAATTTGATGTTTTATGTTCCTTTGTTCTATGATATTCACAATAATAATTTTCATTATACCATGAGGGTTTGATTTGAGGTTCATCATAATGTTGAAGTTTGGGAAGTTGGATGAGATTTTATTGGATCAACTTGTTTAAGACCATTTCAATGGGCTCCCCTAAGAGAGTGTATTTATGTTGAATTGAGTTATTTGGTCTTTCTGGTTGTCCTCTTGGAGGTTTGGTATTTTGAGAGTTTGTTTGGTTATTGATGAGTTATTAGATGGAGGTTGAACATTTCATATGACCTTGGCATCTACCATTCTTGTTTTTCACCCATAGATGAGGTTTTTCTTTTGAACTCGATGCCTAATCCTTGTTATCCTTGAAAACCTTTACAATCCCTTTTGTGATAAGATATTTTTTGATGGTAAGACCTTTTTCTATAATGTCATCAAATGTGTTAGGAAATAACATAGTTAACTGGAATATGATTCTAGTGTTTAGATTTTGTATGAAGATGTCAACAAATTGTTTTTTAGGGACTGGCCATTTACATTTTCTAGATTTATGTCTCCAATGTTGCAAGAAATAAGCAAATGATTCTCCTAGGTTTTGTTTTATTTTGCACAAATTAGTCACTGAAACATTGTGCTCTATGTTATATGAAAAATGATGCATGAATTTTTTCACTAGTTTGTTAAATCTTTTAATTCTAGGAGGTAGACATGAAAACCATTCCTTAGCATGTCCTCCTAGACTTCTTGGGAAAATTCATATCAATTATGTGTCATTATAGGCCACCTCCATGCAGGCTACATAAAGCTCATGTATGTGTTCCATCAGGTCACCTCTCCCCTTGTATTTGTCAAATTTGGGTATCTCAAAGTTATTTGGGAAAGGTACCATAGTGATGTTTTGATCAAATGGGTATGGACAAAGATCTTCAAGGGTATGCATTTTTTTTATGCACCCCAATTACATGTCATTGATTTTTTTATTCATATTCTAATTTTATAATTGCAAATCATTGTTGGGATTGTTTAATGTTTGGTCTAGCAAAATGTATGGGTTATGTGATGGTATTGATGAACAATTGTGCAATGGTTTTTAGTTTTGTGAAGCATTGTAAGCATTATATGAGAGGTTTTGTTGTTGAGGGTTAGTTTGAAGTTGTGGAATGTGTTGTTGAGAGATTTATTGAGGGTTTTGTTGAGGAATTTGTTGAAAGATTTGTTGAGGAATTTGTTGAGGGATTTGTTGTGGCATTTTTTTATGGGTTTGTTGAGAGATTTTTTGAGGTTTTTGATGGATTTGTTATGGGATTTATTGATGTTTTTGATGGATTTGAGATATTTGTTGAGGTTGTTGATGGATTTGAGATATTTTTGAGGTTTTTGATGGATTTGAGAGATTTTTTGTAGGGATTGTTTAGGGACATTTTGGTATTGGGTGATTTTTTTAGGACTAAGAGATTAGGATGTATATGAGGTGTGAGAGTCAGTGTTGTGAATGAATTGTTTATGTAGTTAGTGTTTTGGGAGTTTGGTATATTTAGGTTTGTCAAAATGGTCATGTATGATGTCGAAGATGGGACATTTGGGTTTACTGATGGGATTGTTTGATCACCCACGGTTTGAGTTTGGTATAAGGGATTCACAAATCTTGTAGAAAATGGAATGGATCCAATGTCATATGATGGTATCATGGGTTGAATAGAGATACTTGGCATGTGGGTATTTGTTCAACAAAATTTTGCACCATAGACGTATTATTATGTGTAGAAACCTAAGTTTTCATGTCCTTTTTCCAAGCTTGTTCCCTAAGTGCCTTGATGTTGAAATAGGGAGGTTACTTAGTACCTTTTTGTGTGAGTTTGAGAAAGTATGTATTGGAATCCATTTCTAGAAGAGCATCAATTACACTATCTATAGAAGGGTCTTTTTGTATCTCCAAAAGTTGTTCTAGGTTAAAACCTTCAATGGTGTGAGTTATATCCTCAATAATAATCTCAATAGGATCTTGTTCTAATTATTGTGATGGTGGTTGTTGTAATTTTTGTGGTTGATAAGATGGTTGTGTTTGTTGAGGTGTATGGTATTGATGGGTGCCAAATTACTTACAATATATTTTATTCTCTTTTCCAATAGTACGAGCATAGTTGGCATAATATTTCAAGTGCTAATGTTTGTAGTGGTGGCATTTGAATGTCTAGGTTGTGATTCAATTTTCTTCTTAGGTTGTGATCGTGTAATAGGAATCAATCAATTGTGAACTTATAGGATATGAATTATAAATGGAATATGATAATGTGTTTAAAGGATGGTCTTCAAAATGGGTTTTAAGGATAAATCAATAAGTTTTGGACAAAAGGATGATGTTGATATTGATGTTGGTTTGTTTTGATAGAGGATGTGGAGACTACTAAGAGTCAATTTTTTTTAGATCTCAAAGTTTGGTAAGGAATGGATGATGCTTTTACTTGGACTAGATTGTTGAGTACAAGTAAAAGGGTGATATTGAGTATGTAAAACTTAGAGGGGGGATAGGTCCACTAAGCTAGCAATTTCACAAGATAAGGATTAATGATGATAAAAGATCTAACAAGTTGATTTGGATGATATAGGTTGTCGATATATATGATATGGTGATTTTTAATGATGGGGTTTATGTAAATGATTGATTGATACTATAAGGTCTATAGTTTTTTAGGCCTCTGCTTCTAGATCAACTATCTAAGGAATTTTAGAATTCAAAACTTGGAAGATCCTAGAAGTTCAATTTTAATAGTCAAAAGTGTCACAGTATTGCAAAAATGGTGCACTACCTTCAAGAAAAGCATTGGTGTTTCAAAAAAGTGACATGTGTGATAGCCAAAAGTGAGGGTTTATGCAAAATCATGACTGCAAAATCAGAGAGTTGGATTCAAGACAAAAGTGGTGAATAGTGCAAAAGCATTGTTATGCTCAAAAACATTGAATCGCTTTTATTAAAAGTGTTAGGATGCAAAGAAGAAGTGGTGGGTTGTGCAAATTAATGGTTGTAGTTTAGCAAAAGTAAATTTTTGATACTAAACCTAAGATGTTTTCTAGGGTTTTGAGTAGATTGGAAAAATTTGAATGTGAATTTGAAATTGTCTTGTTTGGCAAGTGATAAAAATAGAAAATAGAATATCAATACTCACTCCAAGGTGATTAGGAAGATTTCACAAGCCTTCTTCCACAAGAGCTCGCTATTAGGTATCACAGGTATTGCACAAATGAAGACACTCCAGACATTCACAAACTAGCTAGTAACAAATAAAGGTGTGTCAACTTAAAGTGGGCCCACCCATTGAAGCGTAATACCTTCTAATGAATGGGTGACTAGGGATTCTAAGGTCATGTACCACCTTCACACCTCTCACCTTGAAAGGAATAGCTATCACCTCAACAAGGGTAAGTACATGGTGAGTAACTTCACACATTATACTATACATTGCACCACAATAAGTTGATGATCAATGGTATTAAAGGATACCAATAAACAAGGTTCATAAAGGGGGATCAGTGAACAATGATCCTATCTAATAATGCTTGAGTTGATGGGGGTCTCCCCTCTCCTCCTCACCAAACATGTCTCAATGGATCTAGGGTCACTTGGCTCAGCTCGAACAATGTTGGCCACACCTTGAGGTACAAATTTCATTCTCCCCCTCCAAAAATATGGTTGAAGTCATCCTTGGCATGATGAAATTCCCAAGCAGGCTCCTACTAAAAAAGAAAAAGGGAAGGAATTGTGTTTTTATTTTTATCCCCATGCTCACACTAGGCACAAGGGTATAGCATACATAGACAACTCTAGTAAAAAGAAATGAATTATAAACTAATAATGTTTTTGATCTCCAAGATCACACGTAGCACAAGGAGATAGCATACACATCACTAGTCTACCAAACATGACAAACAAGTTCGTTTTAATACCCAAGTTGAAATGTTGTGGTTAATTTTGAGAATTTAAAACAAGTAAAGCCCTACAATAAATTCATTAGTGGTTTCTTGATTTAGGTCTTCTTCCAATGTTTTCCACAAGCTGCACAAATGTGCTAGTCTAAAAAGATCAAAGAACCAAGCGCACATTAGGGTTAGGAAAAAAATTGAAAGTACAGAAACAAATGAAGTTTGAAAAGAAATAGAAGTGTCACTATATTTCAAAAAAAGCATCAACTTACCACATATTCATCCCTATAATTTTGTAGAAGTGGCGAGTCACAATAGAAGTGTTGGGTCATAGCAGAAGTGTCATCATAACTCTACAAAAGCATTGCTATAACCTGCAAACATAAAAGCACAAAAGCATCAAATCAAAAGCATTGAATTACACAAAAGCGTCGTTGTAATTTATCATAAATGTTGATACGTGACGCAAGCATCACTACATAGAAATAGAAGCATCAACTGACTAAGAAGCATATTTGTAAACCTGTAAGTCATCAAAACTTCAAGAAATGTTAGATCACAAATGTGGGTCCCACCAGGCATGCGAAAATATGGTAACAAGTTTAATGGGAAATCGGTTAGAAAGAAAATTAGCACAATTAGGGTTAGAAGTCTTCAATACCCATAGAAAGATTAATTAAACCCATTAACTAATAGAATTGAATGCACTTACTTTTGGAAAAAGATCAACAAAATCAAAAACAAACATTAGAAACAAGATCAAAAGCAAAACAAACCTAACATTTCATTATGAAAACTTTGGTAGATTTGATGTTGGATTGCTCAAACCTTAGAACCCAATTATTGTAAAAAGCATGAATTGATGATGATGTGACCTAAAAGATGCTCAAAATTGTTGCAAAGATGAATTCTTGAGATTGATGAATGCTCATGAATTCTTCTAGGTGATTTTGAATGGAGGAAATGGCTTGTTTTATAGATTTTCAAATTTTTGAACAATGGTGGAGATTAAAATTTCAGATCAACGATGGATATTAAACCAAAAATATCAATGGTGGAAATCGCTTGAGAGCTTTAGTTGACTAAAAATATCTCCTTATTTTTAAGAGATTAATTTAAGATATTTTTTAAAAGAGAATATTCTTTTGAGAGGGAAATTAGGGAATTAAATAATTAAAAATTATTTAATTATGAGAGAAATAAAATATTCTTTTTTTGAAAAGGGGATATTCTATGTGCAAGTGGGAGGGAAAATTAGTTAATTAAATAATTAAAAAATATTTAATTATGTGAGATAGAAGAAAATTATATTTTTCTAATTAAATATTTTAAAATTATTTAATTAGGTGGGATAGAGGAAAAAATGATGAATTAACCAAATAATTAAAAATTTATTCAATTAATAGAAGAAAAATGATGAATTAGAGAGAAAATGATGAAAAAATGATGAAAAATGATAATAATAAAAAAAGTGATGGAAATGATGAATTAATGATGAAAAGGGTGAAAATGTGATGAAAATGATGGTGTAGTCCATTTTTCATCTTTGGCATTATTTAAATATCTCATTTAAATATTTTCTTGGGTCTTAGTTTTTAAGTCCAACAAAATAACTTTAAAGTCATTAATATTATTTAAATATCTCATTTAAATAATATTTTAGTTTTAATTGAAAATCAAATAGAGTGATATTGTTGTTTCCATTTTAAAATCTTTTTAAGGTTTTTATTCAAAATTTAATATTTTCCCTCAAAAAATTTATGTCATTTATAAAGACAAACTAAAGTTCCCATGCCAAATGCAAATAGATTGAATAAAATAAAATAAAAAGGCAAAAAAGAAAACTCACGTTGAAAAGGAGAATGAGAAAAAAGCTTAAGTTTCATGAAAAAATCAAATAGAAGACTCCTTGTTGGGCATTGAAAATAGAGGAAAATGGAAAAACTTCACATTAAAGAAGGATAGCGCTTATGTTTGTTGTTGGAAGTGGAGTTGGGAGCAACTTGCATGGAGTTTGAGGATATTTCAAGTGATTTTTCACCATGATGAGCAAAAAACAAGAAGTTGAAGCAGATTACGAGCCTTTCCAAGCATGCCCAATCATGCAAAAGTGAAGATATGGAGTCCATTAATAGGTGCACTAAAATAAACTCTTATTTCATGCATTTAATCTTGCATTCAACACTCTTGAACGCATACACATCAATTTTCTTGTTGATATCTTTTGATTAGTTTTTATGAGTATGTTCAAGAGGGGAAAATCACAAAGGAAAGTAAAAAATGTGTGAAAACCCTAACCTACATCCTTAGTTGTTTACAAATCATAAGAATGTCAAAAAAAATTGTTCAAAGTTGGTTGTGTGTGGAGAAAAATTTGGCTCCCTCAAGGGTTGAGGCCAACATACAGCTACATTGCCTTCCTATAGCTCATCTAGGGTAGGTTACAAGTAAACTACAGTCAAAGCACTATTGAAGATGTTTTGAGCTCAACAAAGTTTTGAATTTTTTTTTAAAAAACCCTAGTGACAACTATAAAGACTGAGCAAGAGATCAATGGTCCAAGGTTGGTATGAAAATAAAGAGGTAGTGACTTCATGGACAACCATGTAGTTTTAGAAGCACACTTACCTTAAAGATAGTCATGTAAGTATGCTTATACATGTTTGAAGGTGAAAGAACAACAGAGATGATTGAAGGAATCAAGTGACAATCCTTTGTGCAAAGGCAATTAACCAAGTGAATTAATGACACTGATGGATATATGATATAAGGGAAGTATATGGATAGAGTCACTATAAGGGCAGAGTTAAAGGTAATTAAAGATAGTTTTAAAATCTTATCCCATGAAATTTCTTTCAAACCACGAAGCATGGAATGTATATGACACTTTGAATGTTGTACATTTGAATATCAAAACAAATATATTTATGAATAAAGTGGTGGAGACTTGCTAACTTCTTAGAGAAAATTTTATAAGGGCCTATATTTGACCTCATTAAAGAGACTTGGTGATTAGAGTTCAACTAAAAGGATTTGAAGATACTATCATTGATTGGAAGCTTAAACAAGCTTAGAGGCACTATGGAGTCAATAACTCACAAAAGGTCAAGAGTGTTCATAGATAGGGCTAAAAAAAAGGCATAATAGTAAGAGATTGCATGATAAAGGGAAACAATGTAATGTTAGAATCATAGTACATGATAGGATAGTAGCCACCAAGAAGTTTCAATCAAAAGCATCAATGGGATAGTCATGCATATGAGAAGACCTTGTAAAGATGATAGTTGGCAGCAAGTAGATGATAGTACACAACAAATAAAAGGTTCAAGGACAAAAAAAGAAGGATGAAATGATTGTAGGTAGTAGTTTGGTGCAAGAGCACCTTTGAGCAAAAATTGTCAATCAAGGATGATAATGAGTATACTCTAGGTGTGGAGTCATTTGTTCTTTAAATAAGGTAATCAAGACCATTTTATATTGTTTTGAGTCAAGTTTGAGTCTTGTTAGGTGATTAGGGGGTCATTGTGTTAGTTTGGCCAAAAAAATGCAAAAATTGCTAAAAAGTTGCAAAAAGAAAAATTTTGTGGGATGCCAACGGTTGGGTTATTCAAAAGTTAATTCTAGGCATTGAGACAATTGTTTTTGAGGGAAAAAACATAAATAGGAGGAAAAACCATCAATGTAAGTTGTATCTTGAAGTTTTGAAGCAAGATAAATAAAGAAACCCTTGTTTTATTGTAGATTTCTTGTAATTACATGCTTTCTCGGACCTGTACGGCCCCATACAGTAGCTAATTGTTAAAAATATTATTTGAGTTCATTTTTGGCTTGAATCAACTTTTTTTTGCAATAGGTTTGAGATTCTACCACTCAAATTGGTGGTAGATTGAGTTGATTTTCCAAAACTACCAATATAGAACAGTTTTAAGGGTTTTGTAGTTTCAAGCATGTATTAGACCCATTCCACCTTCTGTACAGTATGTACCTCAATGGAATGGGTAGAAATAGGTAGGAATAGATGCTTAAATGTTGTGAGATTGCAGGGGAGGTCAAATATTGAATTGGGCATGATGCCCTAAGAGAGAAAAGTGAGATTTTCTTGTGAAAATGTGAGGTTTTGGAATGGTAAAGAGAGAAATAGTTTGGGGAAGCATTATTTCTTGATGGAATAAGAATTTTTAGAGGTAATTTAACTTTTTTAAGGTGGTGGAAAGTTTAGATAAGACTTAGAAATGTGTTTTTCATTAAAACCCTAAGTTTTTGGCAATAAAAGAGGGTTTTGGGTTTTAGCACTTTGGAGTGAGTGTTTCTATAAGAAAATTATGAAATCCTGGGTTTGGACACATGTAGATTGCTTCCCACATGAATTTTGATGTTTTGGAAAATTTTTAAGACAAGTCTCTTTGTAAAATAGACCTAATTTGAGATCTAAAAAGCGTGGAAATTCAGATTTGAGGAAATTGTTCCAAGGGAACTAGTTGAGAGCTTGTGATATGTTGTTGAGTGGCCTGATGGGTCTTTGAAATGGTATTGTTCCTAGTCTGAGAAGACCTTTTTCTAAAAGATATACCCAATTGAGTTAGGTTGCAGTGCCACAAGAAATTATGAGAATTTGATGTGATAGTGAGAATTTAAGAACTTGGTGACTTGATAAGTTCTGGTATTGTTTGGAATTGTGTTGTGTGGTTTTAGGACCTCCCCTGATTGTCATCAAGTGGTATCAGAGCCAGGTTATAGATCTTTGTGGAAGAATATTGCAGTTTTTGAAAGCAAGATTGGAAGGTGAAGAGGAAAAACTGAGAAGATGCCTCCAAAAGGAAAGAATGTGGCAAAGGAAGTGAATGACTTCAAGGGTTAGTATATTAGAGAGATTAGAGAATTGAAAGAAAGGTTGGAAGCCTTGGAAACAAGTAAGAGAAGAGAAGAAGTTGAAATTAGTTATTCAAATGATGAAGATGAAGAAGAGTTTGAAGATGTTGAGGAAGAACTTGATCCAGAAGATCAGAGAATGGCCAAATTGTTGAAGGTAGTCAAAGGTGACAAACATAAAGTGAATATTGATGTTCAAAATTTTTGTGGAAAACTAAATGAAGAAGAGTCACTGGATTGGATGGCATCTTTGGACAACTACTTTGAGTGTGAAGACATTCCTAAAGAACAGAGAGTCAAAATTGCAAAGACAAAGCTTAAAGGTCATGCACTTTTGTGGTGGGATTATCTGCAGCCAGAAAGAAGGAAGCAAGTAAAATCCAAGATTGTGACATGGGACAAGATGGTAGCCAAGATGAAAGGTAAGTTTCTCCCTTCTGATTATTCTATTTAGATGTTTAAGAGGTTACAAAGTTTAAGGCAAAAAGAGATGGATGTAAAAGCATACACTAAAGAGTTTTACAAATTAAGTATGAGATATAACCATAATGAGAATGAGGATGAGAAAATTTCTAGGTACTTGGGTGGTTTGAGATTGAACATACAGGATGAATTGGCTTTAAAAAATCCTACGAGAGTAGAAGAATGTTATCATATGGCATTGAAGGTTGAAGAAAAAGTAAAAAGTAGACAAGAAAAGACAATTAGAGGAAGAGGCGGCACAACAAGAGGAAGAGGAACTTTCTCCACTCCAAGACAAGCAAGTGAAAACCAAGAGGATGCACATAAAAGAGAAGACCAAGTTTTAGATTTCAAAGGCTTTAGAGGCACTAGGGGAAAATTTGGTGGTGGAAGGAATCCTAACATTTTTGTAGGTAGGTGTTTCAATTGCCAAGAGTTTGGTCATCCTTCTTACAAGTGTCCTAAGAAATTTGGTTCAACATCAAGTGGAGGAGAAAGGAAGAATGAAAGAAGAGCACAAATTGTTCAAGAAGATGAAGTTGAGAGTTCAAACTCCAATAGTCTTCATGTTGCTCCTAAAGTAGGTGAAAGTTTGATGATGAAGAGGCAACTCCTGAGGACATCCAAGGAGAAGGAGCTGATTCAGAGAAGAGCATTCTTTAGGATAGCTTGTAGATGTAAAGACAAGGTATGTAAGGTGATAGTGGATTCTAGATGCATTGATAATATGATATCTAGTGAAACGGTGGATAAATTGAATTTAGAAAGAGTACGTAGAGAAAAACCATAGAAAGTGTCTTGGGTTAGTGATAATCAATCCATTGTGGTGAGTGAAGAAGCTTCAATTGAATTTCAAATTGGCAGATACAAAGATAAGGTGGTTTGTGATATTTTTCCTATGAGTTGTTGCCATGTGTTGCTAGGAAGGCCCTAGTAGTTTGATAGGTCAGCAATCTATGATGGGAGAAAAAACACTTATACAATTGAAAAGGATGGAGAACATTCATTTTAACTCCATTGAATGGAGACACTAAAGAGCAATGTGAGATCATTATGATAGGGAGAAAAGAGTATGTGAGCAATGAGGAAGATAAGAACAAGAGTTTGGCAGTCATTTCAAGGCTTGACAGTGATGGAACAGTGGATAGAGGAAAACAAAACAATAAGCAGTCAGTTGTGAAGAAGGATGCTTTCATGTGGAAGAAGAAAGTAGAAGGATATGTGTCTCAGTCTAATATAGAGTAGAGTAGGTGTAAAGTGCTTGTGAGAAAGAAAGAACAGTGTGAAGAAATCCTAGTTGGGACAGTTATGTCCCCTATAGTAATGAATACAATGTAGAGGCAGTCAAATGATGTTGGAATAGAGGTTTTTGAGGTTGATAGAATAGTGGAAAATTCATTTGCAGGTCTGACCGAGATTGCTAAGTGTGATGGTATAGTTGTTAACAAGACTAACAGAGGAAAAGGTGAAGACAATAAGGGTATTGAGCAGGGATCTAAGCATTAAATCAAGATGGAAGTAAAGGTGGATGGTGAAAGTATGTGTACAGAGGTGAAAGAGAATGTGACATCAGTATTTGATGGTGGAAAAGTTAAGGAACACCCCACAATACAGTATGATAGAATGAAGCATGATATAAGAGAAGACAAGGACAAGAATGAAAAGCACCATGTGAATCAAGAATAAGGTGAACCTAATGACAGAATTCATGATGGACAGATGCAAGAGATTATCAAAGCTGGACAAGTTGTAAGAGCATTTCCAAGAGACTTGGAAAAACTCAAAGTTGGGGTGTATGGTGCAGGAGCACCTTTGAGCAAAAATTGTCAATCAAGGATGATAATGAGTAGACTCTAGGTGTGGAGTCATTTTTTATTTAAATAAGGTCATCAAGACCATTTTATATTGTTTTGAGTCAAGTTTGAGTCTTGTTAGGTGATTAGGGGGTCATTGTGTTAGTTTGGCAAAAAAATCCAAAAATTGCTAAAAAGTTGCAAAAAGCAGATTTTTGTGGAATGCCAATGGTTGGGTTATTCAAAAGTTAGTTCTAGGAATTGGGACAGTTTTTTTTTTAGAGAAAAAACATAAATAGGAGGAAAAAGCATTGATGTAATTTGGATCTTGAAGTTTTGAAGAAAGATAAATAAAGAAACCCCTATTTTATTGCAGATTTTCTGTAATTTCATGCTTTCTCGGACCTGTACGGCCTCGTACAGTAGCGAATTGTTTAGAATCTTATTTGAGTTAATTTTTGGCTTGAATCGACTTTTTTTTGCAACAAGTTTGAGGTTCTATCACTCAAATTGGTGGTAGATTGAGTTGATTTTCTAAAACTGCCAGTGTAGAACAATTTTAAGGGTTTTGTAGTTTCAAGCATGTATTAGACCCATTCCACCTTCTTTAAAGTTTGTACCTCAGTGGAATGGGTATAAATAGGTAGGAATAGATGTGTAAATGTTGTGAGAGTGCAGGGGAGGTCAAATATTGAATTGGGCATGATGCCCTAAGAGAGAAAAGTGAGATTTTCTTGTGAAAAGGTGAGGTTTTGGCATGGTAAAGAGTGAAATAGTTTGGGGCAGCATTATTTCTTGATGTAATAAGCATGTGTAGAGGTAATTGAACTTTTTTGAGGTGGTGACAAGTTTAGATAAGGCCTGGAAATGTGTTTTTCATTAAAACCCTAGGTTTTTGGCAATAAAAGAGGGTTTTAGGTTTTGGAACTTTAGAGTGAGTGTTTCTATAAGAAAATTATGAAATCCTGGGTTTGGAAACATGTATATTTATGCCCATGTGAGTTTGGAGGTTTTGGAAAAAGTTTTAAGACAAGTCTCTTTGTAAAATAGACCTAATTTGAGGTCTAGAAAGCGTGGAAATCCTAATTTGAGGAAATTGTTCCAAGGGAACTAGTTGAGAGTTTGTGATATGTTATTGAGTGGCCCGATGGGTCCTTGAAATGGTATTGGTCTTGATCTAAGAATACCTTCTCTAAAATATATACCTGATTGAGTTAGGTTGTAGTGCTATAAGAAATTGTGAGAATTTGATGTGATAGTGAGAATTTGAGAACTTGGTGACTTGATAAGTCATGGTATTTTTTGGAATTGTGTTGTGTGGTTGCAAGACCTCCCCTGATTGGCATCATAGTTTCAAGATTTTTCACAATCCTTGCAAATAAAGGATAGTGCAAGGACAAGTTATGCATGCTAGAAGGATAATATTGTGATAGTCCATATTCATTTTTAGTGTCATTGAATGCATTCACAATTATACAAAATGGATTCACAGTCAAACACGTGATATACCATGAACCTTGAGAGAAAAAGGCACCAAATGTATGACCTTTGATATGGAAGGACAGTTGAATAAGGGTGATAGACATTAATAAGACAAGGGAAAGTTAATAGTGACACAATAACCATAGTCCTTGTCTAAGAGGGAGCAATGCCTTCAATTTTTGAAAGATAAAATCGTAGTAGTCAAGGAGCATGCATTAATAAGTACAAAGGGTAGCCTTGGTGATTAGTCAACAAAGTGAACTTTGCAAAGGACCTAATTCAAGCCAAATTCTCATGATGCTAATGGTCATTTCAAAGGACCAAATTTGAAATCATGAATAACAATCACATGAAAGATCAGTGGTCTTGGCTTCAAGAGCAAGAAAAGGACAACAATATAAACATGAGGGTAGCAATGTAATATCAACATGAGGGAAAAAATATCAAAATGTCATGTGTACTATGAAGGTGCAAGAAAAATACAACAATATAAACATGAGGGCAACAATATCAACATTCCATGTGAACTATGAAAATATAAGCATGAGGGCAGAAATATCAACATGCCATATGGACACAAAATGAAGGTACACCATTATGGTTAAAGGTCTATAGACATCAAAAAATGTCCTAATCAATGTCATACACTTAAATCAGATTTATTAACATCATTTCCTCTTTAACTATCCTCTTTTCACTTAATTAATTCAATTAGCCTAGCTAATTAATTAATTGCATCATTTTTGTCTAATTGGCCTAATTAATTAAATTAGGTTAATTCATCTCTTTTTGCACTAATACTTCATCTCATTAAATTGAATAGATCAAAATATTTGATCTAATCTCCTAAGTCATCCTATTTAATTAAATAACCCTATCTTATTTAATTAAATATCATTTCACCCCTCCCTTATTTATTAAATCATTTAATTTAATAAATATCATCTAATTTATCTAATCCCCTAATTACATAAATTAAACCTTGTTTAATTAGCAATTAAACTAATTATTCCTCTAATCAAAGGGAATATTCCCATGGAATATTCTTTATCCCTTTTGCACAATTAAAACTTTTTTTTAATTTGTAAATTAATGGAATATTCCCTCTCCTCCAATCAACTCACTTAGCTTCAAAAGCAAGTTAACCCTTCAACCTCCTAAACAAGTTACCTTTGACCTGTGTGAGCAGGTCAAAAGTGTGTTTTTTTGAGGAAATTATGAGCCTTGATTAACTTTCATCATGCATTCTCATTCGTTGATGAGAATCCATGATCCATGCCTCTCATCTCCTTCATCCTAAACCACTGATTAAGCTTTTTGATCTCAACCATCCATTCTCCATTTGCTCTCCTATAAATAGATCACTATTTGGAGACAAATGGATCCATCTCTTATTGCAAACTTATGTTGTTAAATTTACTCACATCCATACTCTCAATTTGCATACATTTATCTTATTTTTAGTTTGTTTTAGTTGCATAATAGCTTCAAGCTTCCATTAATGGCTTCCATGCATCCATCTTAGTTTGTAAATAAATTGGGGTTTTCATCTTTTAGCATCATTCTAGCTTAAATGAACTTAGATTAGCTTAGATTATCTTAGCAATTGCATAATTAGATCATTTATAGCATAAAATCATGGTAACTTAGCTTGCATCATATTCATTTTTAGAATAATTTAGGTTTTCACACATCAAACATCATGGTTTCATCGATTCTCTTCCATAGAATCGATTGAAACAAGCTCACTATCACTAGATTGGGAAAGGGTCGTCAATCCACATCAATGTGACACCAATTCCACAACAAGATAAATTTTGAATGGATTAGAATAAATATTTTGATGGATTTCATAGTTTAGTATGTTAGGTTTTGATAAAATGTTTAGTTCTAATTTTGTTTGATCTATCTTGTTGAGATTTGAGTATTGGTGGCTCTGTTATGCTTCGATTCTTCATGGATCAAGCGTAATTCAGCCCATACCGGTATTTTGCATCAACATTTTGGCGCTAGAAGGAGGGAAAACCAATCATTTAACCATATTTTAGCTCGAAATCCTTGTTTATGTTGTTTTGCAAGTTGCAGTGACACTCAAAACACAAACAACAACACTATTTCAATAGCATTGTCATATAGCGACACCCAAGCAATTTGATACAGCAATGCATATTTAATTGGCCGACACCGATTTAAATATAGCGACACATTTAAATTTGAAGTATCATGGATTGAAAACGACCCTTCACTAGACCAACGCTTTTAAATTTCAAAATGTGACGCACTCGTTTGCATTGAAGCCTATCAAAAAAGTGACGCAATCGTGCTCATTGGACTTTCTACAAAGCGACGCTCAAATTCACCAAAGCTATGCCCAAATTTTGAATTGTGACATCATCGTGTGTAGCGACACTCAACTAGGGTAAGAAACTTCATGTTTGTTTTTCAACATGTGACTTAATTTCTTTTGATTATCTAATCATTGATTGATGTTTGACTATGTTTTCATTGTTAGACTAACAAGGTTTTGTAGGTTTTAAGGCATGGAGTGAAATTGAATACCTTCTCTTCTATCTAAACATTCTATAATTGTAACTAGCGTTCAACGCTTTGGGGCAATTATAACCCAATTTCATGCTTTTTTACTTTCATTCTTAGGCAACACACTTGTTTTCCATTGGGTTTAAAATGAATATTCAAAGTTGGATAAAATGAACCCTCACATCACATCTTTTAATTGGGCTTAAAATTGAACAAGCCAACTTCATCTTTCAATTGGTGCTTAAAATTAACTCATTATTGCTTCGAGGATAAAATTGACAATTGTTTGTTTTGTTTTGTGGCTTTCAAAATTGCTAGTGAATGTGTATGCAATTCTCTCAAGCCATTTGGCGATCTTTAGAAATAGAAACATTCTCTAACACTTTGTAAAGTCACCTCCATCTTTTAATTTGGGTTTAAAATTGAACAACCATGCTAGTGTGAGAAAAGGCATAGTGTGTGTTCTCTCTTTGTGCATGCTAACAAAGATGATTGAACTACAAATGTACTTACTCACTATTGTTCACCTTTAGATGGACTTCCTTGGTGGGAAAAAGTACTCACCCCAAGGGAACGACCCAAGTAGTAATGAGCATAAGCCAAGCTCTTCCAAACTGCTATATAAATTTGTGGTTTTGATGAAAATTGTAATCAATGGGAAGCAGTGCATGATCTCCCCCAGTATCTTTATGATGCATAAAGCCCTTGTTCTAAGGGTTGTGAGACCTCTCACAAGTATTTTATCATTGCACCCCTAAACTGGATGCCCTTATTACGAACCTTTGTGTAGTAGCCAAAAATCCCTAATATTTGTTGATGTCAGGAGGTCGAACCTCTGAAGTTGTCCCACATAGTTGTGGTCCTTAGTAGAGATGAGAATTTTTTCATGGGAGATTCATGAGAACTTGAAGCTTGGCTGACCTGTAGAAGTGAGTGTCATGGATGGGAGCCAGTGTGGTTAAGCTTCTAATCATTTACTCTGAATAAGCGCAGTTGGAGAAATCCAAGTGGGAATACAACAAATATAGCCATTTCTAGCCTAGGGTTGTAATGCTTGTGAGTCAGTTTAACACTTTGCTTGATTTCAAAATGATCCAAAAACAAACTTTCACTATCCAAAATTTCAAACACTCTGGCCTAAATATGGGCTTCTTGAGTTAGCCTTGATATTACTGCTTGTCCTAAGGATTTATCCTTAGCGATTTCTAAATATATTGACATTAATCTCAAGCCCATATTTACCAAAGAGAACATAGGCAATTGTGGCTTTAATATCATGATTTTCACTAAATGGACATTGTGAAAGTTATGATGTTTTTGACATAAACATCTAGTTTGAAAACATAAACAAAAGACAAGTGTTTTTGGTAAAATCAATTCACCTAAGCAAAGATAAATTGACAAATGAACCCCACATGGCTATTTGGAGACTGATTGCTCCCATTGAACAACCTGATCTTCCAGGTGCTATAATTTAGCCAAACTGTGAATTCATAAATGGTGAACAAATAGATCTCATTAGCAATTTGAGAACCTTCATTTTTGAAAAAAAGGAAACAAACTCACAATGGAGAAACACAACAACCATTTTAGACGAAGAAGAGGAACACATTGATATTGAGGTTGGAAGGCCCCTATTACCACCACCCACGTGGAAATAAATATCTTCCTTTCTTCCATTGACTTAAACTATTCCCACATGATCTCACAAAAAATTGGATTCCTAAGCCAAAGTCTACCGATCCTCATTTTAAACTTAGGCATCTCACTCCAAAATCCCTTAAGAAACACCTTCAAGTAGTTCACAAAAATAGAAAAAAATTGGTAGAAAAATTTTATAGACACACTTCAAGGTATAGTCCGGAATTGTTTGCATTCTTTTGGAGTCAAAATCTTGGTCTTTTTCATGATACCCAACTCCTCTAAATGATTCATAAAATAGTTAAACTTCATAAGAGAAAGTCTCCAACACTCCATTTCAGACGTAGGAATCTTCAAACAAAGTATAGTCAAAAGTGGGCATCCATATTTTACCACAACCATTACACTTTGTTGAGAAACTTTTATGCCCGAGCTAGGAGAGCTACAGCAGGTTTGAACATTTCCCTATGTCCTCTCATTTTCTAGAACTTGAACATTTTTGGGGTCTAGCATCATCCTCACTTCCTTGATCCTATTGAAACAATAGTTCACTTTACTAAATGATCTCGCGCAAGGTAAGGATCCCTAAACGAAGGTCAACTGGTCACCACCATAAACTTAGACATTTTAGTGCAAAAGCAATCAACAACCACATTGAGGCACTCTACGAAAATAGAAACAAATTGTTGATAAACTTTTATGAACACACATTGAGAAAATATCCTGACATGTACACATTCTTTATGAACTAGAACCCTCATCTTTTCGAAGATTAACAAGTTTTCTAAATCATTGATTCTTTAGGATTTGAACATTTTAGAGGTCTAGCATCATTCTCACTACCTTGGTTTTGTCAAAACAAAGGGTTCACTTTAGGTCAAAATTGGGTCTGACATTTCATTTACCCCTTCATCACATTCATCCTTCACCTCATCTATCTTTGCAAAATTTCAAATACACTAACACTTTGGGACTTAAAACATCAAACCAACTTGCTACCTTAGATACTTTGTATGTGAAATGTATCATTTTCCATGCACTTAGTCAAGAGTTAGTTATCATCTTTGAACTAGTTTATCTTGAAGGTCACAAGTCTACCCTAAATATTTCTAAATTCATTAGCAACCTTTATCCCAACATCAAAACATCAAACTTAATTCAAAAAATTTGTACCAAAATGCTTGCAAAGATCACTTCCCACATCACCCATCTTTTCATCCTACATTTTCATCATTTCTCCCAAAAGACTTAAAGTGTCCCTTTTACCTAGGTTTGAGTCAACTAGAGAGATCAAACATTACAAAACTCAACACAACTCTCCCATAGCTGACACCAAATTTATGGTTAAGACGAGATCACAACACAAGAGTATCATGGAAAAAGAAAAAGTAACATTTACCTCAAGTGATCCAAATCCTTTAGAATTTGATCCTAAAAGTCATGTTACACCATCACAACAACCATCATCTCCTTCAGGACCATACAAAATTGAAGACGTCATGAACAACCCATTTGAGTTCACTAGAGAAGAACTTTTAGAACATCAATCTTTTGAAAGTGTAGCTCCTATCTCCCCAATGTTTGTAACACAAATTTTCACACAGGATTTCATAACTCCATCGCACGGGCTCAATCAAACTTACATACCTATTCTTCCAACCAACCTTGCTAAAGATTTTGGTCACACCTTACCATTTGAAAGTAATACACTTGTGGGTACTCTTGAAATAAATCCTCCACCTCCCACCATCGTTTGGACACCCACCTTTGGTGCTCCTCCCATTCCCAAGGATCCAAAATAGCTACACACTCTGCTTGAACTTCACTATTCCACCACCACTTCAACATTTTTGGGACACCCTTCTTCATCCATACCTATGAATACCACAAGTGTACATACCATCACACAAAGTGGTATAGACCAAAATTCTCAAAGTAGCACACAAGGGCATGTCAATACCATATCACAAAATCAACCCTCAACGCAATTAGGGACATCTTTATCCAACCCTCTAGTGGGTTCATCCATTCCATCTACCATTACCACATCATCTCCTATCAATCCACCTCAGAGCAATCCCTTGGTTACAAGTTCTATCAATCCTAGGAGTACCTTGATCACGGATCCTTTGTTTACATCTTTTGTACAAGGAAATCCTCCAAACATAGGACAAGGGAATATTTTCAATTAATGGATTCAAGGTCCTAGTGTATTATTTCCATTGGAAAATTTAATGAAATTATCCTTTCCAACAGCTCCCTTTTCTATGCTAAATCAATCAGGACCTCAAACATACATTCCTCCATCTCATTCTACCATATTGCAAGGAATGCAAACCAAGGGAATCCTCCACCTATCACTAACAATCCACTAATCACTCAAAACATCAATGTCCCTAATCCTTCACAGATGTCTCAACAACCACCTGATCCCACATTGCAAGCACATGCCCTAGCTCTATAGCAAGCACAAAAAACTTTCCAACAAGTCATACAACAATAGCAACAATAGCAAGCACAACAAGCAGCCTTAGCACAAGAACAACATCAAGCTCAACAAGAAACCCTAGCACAACAACAACATCAAGCTCAACAAGCAGCCTTAGCACAACAATGACAACAACAATAGCAAGCGGCCATTTCCCAACAAGCACAACAAGCAGCTTTAGTAGCATGGCAAGCCATGCAGCAAGAACAAGCACAACAAGTAGCTTTATTAGCACATCAAAAATAGCAAGCCCAACAACAATCCCTAGTGGCGCAACAACAACAACAAGCTCAATAGCAAGCCTTACTAGCTCAACTATATACCCAACAACAACAATAAGGATCCTATTTTCCTCATACAAACATCATCAATCCAAACGCATCAGGAACATATTCATCACTTTCATAGAATCTCACACCTTCATACACCCCATATAACTCATCTATCATCCCACCATATGTTCCTCCTCCTAATCCGCAAGATGATCTAGCATCACAATTGAAAGCACTCTCACAAGAAATGCAAGACCTTTGCATGGGAAAGACAAAGAAACCTCATACACAAAAATTTTGTCCTTACCCATTTGATCAAAACATAGCAATGATACCATTCCCTCCTAGTTTTGAAATCCCCAAGTTTGACAAATACAGAGGGAGAGGAAGTCTTATAGACCATATCAAAGAATTTAATGTCATGTGCATGGAAGTGGCTTATAATAACTCATATCTAATGCGCCTCTTCCCTTGAATTTTAATAGCTATTTCTATGGATTGGTTCTCTCATTTGCCTCTAGGTATCAAAAAATTTCAAGAAATTACTGACATATTCATTGATCACTTCTCCTTCAATCTTGACATGTACGTTAGTCTAGAAGAGTTGTATACTCAAACAAAATCTAGGGGAAACCTTCAAAAATTTCTTACAACGATGGAGACAAAAAGCTAGTAAAATCAAGTGACCTCTTCTTGACGAACAACAAGTGGGAATCATCATAGCCAAACTTGATATGAATCTATCATTCCACTTGAAAATGCAATGCATCACATACGAGCTTGTTCCAAGATCCCTTAACACTGAAAGAGCCCTAATCTCACAACGAAATACTCAAGCTTACAAAGACAACCATCCTTCAACCAGCTCAAATGAGAAACCTCGTGTATGGGCTAAGAACAAAAATGTAACAAACAATGGTGTAGTAGATGCTAAGGTCATACTAAGTACTCCTAGACCCAACAATAATCAAATTGCTAACATCCAACCAATTGTGCAACAAATGGTACCGCCTCAAAACAATCAAATCAATAACACCATGCAACCAAGGCAAACCGGTAACAAGAACAACTATCCCAAATGCAAATACACATAGTTATTGGAACCTATTGAGACAATCATGAAGAAATTGGTAGAGTCGAATTTGATAACACTTCCTAACTTTGAAAACTACCGAGAACCACAAGAAAATCCATCCTGGTACAATGAACGTGATCTCTGTGACTTTCATAAAATCAAAGGACATAAAATAGTAAATTGCATGAAGCTTAATAATATCATCCAATATCTCATAGAGAATGATACCATATCTGTTGAGGTACTAGCTGGAAACCAAGATCTCAAGATATACAAGAACCCTATGCCTAATCATAACAAAGCTAACAATAATGGAAAAGCTAAGGATTACACCAATGTTCAGCATACTTATTCCAATGTAGTTTCCTCCTATGATAGTGTTATCATTGTTGTCACCATCAAGGGAGCTAGTATGGAATGTGGAGTCACCACATGCAATGGAAAAATAATCGTTCAAGGAGATGTCCCAGCTCAATCTAGGACACAACCTACTTTGCCTGCATCTAATCCTACCAAGTACAATCTTGTAGATCAGCTTAAATAGACCCTCGTTCAAATATCAATTTTGGAACTTCTAAAATTATCTCCTGCACATAGGGAAATACTGGAAAAAGCCTTGTATGAGTCATTTTTTGTTGAGAACATTGATACCGATCAGTTTCAACTATGGTAGGGCATATCGCCAGCCATCTTCTCACCTTCTCCAAGCAAGATTTACCATCACAACCATCTAATAACCATGCTTTACACCTTGAGGCTGTCATCCATACAAACAAGGTCAAAAGAGTCTTGGTAGATGGTGATGTTGGTCTAAACATTTGTACCCTGCAATTGATCAAGTATCTAGGCTATTCAAAAGATACTATTGAGAAGACAAAGAGTACCACCATTAGAGCATACGACAACCAAGAACGGGTATCACAAGGAATCATAGCACTCCCTATACAATTTGGACCTCTTATTGTAGAAATTACATGCCAATTACTTGATCTTGATCTTCCCTATAACATACTACTTGGTTGAGCATGGATCCATGCTTTGAAAGTCGTAGCCTCAACCTATCATCAGTGTGTAAAGTTTCCTTTTGAGGGTAGAGAAATCACTATCCATGGAGATCCTAAACCTTTCTATTACTACAAGAGCCTTGAGGCAAAGTTTTATAATATCCCACAAATACCCAAAAATGATGAAGGACCTACACCATCAAGCTCATTTGTTGACCCATCATCTCTAGCCTCTACCTCAGCCTCACAAGTACCAATTGTGAAAAGCATACCCGATGTCAAAGCAGTAATCCAAGATGGTTGTGGAAGCTACAAAATATTGAAAGACACGTTTGTCTTAGGAGAGTTACCCATTTATCCTCAAACTCATGGGAAACCAACATCTAGCACTAAAGAACCAGAAATAATCAATATGGCAACTACTACCTTCACCAAATGGGGAGATTTGAATCAAGAAGACATCCATGAGCAAGATATATCTAAACTTCGCTATCAAGATGAACGACCTATTCTTGTTCTTCCCATGGAATATGACAACAAAGGTCTACATCTAATGCAAAGCGTGGGGTATAACAAGAACGAGAAGCTAGGACAGAATGACAATGGTTTACTAGAACCCATCGTTCCTGAGAAATGACTAAAAAATATTGGCTTAGGTTGTACTACTAGCAAGGTCACACTTATTGGAAAAGGTTTTACTAATAAACAAGTTGAGGCTTCCTCTTGGTCACCTACATCACATGATACTACCTTATATGACTTTCCTCTTGATGTTGTTGGCCTATTTGAGAACAACACCCTCTTCATGATATCCATAGCATCATTTTCCTCAAACAACCAACCAACTAAAATATGCCTGGTATACTCACAACACATTGACATGGACCAACAAGGACCACCGATTCTAGATTTATTCAAAAATGATGAAGTGGTCTCATAATTCATGGGACTCTGAGACAACTTATCATGGGAAGATCACAAAGTAGGCTTTGACATAAAGCTCGATATAGGGGCATACTATGGGGAGATGATTGAATCCTTCAGTTGCAAAATAAATGAAATGCAATTAACATGTAGATCCTTGAGTGAAAACCACCTAGTGGCACTCTCTGATCCAAAAATAGTAAAAACAAAGGACGCATTTGATGGTGAAAACCTCCCTGAGGTTCCCAAGGATGAGGGATTCAATCTCCCCCTTAGTGCAATGCATCCAGAGAAGTCAGTGGTACTAGAAAAAAAGGCTACACCAGTCAATGTGGGAACAGAAGAAGAACCTAAGATCACCTTCTATGTTGAATCTTTGTTAGATGAAGAACAAAAGAACCTCACAGCATTCCTCAAAGAAAAAAGAGCTAACTTTTCATGGTCATACACAGATATGTCAGGCCTTGATCCAAAATTGGTTGTACATCACGTAGCAGTTTATCCCAATTCCAAACTAGTCAAGCAAAAATTAAGGAAGATGCACCCTTAGATAGCACTCTTGGTTAAACTGGAGCTATAGAATCTTCTTGATGTTGGATTCATTTAACCGATAGATTATCCTAAGTTGGTTTCAAACCTCATACCAGTCTCAAAACCCACTGGGGGCATCAGAATATGCACTGATTTTAGAGATCTGAATAAGGCATGTCTAAAGAAAGATTTCCCTCTTCCAAACATTGATCTCATTGTGGATTTAACAGCTGGGCATGAAATGTTGTCGCTAATGGATGGCTTTTCAGGCTATAACCAAATCATAATCGCAAAAGAGGATCAACATAAAACTGCCTTTACTTTTCCATGGGGAACCTACTGCTGGAATGTGATGCCATTTGGGTTGAAGAATGCAGGAGCTACCTATCAAAGAGAAATGACCCTCATCTTTCACAACATGATCCACAAAACAGTTGAAGATTATGTGGAAAATATTTTGGAAAAATCAAAGAAGAGAAGTGAGCACATACAAGTCTTAGTAGGCCCTATCTTTGACAGGCTGGAAGAATATAAGGTACGACTAAATCCAAAAAAGGGTGCGTTCGAGGTCACATCAGGAAAACTTCTTGGCTTCATCGTTTCACAAAGAGGGATAGAAATTGATCTAGCAAAGGTAAAAGCCATCCTATACATGGAACCACCACATACATTGATACAAATGAGAAGGAAGATTGTAGTCCATCAGAAGGTTCATAGCTCAACTATCAGATAAGACTTGCCCCTTTTCGCATCTTCTCCATAAAGGGATAACTTACAAGTGGGATGAAAATGTGATAAATATTTCTATCAGATCAAGGATTACCTACTAAGACCTCCAATGCTCATGTCATCGATACTAAACAAGCTATTGGTCCTATACATCTCAGCAACACCAGCAACACAAGGAGCTCTTTTATCACAACATGATGAAAACAGAAATGAAAAATCCATATACTACATCAGCAGAACCTTGGTAGGCTATGAGATGAACTATACACCCATTGAGAAAGCATTCCTAGTGGTAATTTTCACTTCACAAAATTTTAGGCATTACATGTTTTCATGCCAAATCAAGCTCATTGCAAAGATTGATCCATTAAAATATTTGTTATCCAAAGAAACTCTCATAGGATGAATGGAAAAATGGGTAATGATCTTGATAGAGTTTGACATAGAATATGTGGAGCTCAAGGAAATAAAAGGACAAGTGATAGCAGACTAGCCAGCAAAAGCACCTATCTATGATAAGAACCCTTTGACATATGAGTTCCCTGACGAATCAGTGTTCCTTATTAATCTCACAGCTCAATGGAAGATGTACTTTGATGGATCATTCACCCAACATGGATTAGGAATCGACATTATTTTCATCACCCCCCAAAGTGATTGCATCCCAAATTCTTATAGGCTATCATTCCCATGTACCAATAACATTGTTGAGTATGAAGCCTTGATCACAAGTCTCGGGATAGCAGTTCAATGGCAGATACAAGAAATGAAAGTCTATGGAGACTCACAATTGGTTATCAACCAAGTCAATGATGACTATCAAACCAAAGATGACAATCTCACTCCTTATAAGAAGATGGTGAAGAATCTAAAAGATCTTTTCACAGACATAACTTTTGAGCAGATTCCTTGCATGAAAAATAGAGCAGTAGACACCATGGCAACAATTGGATCACTACTAGACATGCCAAACAACATTCTTCAATGTGAATTCTTGGTAGAACAGCTTCTCGTACCAACTTTCAAAATCCTTGAATCTGAATTCATGTGTGTCATTGTTGGTCCTGGATCCCCTTGGTACCATGACATTTTTACTTACCTTAATAGAGGAACCCTTCCATCAGACATCACCCCGAACCTTAAAAAAACCTTTGTTAAAAAGACATCTCGATTTGTGATCCTAGGTGATACCCTTTACTGTCGAAACATCAAATGTACATTACTATGATGTCTTAACCAAGAGGAAGCCTTAACTGCCTTAACAGAAGTACACGATGGTATATATGGGTCCCATTCTAGCAGTATGACATTAGCTAAGAAACTATTGAGGATGAGGTACTATTGGCCAACCATGGAAAAAGAAGCTCATCAGTATGTGCAGAAATGCATTCAGTGTCAACATGGGGATCTGATTCATGCTCCAGCTCAAGAGTTGCAACCAATGATTACACCATGGCCTTTTTCGTAGTGGGGACTTGACCTCATAGTAAAAATCACTCCAACCTCATCCAAATGCCATAAGTTTATCATAACCACCAATGATTACTTTACTAAGTGGGTTCAAGCCATTCTTATGGCCTACATAACGGGGAAGCAAATAGCCAAGTTTATCCTGAATTACCTAATTTTTCGTTATGGTGTACCACAAACACTCATCTCAAACAATGGAGCACCATTCAAAAATCAAGATGTGAAAGAGATGTGCCAAAGATTCAATATCCAAAACTAATTATGTACACCGTACTATCCCAAAGTAAATGGCCAAGTAGAAGCAATGAACAAAACTTTCCTGAAAATCCTAAAGAAAATAGTTAATGAAGTTGTTCATGACTGGAATTTGCAACTAAATCTCTCTCTTTGGGCTTATCAAACTAGTATTCGCACACCTACAGGAGCAACCCCTTTCTCTCTATTCTATGGATCAGAAGTCATCTTTCCTATTGAGGTTGAGATCCCATCATTGTGAGTGTCACTAAAAAATATGATAACTGAGGAAGAGTATAGAGTGTCTCGACTAAATGAGCTATAATTCTTGGATGAACGTCATCTTGATGCCCTTAATCATTTTCAAGTGTATCAAAACCAACTGAAATGGAGCTATAACAAGAGAATCAAATGTCAGTCATTCTAGGTAGGTGATCTTGTCTTAAAGAAAAATCAAAAGAACCTCCCAGATCAAGACAGAAAAGGAAAGTTTGATCCTAACTGGTTGGGTCCCTTTGTCATCACAACAAGCTACGGATCAGGAGCATACCAACTATCAACCCCTGAAGGTGAACCCTTGCAAGATCCAATCAACAGCTTTCATCTCAAAAAAATTTATGCCTAAACATGAAGGGTGTAAATCAAAAAATACAAAAAAATCATAAAAATGATCAAAATCCAAAAAAATGAGAAAAAGGATTGAAAAAAGTAAAGAAAAAAAATTTCCTCTAGTGAAAAGCACTTTTGTAGTGCTTTGGGCAAGTACCTTGGTGAAATCCTAGAAAATAGGCGTAAATGAGGTATCTCCATCTATTTTTTGGCTCTTTTGACCTATCATTCTTTGCATCACCATTCATCCCCCATCCATGTCCCTATCATGGCTTGTCACTATAAGGTATCACGAAATCTTTAGCACTACTTGGAATATTCTCAAGGTCAGTTTGTCCTACCTTTATTGAAGTAGGCTAACATATCACACTGGGGGCATTTCGTTATGCATCACAATCGGGTTCTTGTATATTTAAGGTCATGGGACATCTTATCAAAAAACACCAAAAACATTCATAAAATATTATCCAAAAAAAACAAAAATATTTGCAAAATCCTGTATAGCGAAAATCCAAAAACATTCAAAAAATTGTAAAGGCAAAATCCAAAACATCCAGAAAACATCAAAATCCCTAAAAAGGTTGAACATTGAAAATCCAAAAAATAATGTCTCTTGTCAAACTACATTGTCTTTGAGCTTGAACATAGGCAAGGCCATCACTGATGTGCCCCCGAGACACCCTAATTCAGTCGTTAGTGGTCTATTGTAATTAGTTGTCGTCTCTCATCTATTCATATCTTTGTCCTATAAATCTATCGAGTCAGTCGAACTACGTGGTCTCTACATGTATAATGTAGGAAAGGATAATCTTTGATCATCCCCTGAGGCCCCGAGGATAGGTGTTTAGGTTAGGTACTTGGTCGAAACTCAAAAACTCTCTCAAAAATCAAAAAAAATCCAAAACATCTTGAAAATCCAAAAAGATCCACATATTCTGAAAATCTCAAAAACATCCAAATATTTAGAAAATACAAAAACATTTCAAAATGGAAAATCCAAAAATAATAGAAAACGTTCAAAAGACCTAAAAATCCTCACAAAATTTAGAAACCCTAAATAGCCTCAAAAAATTAGAAAATCCTAAACATTCAAAAAGACCAAAAACAGCGTCAAAATATTTCAAAATACCAAAAACATCCAAATATTCCAGAAAATCCAAAAACCCATCCATCCCATCTCGTTTTCACCCGCAATAAAATTTCACCCATAATAAACAATCGTCACCCTCACCCTTTGTCAAAACAAGTAGAAAGAAAACATAACAAGTCATAAAGTGCGAACCTAAAAGTCAAAATCTGGAGTCTAAATCATAGGTAAATGTGTCAGTGAATTTTATAGCAATAGCTCGTCTTAGTATCATCATCCTAACATCAAACAACCCTTTGATCAACATGTCCTAGGATGTATCATTCCTGCGATGGAGATCAATATAAAATATCACCTTAAGCTAATAGGTAGGAGCTATAGATAACACTAGTTGTTTGTCTTTGATCTTTTCTTATGATTTATCTTAAATGACCCATTCTGAGGACCTCTTGATGATGACTAACAAAATGATTTAGAGAGAAAGAAATGGGTCATCGATCATTATCTTTCATTTTTTGTGCTTGTTGATACTCTTGTAAAATAATCTTGGCGCATACTTGCTTAGTTGTGTGTAGGAAGGTCATTTGGAGTATGTTGTTGACTATTGCGTATGCTTTGGTCCAATATGTTCTAAGCTTCTAACTTGCATTCCAACGACGTTTTCGTATGGAAAGATGTGAACAAGAACTATCCTATCTGTTTGTCAAGTCAAAGTCCATTACACTAGATACAATGTCATCCCGGTTATCAATACCTTGATGCATCGTGTGTATTTTTTATATCAAAAAATAAGGAATGATAGAAAATACCAATCCTAAAGTGTGAGCACCCATCCTGCATTTCATCCTACATTTTTCATTGTCTCATCACCATCTCTAATAAAGTCTCAATGGATCAAGGACTTGTTGGGTCTTTTGAAGTAATAATCATCAACTGTCATTCTTTATTCCTTTATCTTCTCTTTGTGCTAACTTTGGCATCATGACACTCAAAAAAATCATCAATGCATCCATATTGCATCTACAAACCATCATCATACATGCATTTCATAATTATATCATAATCATAAAACATTCATCAGCATAATCATCCATATCATAATCATTTATATATCACATCATACATTTTGCATAATCATTTGAGTTGTGATAAATAATAGATTTATTATTTTAAGCTTCTTAAATCATTGCATATCATAAGCATTTGCATCCATACATCCATATGCATTCATACATCATCATCATAAAACATACATAGAAAATATGCAAAAAAAGAAATGCATCCACATCATGTACATCCATAACATTTGTATATCATAATCATTCATCCGTATCATATTGTGAAAAGATAATGAAAAAGAACATATCACTACATCCATCCATAGCATAATCATTGCATATCACATAGGCATAAAAATAAAATACATTCATACATGATCATATATAAGCATCCATACATCATCCATACATGAAATAAAGTCAACACATCATCACATAAATCATCTGTATCATATATATATCAAAAAATGTGTCATGGTACAAAATTTGGATCAGTGTATGTACATCGATAATAAGTACAATATCCATGAGGCTATCAAAAAGGAGCCCATGAATGTATATCAGTATAAATAATGGGGAAAAATAAAAAAGTGTTTGTATGTCATGAAGCTATCCCTGGTGGCTGCTACCCTCTCTAGCCTGCCACTCAAGTTGATCCTCTGATCGAGGGCGTGCATCACTCTGCTGTGAAAAATCAGGCTATCTCAATGCATATGGTACATCCCTATGGTAGTGCTACCTGTAATACGTAGCCTCTGTAATAGCCTCTCTATACAATTTGGTCAAAATTGTCTGACCATGGGTGGATGTCAAAAGGATTTCAATTTGTTGACATTGAGCCACCTCTTGATCTCTCTCACCTGTGACTGCCTCAACTCTCTACAAAGTCGCATCCCTCTCAGCTGTCACAGCAACTACCTAATGTCAAGCCTGGTCTTGCTTAGCAATCAAAGCTAAAATTTGCTAGTGGGCCTGGTCTCACTCACCTGTCAAAACCTACACCTGCTGCTATATTTGTACATCTCTAGCATCTGGTAGTGGTGGTGGTGGTTGTGGCACTAGTTGTTACTACACCATTGGAGGCTATTAAGGAGGTTGTTGTCCCACTAGAGGAGCCCCCAAAACCTTTCCATCATGGCCATCCTGGCCTCCCTATCCTCTACCCCTGACACCACTATCTCACAGCGTCCCTCTAGGAGGAGCACCTGCATGATATGTGAGTCATCTCTGTGGGATGAACCAGGCATCATAAGATAGAGTAGTCTATGCAATGGGTTGACCCTAATCATATACCCAAGGCTGGGCAACCAACTAGCAAAAACTCTCAATGGCCTTTGCTGCCAGAATGATTGGTCCCTAGGTGGGAACCTCTCTCGCAGATCATGCAAAAATGGCCCTATAGCCATCATCAGGCTTGTCCTAGACATCACCAAACTATCTAGCCACTCTGTCAGGAAGGTACCGCTCAACCATGGTATGCTCTCGACCTTGTATATATCAGGTTTGTCAGGCGAAGTAGAGTTATTGAACATCATCAAACCAAGTTGACATCTGAAGCCATGGCCGCCATCAGAACATGGTCATATCATCTATCACATGTCGCCAGTATGGGAGCCCAATCTATCCTATGTGCCTGAGTGTGATGGCACCTCAGTATCTCCATATGACGGGATCATTCGGCTCCACGTCTGCCATCTGTACAATTGGTCAAAGCACTGCAATGTGTTGTCATGCCCAGCTATGAAGGAATGTCACCCCTGCACCAATAGCTCTCTCATCACAATACAAAAAATCATACAAATCATGGTACAAGGAGGCCAGCATCACGGGCCCCCACGCAAAAGAGTCCTTCAGTAAAGCATCATCTGCCAAGCCAAGCCCCAACCTAGACTGAAGAATTGGTCACATTTTTCTAGAGCCACCAAACCTAAAATGATGGCCACAACAATCAATATGAACGTCAACATGTGACCCCTGTATGTCTCTAAATCAATCTATGTGTGACCAATGCAATATGGTCCATCTCCATCACCTCGAAGTAGGCATCCAATTTGACATCAGGATCGTAGATCACACGATCACCATGGATAGGAAACCGCAATATCTGCCACACATCCTCTAAGGTCATTGTTGTGTCTCCCATCAGAAGGTGGAAAGATGAAGTCTCATTATGCCATCTCTCACACAATGTTGTCATCATAGCCAAATGTGTCCTCACAACAGGTGCATATGCAATATACCACAATCTGATCTCTCCCAAGTGCTCTTGGTACAACTTGGATAGATCACCTAATCTCTCCAATACTGTGGGCCTATGCTCTATCAACATCAATGGTGGGAAGAACTCTTGCACCCACGAAGTGCACAGTGTCAGAAAATCATCAAAATTTGAAGTTATTTGGAATTTCTCTCTCAAAAATAACAAATGCGTTGTTGGAAACACAAGGGTAGACAACTAAGAGGGGGTGAATCAATTGTCACATAAATTATAAATATTAAACTTATTGTCAGACTTGATAAATAAACATGAAAGCATAAACCATCACCACATTAGAAACACACATAACACCAAGAGTTTTTATGTGGAAACCTTGTTAGGGTAAAAACCATGGTGGAGGTTAGTCCATAAGATTATACCCTATTAAAAGTATAAAATAATTATAAATGGGGAATGCACATGCATTCAAGCGCACTGCCTAGAGCTCACTGCTCAAATACAAAAGGCTTACTGCCCAAAGGAAGACTCACTGTCTTACAAAAACATTTGAATTACATCTGAAAGATTTTGAACTAAGAAAATAGCATATGCTAATGCTTGATTACAATTTTGGTTAAGCACATAAACATCTGCTCACTCTTCTTCACACTTTACTTCTACCTTCAAAAGATTGGAAAATTATTCACCTGTAGCACACAACGTACTTCACGCACTACTCGCACACCATTCACATCATGTCTTCAAATGGTACAAACAAATGATCATATATATCCAAAGCTAAGGGTAACATCATCTACATGTCGGCTTTAACAAAATATAAAATGTGTACAAACTTTCGACCCAAATCAATAAACAATTTATCAATGTGAATCAACTAATGTCATCCAAAACATAGTAAGGACCCAAACAATATCCTCAAACATGAAACACCTTAAACAATTATGCCTCAAATATCCACAACACGCTACAATCACCCTGTCGGCCAAGAACATGAAAAACATGAACTCATAGAAGAAAATCACTAATTGCGAGCACAACAATCAATATGGATCAACAACACAGATAGAGAATGATCTAGAAACATCCAAAAGCATCATGAATCACCACAGAAGCATCTGCAACAACTCAAATTACTAGAATCACATCATCTTCTTTCAAGAACATCAACTGAAGCAATAGAACAATTGTTAAAACACAAATATTCATAACTCGATAAAATCTTCATGCGAACCTCTAAAACTTCACATGGATAAACTAGATATACTTGTCAACAAACCCTTTAATCCACAACCTCTGATAATCAATATATTGAGCTAGCCATTAGTATGGTGGCTATACTGAACTTCCCTGCATCACTAACAACTCGTAACTTATTTTATTACAATTTTCTCAATATCCTCAATATAGACAGCCTTAAAGACATTAATGCCAATAGTTTTGACATCAATGACAACCACATATTAGCAACATCCAACAATCTCCCCCTTTGGCATTTATGGCAAGACATGATGTGAAAAACACCATCAACACAACTTTCTCTTGGCACTTTTTCTCCCTTAGATTCTGACTCTTTTCTCCTTAATGCTTTCACAATTTTTCACATGACTCTTCTCCCCCTTTGACATCAATGGAAAAGATACACATTATCTTTCTCCACACAAGTTCTGAACCACATTTTTGAACATCTGACTACTCCCCCTGAGTAGCAGCCACCACAACATTAATATGGATCAAGATATGACTATGAAACACACAGACTAATGCAAGTCAATGCATCTTAATTCTGATTAGGAGGGGTAATCACCCCTAGCTTCCCTCTAAGATACTCAAAATTATCCTTAGGCAAGGGCTTGGTAAAGATATCTACAATCTATTCCTTAGTGGGCACATACTCCAATCTGATTTCCTTTTCACTCACTTTCTCTCTCAAAAAGTGAAACTTGATAGACATATGCTTGGTTTTTGAATGCAGTATCAGATTCTTAGAAATGTTAATTGCAATTGAATTATAAAAAAATATAGAAATAGGTTCATCATACACAGCTCTGATATCTTTCAACATCTACTTCATCCACAATACTTGAGTACAATTATTAGCAACAGCAATGTATTCTTCCTCTACAGTAGATAAAGAAATGGAATTTTGCTTCTTACTTAACCATGAAATTAGCTTCTTTCCCAAGAAAAATGCACCTCCACTAGTACTCTTTATGTCATTCACATCTCCTTCCCAATCAGCATCAATAAAGGTGCTCAAAGTAAGGTCATCTTCTTTAAGATACCATAGGCCAAAATCAACTATCCCCTTCAAGCACCTAAAAATCCTCTTCATAGCTGTCACATGACATTTCTTAGGATCAGCTTGAAATCTTGCAACAATCCATATGAAATTCATGATATCAGGTCTAGTTTGAGTCAAATAGAGAAATCCTCCAATCATGGATCTGTATCTAGTCTAATTTGTCTTAGGAGAATCATTATCTTGTGTCAACTTACATCCGATCACCATAGGTGTACCAACTGGCTTTGAATCTTCCATACCAAACTTCTTTAGCAATTCTTTCACATACTTGGATTGAGATATAAAGATCCCCTTATCTAGTTGAGTAATTTGCAATCCCAAAAATAATTCCATTTCTCCAATCATAGACATCTCAAACTCACTCTGCATCTCATCAACAAACTTCATGCACAGACTATCATCTCCTCCAAAAATGATATCATCAATAAAGACTTCAACAATCAAATCTTTATCATGATCAATCTTGAAATACAGATTACTATCAGCAACACCTTTATTAAATCCAAGCTTCAACAAATACTTGTCTAATCTGGCATACCATGCTCTTGGGTCTTGCTTGAGTCCATACAATGTTTTATTCAACCGGAAAACCATATCTCCCTGATCAGTCAATTGAAATTCATCAGGTTGCTCAACGTACACTTCTTCTAGTTCACCATTTAGAAATGCTTACTTGACATCCATCTGATAAACCTTGAAGTTTTTGTAAGCAGCATAAGCAATAAATAGTCCAATATTTTCAATCCTAGCAACAAGAGAAAAAGTTTCTTCAAATTCAATTCCTTCCATCTAAGAATATCCTTTACACACCAGTCTTTCTTTGTTTCTAACAACTTCACCTTGCTCATTCAATTTATTCCAAAAGACCCATTTAGTTCCAATTACATTTTTTTCCTTAGGTCTAGGAACAAGAATCCATGTATCATTCTTCTCAATTTATAGTAGTTCTTCTTTCATCTCTTCCACCCAATGTTCATCTTTGCATACTTCATTAACACTATTAGGCTCAGTCTTTGAGATCAAACAATATTCTTCTGCAATTCTTCTCCTAGTTTGAACTCCTTTGTTCTTATCACCTATAATTTGATCTTATGAATGATTTATTCTTACATACCTTGGAGTCTTAGGGTATTCTTGAACTTCAGGCTCTTGTGATCTCACTTCTGCACTTTCACTAGTTCCTTCCTCTTGATTTTCCTGATTCATCAAAATGATTTGAACTTGATTTGAAGTCTAAACTTTCTTTCCTTTATCTAAACTATCATTATAATCGTTGAATCATATCCACATGTTTTGGATGGTCTAATTATGTCTTCATCAACCTTGACATTAGCACTTTTAATTAATTTCCTCAATCTCTTATTGTACCACCGATAAGCTTTTCTTTTAGTAGAATAACCAATAAATATTCCTTCATCACTTCTAGCATCAAAATTTCCTATATCTTCATCTCTTTTGATATAGCATTTACTCCCAAATATTTTGAAGTATCTAACAGTAGGCTTATGACCATACCATAACTCATAAGGAGTCTTACCGGTATCACCTTTGACATGTACTCAATTGAGAGTGTAAACAACAGTACTCATAGCTTCTCTCCAGTAGATATGAGGACATTTCCTTCCAGCATCATAGTCCTAGCAGCTTCTTGAATTGTCATGTTCTTCCTTTCCACAACTCCATTTTGCTGAGGGGTCCACAAGGTAGATAATTGTCTCTTTATCCCATGCTCTTCACAAAAAGAATTAAACTCACTGGAAGTGAATTCACCACCTCTATCTAATCTCAGAAATTTAATCTTCAAACCTGTCTCTGTATCCTTGAAAAATTTTGACTCTAGAAGGACCACACAAGTCAGTATGCACAAGCTCCAACACTTCATTTGAACAATGTTGTTTGCTTTGGAATGAAACTCTAGTTTGCTTCCCTAACTTTTTTTTTGGTACTAGATGCAATCACATTTATGGAACGTCCCAATATTCTACACTTTCCATTCTTGAATTGAATATTTTATCCCTTGTCAACCATTTGTCCAACACTTAAGAGATTATGCTTCAAACCCTCCACATATAGAACATCATCAGTACTATGCTTACCATCAAGAGAAATGGATCCTTTTCCATGGATTACACTAGCTTTGTCATCACCAAATCTTACAGCACCATCATCATACTTTTCCAAGCTCACAAATTTACTTTTATCACCTGTCATGTAATGGGAGAATCCACTATCAATCACCCATTCATCTTTTTCTTCAACTCTGGCAGCTAGAGCTTTCACCACATTTATGCAACTAGAAGATTCAATAGGTACAAGATCATTTTCCTTGATAGCAATAAATACCCATTCATCCTCACTTAAATTCCCTTTATCAGATTCATCATCTGTCACACCTTCATCAGCAGCAAAATAGCACTTTCTTTGGAATCTAGGTTTGTTAGGTCTTGGATTAGGAACTCTTTCCAGACACCTTGAGGAAAAATGACCTATCTTATTACAAGAGAAACATTTAATAGGAAATTTATCTTTATACTTACCTTCTCCTCTGGCTTCCCTCTTAACAGTAAGTGATTCAAGCTCATCTATTATTCTCTCTTCTTCTTCAATCTCTCTCATTTCCTCCTCATACTTGAACACCTTTCTAGAAGAACTTTCACTCGGATCATATCTCTACTTATCTTTTTTGGAGATAGTAGCTTTGAATGCAGATTTTGTCTTAGGAAGGGAATCACCAAACTCACTTAACTCAAAAGCAATAAGCTTACCAATCAACATGTCTCTAGTTACATTTGTCACGGTCCAGATCTCCTCAATAGCAGTAGCTTTAGCTTTGTATGCAGCAAGCAAGGATCTGAGCACTTTAGCAACAATCTCTGATTCTTCCAATGTTCCACCATCACATTTGATACTACACACAAGTTCATTCACTCTTTGCATAAAAGAAGTGGTGTTCTCATCTTCACCCATTCTCAACATTTCATATTTCCCTTTCAAGCTTTGTAGCTTAGCAATCTTCACATGAGCATCACCTTCATACAAGGTTTCCAACTTTTTCCAGATCTCATAAGCAGTCTTCAGCTCCATTACATTTATCATCTTGGAATTAGTCAAAGCACTCAAATATGCTTCCTTAGCCCTGATATTGTACTCGGCTTCCTTAATCTCACCTGTAGTAGAAGGACCATTATGTGGGATGATATATCTATTCTTTGTAATTGTCCAATAAGGTTCACCAATGCATCTCAGATGACACTCCATTCGAGTCTTCCACAGAGAATAATTAGTTCCATCAAATCTCAGACTATCCTTCTTATATTTTTCCATCCCAGATCACCTCAAGCTATTAAAATTCTTCCAAGGAACCTGGCTCTGATACCAATTGTTGGCAACACAAGGGTAGACAACTGAGAGGGGGGCTGAATCAGTTGTCACGAAAATTATAAATATTAAACGTATTCTTAGATATGATAAATAAACATGAATTATAAACCATCACCACATCAAAAACACACATAACACCAATATTTTTTACATAGAAACCTTGTTAGGGGAAAAACCACGGTGGAGGTTAGTCCACAAGATTATACCTTGTTAAAAGTATAAAAGAATTATAAATGGGGAATGCACATGCATTCAGGCCCACTTCCTAGAGCTCACTACTCAAATACAAAAGGCTTACTTCCCAAAGGAAGACTCGCTATCTTATAGAAACATTTGGATTACATCCAGAAGATTTTGAATTAAGAAAATAGCATCTGGTAATGCCTAATTACAGTTTCGGTTAAGCACATAAACATTTTCTCACTCTTCTTCACACTTTACTTCTTCCTTTGAAAGATTAGAACATTATTCACTCATAGCACACAACACACTTCACACACTACTCACACACCATTCACATCATGTCTTCAAATGGTATAAAAAAATGATCATATATATCCTCAACTAAGGATAACATCATCTACATGTCGGCTTTAACAAAATATAAAATGCATACAAACTATTGGCCCAAATCAATAAACAATTTATCAATGCCAATCAACCAATGTCAGCCAAAACATAATAAGGACCAAAAACAATATCCTCGAACATGAAACACCTTAAACAATTATGCCTCGAAGATCCAAAACACACTACAATCATCATGTCAGCCAAGAACATGAAAAACACGAACTCATAGAAGAAAATCACCAATCGTGAGCACAACGATCAATGTGGATCAACAACATAGATAGAGAACAATCTAGAAACATCCACAAGCACCATGAATCACCATAGAAGCATCTGCAATAACTCAAATTACTAGAATCACATCATCTTCTTTTAGGAACATCAACTGAAGCAACATAACAACTATCAGAACACGGATATTCATAACTCGATCAAATCTTCATGCGAACCTCTGAAACTTCATGTGGATAAACTAGATATACTTGTCAACAAACCCTTTAATCCACAACCTATAATCATTAATGTATTGAGCTAGCCATCAATATGGTGGCTATACTGAACTTCCCTACATCACTGACAACCTACAACTTATTTTATTATAATTTTCTCAATATCCTCGACATATACAGCCTTAAAGACATTAATGCCAATAGTGTTAACATCAATGACAACCACATATCAGCAACATCCATCATGCATCACTATTTACAAATGTGTCACTATATTCAAAACTCAAAAAGCGACGCTCGATGCATTTCAAAATTCAAATTAACAAATACGTTGCCATACAAGATGGCATCGCTATTTAGAATTTGGTATAACCTAACCCTAACTTTCAAATCGGAAAGTGTGTCGCCAGATACATATGTGTCACCATTTAAAATTTGAAACCCTAAAAATCAAATCTAGAAAAGCATCACCCTAGACATATGCGTCGCTATATATCATTTGGGCATTTCTGATTGAAGTTTGGGCGTCGCTACATAGTGACGCCCCCAAATTCTAAATTCTAATGCCTAATAAATGCATCAAAATTTCAAATTTCAAATCAAGTTTTGAATCACATACTAGTGGTCATGCGCCTAGAAGCTGCTAGAACTCACAAACTCGATCAAAGATGTGTCAAGGAAGCTCACGGCGCGCCATTTCGTTGAAGGGTCAAAGCTCAATTTGCAAGAAATCCTTCAGTGTGAATGCACAAATGAATTGAAAATGACCCCTCTTGACCTATTTAAGCTAGAAAATTAGGGTTTTTTTCCCTAATTTAACCTTCTTAATGCGGTTTATTATCATTTTCACCAATTTCTCCAATCTAGACCTAATTTTGATTCATTTTTTGCATTTTTGGCATTATTCTTGCATCCTGGAACCGTTCTAGACCCTTGGGGTAGCTTTTGAACCTTTGTTGAGAAATCAACCCAAAATTTAAATTTTTTGCCCGATTTCTTGAGGGGGCAAGGAGTTAGCTTTATCCTTCCGCTAGGGCATCTAAAAAATCATCAAAATTTTTATTTTTTGATTTGAGTAGCATTTTGATCAGAAAAGTGTTGTTCTTTGAACCAAAGCAGAAGGTACCTCGCTTCAAAGAAGGGCAAAATGTAGACATTGAAAAATGTCCTAATCGATCTCATACACTTAAACCAGGTTTATTAACATCATTTCCTCTTTATCTATCATGTTTTCGCTTAATTAATTCAACTAGCCTAGATAATTAATTAATTGCATCATTTTCGTCTAATTGGCCTAATTAATTAAATTAGGTTAATTCATCTCTTTTCGCACTAACACTTCATCTCATTAAATTGAATAGATCAAGATATTTGATCCAATCTCCTAAGTCATCTTATTTAATTCAATAAGGACCTATCTTATTTAATTAAATATCATTTCACCCCTCCCCTTTTTATTACATCATATAATTTAATAAATATCATCTAATTTATCTAATCCCCTAATTACATAAATTAAACCTTGTTTAATTAGCAATTAAACTAATTATTCCTCTAATCAAATGGAATATTTCCATGGAATATTCTTTATCCTTTTTGCACAATTTGTTTTAATTTGTAAATTAACCTTTTTCCTTACCCTAGTGGAATATTCCCTCTCCTCTAATCAACTCACTTAGCTTCAAAAGAAAGTTAACCCTTCAACCTCCTAAACAAGTTACCTTTGACCTGTGAGAGCAAGTCAAAAGTGTGTTTGTTTGAGGCAACTATGAGCCTTTGACTAACTTTCATCATGCATTCTCATTCGTTGATGAGAATCCATGATCCACGCCTCTCATCTCCTTCATCCTAAACCATTGATTAAGCTTTTTGATCTCAACCATCCATTCTTCATTTTCTCTCCTATAAATAGATCACTATTTGGAGACAAATGGATCCATCTTTTATTGCAAACTTATTTTGTTAAATTTACTCACATCCATACTCTCAATTTGCATACATTTAGCTTATTTTTAGTTTATTTTAGTTGCATAATAGCTTCAAGCTTCCATTAATGGCTTTCATGCATCCATCTTAGTTTGTAAATAAATTAGGGTTTTCATCTTTTAGCATAATTTTAGCTTAAATTAACTTAGATTAGCTTATAAATCACATAATTATATCATTTATAGCATAAAATCATGGTAACTTAGCTTGCATCATGTTCATTTTTAGCGTAATTTAGGTTTTCACACATCAAACATCATGGTTTCATCAATTCTCTTCCATAGAATCAACTTAAAATAGCTCACTATCATGGGATTGGGAAAGGGTCGTCAGTCCACATCAATGCAACACCAATTCCACAACAAGATAAATTTTGAATGGATTAGAAAAAATGTTTTGATGGCTTTTGTAGTTTAGTATGTTAGGTTTTGATAAAATGTTTAGTTCTAATTTTTTTTATCGATCTTGTTGAGATTTGAGTATTGGTGGCTTTGTTATGCTTCGATTCTTCATGGATCAAGTGTAATTTGGCCCATACCGGTATTTCACATCGACAAGGTCAATATAATTGACAAATCAATGAAATGTTTTGAGGACAGCTAGTAGTAGGTAATGGACTGTGCAAAAATGTTTTGGATAGTGAGAGTGATGATTGTAATATGGTGATTACAAAAGCAACAAGCCTGTGATAAAGGAAATGATATGTATTTATGACATGAAAACCTTAGTGCAATGATAGTAGACAATAGGTTTTAACAGCAAAAAGGGTAATCAAGGATAATGATAAAGGGAAGAAATATCAATAAAATGGACTATGAGATGAAAGACCAACAAGGTACAATGAACAACAAATTAGAAAGGGAAATTCAAGACCTATAGTTTTTGGCGTAAGGATAATAGGTTTAATGAGAATAATTATTCAAAGAGGGTAGATAATCAAAATGGGTAGTCATTGTAAGGGTAGTAACATCTCAAAAATTAGTACATAAACATCATAAAATAGAAAAGCACTTCCCTAACTATGATAATTATTCTGAAGGCATTTCCTTATGTGAGATTCATCGAGCTTGTTTTCCTATCAATGGTTCACACTGTTAATAAGGGCATGCAAGAAGGTTCAAATGATCCTGACCATTCCTCATAGCTATATGTTGGGTTATCAATTGATTGCGATAGCTTCAAATCATAGGAAGCTAGCTACAACAGAGAAGATGTGTGATAGTTCTATCGTTGCCTTCTTTGATGACCTAGGCTTCTCCTTACATAAAACTTCAATTCCTAGCTACTCCCTTCCACCTATGTACTCTTTAGCCAGAGCTTTTGAGAGATTATCCTTGGAATGTGATAGTATTTTTTTCACAATTCATTGCCATTGAAATCAGAGGAATCAGCATATCACTACTTCAAATGTTGGAGGTATAACAAAAGAGAGAATCATCCAAGTCTTCATTGGTTGAGTGAGTGTATTGATAGTATGTTTACCTCATTTTGCAGATCTGTATTGTGTTTCTTGTTACTCGGACATTTTTTGTTTTGCTAAAGCCCTTGCGTCAGCCTTGGGTCATAGCAGAGATCATCGTAAGGACTCTCATAATTTTTTTTGGTTAACTTCAATTAACTGTTGTATTTTTGGGTATGTATACACTCTTTCTATCGATTCCATTATCCCTCACCAATTGTTTTGTGGCGCACTAGTTCTGTCAATTTATTTTTGGCCATGGGTGAGTCTCTACTAAGAGGTCAACACAGGTGTGAAAATTTATGTTTTTTTAGTACATTGCATTTTCCTACTAACAGACCATTTAATATTCCCTTAAAGGCGGTGTAATTCTTAGTGGGCCTTTTCTTCATGGTGTCTATCAAACATCTTTGAATCTTTCAATTTTGATGAATTGTTAAGTATCTCTTAATATGACAGGTCAATCGAATATTTTATCAACCCTAATCATGCAGAGAAATCGTTAACATTTTATTTAAAGCAGTATTAGAATTTAAACATATATTGTGTCTTGCCTAAACTATCTTTGGCTGAATTAGAAACATATATAGCACGTCTTTGTATAGGCTTTGTTTAATTGACTTTTTGTCTTTGTCTTTCTCGATTTATTGTTTACCTTTGTGATTTTTTCGTTCTACGTTGCACATAAAATTACATGAAAAACTATAACTTTTGGAAACCCCTTAAAGAAAGGGGTCAGCAAACAATGAGCAGTCACTATCGATGTTTCTGCAAACTTGGCACCCATAAGCTTAATTTGATCGCATAAAACACCGAAAGAATCCAGCCATATATAAACAAAGTTTTCATCCTCTAAACCCCCATTCCAAAATACTGCTTTTTTCTTTCACTTTTTTCCATGTTGGCTAATCTGGTGGATATAAATAGATCATGACTCTTCTATGGATAGGAATAATCTTTAGTAGAAGCCTGTCAGAGGACGCAGGTTTGAGCTAGCTAGGTATCACATATTAGAAATATCAAAACACCCTACCAAAAGAAAGAAATTCCAAATTGCTTGTTCCCATTATTTACTATTAAACACGTGCTTGTTAATTTGATAAAGTCAAAGAGGTAAACTTCTTTCACATTGCTTGAGTTTTGTTTTGGCAATAACCTATACCCATTGAGTATGTTATCTATCAATTTTTTTGTAAAGTGAGGTTAGTATATTCAATTTATGTTGCTTAGATTTTGTTGTCTTATTTTTATTTTAACTTAAATCTATTATCTCCATCAACATAATTGATATATGTATTTACCTATACATCAACTTGTGAGTGCACACTTTTTTTATTATAATTTTGCATATGGATTTTGTTGTTGTGTGGTTTGAGTAAATCTATTTGTTCGTGGCAACATAATGTGTTGTTATGTGAACATGTAATTTTTACATGATCTTCTATGGGAACATGTCACCTCCACTCCCCCAAATTCTTGATGTTTTTGGGGATTGGGGATTTTGGGGAAACATTCTTAGTTGTGTTATTATTAATGTTAGCAGATAGGGGGTGTCTCCTTCAAAGAGGGGACATTTTCAGGGTGTCCTCTTAATTTGGAGAGTTTGGGGAAATGCTAGGTCCTCAAAATCCTCAAGGGATTTGTTGGTCTCCTTTGAATGTATTAGAAATTTGTAGTTGTCCTTTAGATCAAACAATTAAAAAATGATTTATTTTAGAAAATTAGGCCTTTTAAAAAAATTGGGCCACTAAATCCAACTTTAATGATTCATGGCTACACTTACATCCTAAGTACTTTAAAAAGTTAAATTAAGATCCCAATCTTATCCCATGTCCCTATCAAGTTTCAACAACATTGATTAAGGTTGTAGTGTAGTAGCGTCCATCAACTCCATCTTCCAACTACCATTAAACTAATGCAATATATATGCTTTTTCCATTAAACTAACACAATATATATGCTCTCACTTGTTTTGAATGTTGTTATAAATCCTCAATCAAATTCTTTTACTTTTCCTTTGTGATGTTAAACCAAAATTTACAGTGTAAACATTTTCTATTTCAAAAATAGATAGTTGAATTACAACTATTGTTCTGTTTAAAAATTTGTGCACAAACAAATTTTTACCTAATGACCTCAACCATTAACCATGCAAACAAAACACTAGTTTTGGTACGATTTAAGAAGGCATAAAAGAGGCTCAAATAAGAAAAAATACAATGATCACTTCACCACAAATCATAAAATAATTCCTAATCAATGAGATCTCAAACCTCTTCTCATATATGCCAAAAAAAAATGCTTCGGAAAACCCATTGCACACCAAGGTGCGATTGCTAGTGTAATAAGTATGGCAGTTAAATGGACTATGCAAGATAATCGAGGGAAAATTTGCATGGTGATTTTATGAGCACAAAATATGAGATAGATGATGATCAAACAACATAAAAAATCAAAATCAAAATCTTGCACTTTGAAGGCAATCACATCTTAAGGTGCAATGATAAGAGGTTTACAAAAGGTAAATTACATGTGACATTCCTTACAAAGTTTTCAAACCATGGTATGAAAACCAGGAACTCATAAAAAATGACAATCATAGGAGTTTCACAAAATGACAAATGGAAGGACGATCTTAGAAATGAATGAAGCATGGCCATGATCATGAGAGGACGGCCCTAGGTATAATAATGATAAAGGTCATATAGTGTAGTGGCAACCTTAAAAGGGGTAGATATACATCATCATCCTCACAAATCAACCATTTGACATTAAAGAAAGTATGATAAGTTTATAAGGATAGTTAAAACAAGTTATAGTCCTTTAAGTGAAGTTCTAAAAACATGCCTCATTCAATGGTCTAAAGTTTCTCCAAAACCATCATAAGGGTTTTTTAGTCTTCTTCAATTAATCACATATCACATGCTCATCATGCAAGGAGTGGCACAAAATTATTATGAGTCAAGTGACTTGTTCATGCTCATTTTGGTTTACTTAGAGATAGTTTAGGCCTATTTTAGCAACCCATATGGTTACAACTAGAGTTGAGAGGAGTTGGAGGCTAAAATTATGCAATTTGAGGCAATTTGGGATCCTTAAATAGAGGCTTTTTTTCCTTGTATGCCTGTTAGCTCTCAAAAATGCAGGTAAAGGGTACCTCAAGAGGCTGCCAATGTCTTGATACGTTTTAGGGTAACAGACAAGGTTTAATGGCTTAAACCTTCTACTCTTCAGGTGTTGCTAGACCTAGGCAGGTGTACCTTTGTGAATTGGGCAGACTTGACTCTTGATCTTCTTTTCTCGCAGTGATTTGTCCATGATGGCAAATGGAAGTGGACAAAATGAAATAAAATTTGGTATATATTGTATACCAATGCTAAAACTAAAACCTAATATGCTCAGTTAACAGATGTAAAGAAAAATGAATGAATCTTAATGGTGAAATGCAGAGACTAATGCCTTATTGGGTATGCGGAGTCAAATGAAATCTTAAATGAGTGACTTCTTTCTGGAGGACATTCAAATTGTTTGGCATATTTTTGTTTATAACTAATATAAACATGCAAGGCTGTGATTATTAAGTTCTTCTTACTGATCTAGATGAATTTCCCTGATTATTGTGATTAATTAAAAGGATTTAATCCTTCCTTGAAAGAACCTATCAACCAATCACACAGATACAACAAATGTGTACTGATAAACCGAACATAAACTTGTTATGTCAATTTAAATAACCAGACAACATCAATCTTAGAGACAACTTAAATAACTCTTTCAATAGACACAACAAAACAATTGACACCAGAAATACGCCAACAAATCAGATAATTTTCATTGATATCTCCATGACTTCAAAACATACATCAAAGTCCCAGATCTGTGAAACATTGTGTTCCACCGTATATCTTCTATCCTCTATCCTATTCTACTTATCGCCCCCATTTTTTTTCCAAAACAGATATTTATACATTGAGAATACGAAAGGCCATATACTTTCAGAAATTGAAATGTCACATGTATACAAAAAAAAAGGATTAGAAAATAATTATGCTCTATTTAGCCACAAGTGATTTTTAGCAAGATGATCTAAATAATCCCAGCACTCATATGTGTCCGCATCTCCAACAGCATTTTGGATCGTAATCTCCATCTTGATCATCTCCTCATTCTTTTCGC
>VDFB02137365.1:31839999-31877169 GCA_007258455.2 Sequoia sempervirens
CTCTCCTGCTGATAGACTCAAAATTGATGATGCTCCGGTAGAGTATCTACTTCAAAAAGGTATTGATGTATCAATTGTTTATGATTCCTTACTAGAGAATCTAGTTGAGATTGTTGAAGAAAGAATATTGCTTGAAGGTCCGGAAGGACACAAGTTTGAAGCCTTGGTTGAAAAGAGATGTACTAAAGCTAAGCAAATATTATCTAAACTTATCTTGGAAACAAAGAAATGCATCAAAGAAATATCAGATATCTACAAATATTGTCTTTGGTGGCTTGTTGCGGTATACTCATATTGGTCATCTTCCTTTACTCTGTTGGCCCTGTTTGAAAGCATCTGCATGAGAATGGATTCAACCACATTCAACTGGAAGAAGTTATATCCAATTATCAAAGAAAGATATAAGAAGGTTTTTGAGGTGAAGAATGTAATTTTTACTTAATTATGAATGTTCATTTTTTGTTGTTTTGTTTGTTTTGGCAAGAAGAAAAGAAAGAGAAAAAGGGATATGAACAAGATAAATAAAAATTTAATTGTTGTTGAATTGTTGAATGTTTGAGAATTTTGGATGGCCAGAAGTTTTTTGGAAGAATTGGAATCTTTTTGCAATTTTGATGTCACCATGTTTACATCTTTTTGGTCACCCTTTGCCATTGATGTCAAAGGGGGAGAGATTTGGAAAGTTGAGAGAGATTGGAGGAAAGTTTTTGAAAATTTTGGCACATGTTGCCATCAATGACAAAGGGGGAGATTGTTGGAAGAACGAAGAAGAATGATTATCTCTAAAAAAAATTGTTGTCATTGATGTCACCATGTTGTGGTTGCAAGTCTAAGTCAATGCCTAATCTAGTATTTTGGTCCGGTATTTGAATCGATATTCAAGCTGCAATCCCCGGTATTCCAGTCTGCAATCCTTCATAGTTCATAGTTACTGCTTGCAGTTTTGGGAAATGGTTTATGGTTGTTGAAGGCATGATTCTTCAAAATTCCATGTGCTCTGGTGCTCGTATGGCGTATTGGCATTATTCTGTTGATTAATTTTTGCATTGAAGTTTATTTCTAAACGAATTCTTGGATTAGTCATGATATGGTGAATTAATTTTGTTATGTGGACATATGTGCAACCTATTTTAGGTCCATTCCAACTTGATATAGCATGTTGGATCTTTGAATTTCTTTTTGGAAAGATTTTGTGAAAGCCTAGAGCTGATAGTTGGTATTTTTGGTGAATAAGAAGTGCATCTAATTAGGCTGACCTAATTAATGCTTGCGGATAGACCAAGTATATATATGTGTGTGTGTGTGTGTTGAATAGTTTTGAAGATAAAGGATGAGGCATGTTTGGTGTGTCTGAGCAAATGCGAAAGTGAAGAGCGAAAATGATGAAGTGTGTCAAGTCAGTCTATTGAGCATCATCGAAACTGCCTCAAAACTTGTTAGGTGCATCATTCTCAGTTCATTTTGGATGTGAAGCCCAATTTTGTTTTGTGAATCTTGTAAACCTCCTTTGTAAGTAGTGAGCTTTTGTATCTGGACAGTGAGTCCTATACAAGTAGTGAGCCTTATATATTCAGGTTTTTAAACTACTTTATATTTTGAGCTAACCTCACAGTGGTTTTTCCACATAAAAATATGGTGTTTATTGTGTTGATTTACTTTCTATTATCTACATTTCATGTTCATACTTAATAACAGAATAGTGTGGTTGTGGAATTGATAAGTGTTGAAGTTTTGAATTTGAATTTGTGTGACAACTGATTCACCCCCCCCTCTCAATTGTCTTGCACCTTTTAACAAAAAGATGCAAATTGATAAGCCCAAGAGGAATTAAGAAAGGTAATCTTTGGAACCAATGAGAAATGAAGAGAAGATGGACTCAAAACGTAATAATATTATTTCCTCTAATGCAATCATGGATTCTATTACTAATGAAAGTGATGTAACTATTCCACATAATAATACTCTTACAACTTATCACCCTATAGTTATGACACGAGTCACTAGTCAAGTTAGAATTTTTGTGTAAGTTAGTGAAATTATTAGAATGCCTAAACATAGGGATAGAACTATTTCTTATATCATAACCGATGATATTCCAAGTCAACTTGTTACCAAAAGTGATGTATTAAAAGGTGAAGATGATGAAGAAACTATATAATTGTACATTTAAGGTCCTCATTATTTAACAACTAATTGAGCATTGGTCCTTTTTATACCACCTTAGTGATTAATGGATGATTGTTACATAATTGTATGTTAGACTTAGGTGCCACAAATAATATCATGCCACTTCATGTTATGAATGAGTTAGGATTAAAACTGTCCATGTCCTATGGTAAAAAACAATCATGGACTCAAAGGAAGTGAATTTTATTAGGGTTTTGAATAATGTTGAGGTTTAACTTATTGCATACTTGAATAAATAATTTTTTATGGACATCATTGTTGATTGTTCACCTAAATGGGGTGTGTTATTTTCAAGAAAGTGGGAAAAATATATTGGAGATAGCATTTAAATGGAATTATTTTATATTCTATCCCTATGCATTGAGTAAATGCCAAGTTACATAGAGAATAAAATATATTGGATAATTTTGATGACTATTATAATAGTACTAATGAAGTCAATTTATTTGGTGTTGGTATAGATCACTTCATTATCTATTGTGATGAACATGAGGATGAATACATTGGACCTACTCCTCACCTTATTGATGAAAAAGGTTTGAAACATTTATGGACCATGTTATTTTATGGTACTTGTTCAAAGGATTGTTACAAGTATGTCATTGGCATTGTCATTGATGTCAACAGTTGGTCGTTGATGTCAACAGTTGGTCACTAATGTCAACAATATGGAGATTGTTGGTGTTGTCAAGTGTTGGTGCTAGTATGGATGTGTTGTGGTTTGATAAGAAGGTGTTGTGGTGCTATTATCATTGTTGTCATTGATATCTTGTATGGTTGTGTTGATGGATGAGTGTTGTAGTTGTAGTAAGTTCACTTGGTTTTCAAGTGCTTTTGAGAAAATTTGAATAAAAGAGTGTGCAACATGATAGAGGTGTGTTCAATGTTGTGATCCACATATCTTTGTGGTTGAAGATGTGCTTTTGTGGTTTTGATATGATGATCAGAGGTGTTCAAAGGTTTTATATCCTGAGTTTTAGGTTTTGGATCATTTTTTTGTGGAAGTTGTGTTTGATAGTTTTCCTGTCTGTGTAGAAAGTTGTCTGGGAGAAATGAGATTGCTCCACATTTCTTCGTAGTAAATTTTCTTCTCTTGTGGATTTGGGAACATACTTATATTGTCTCATATTTATCTTCCCTTCAAGCTTTTGGTGATGAGTTGCTTCACAAGTTCAATTCCTGTGTTGAATTTTTGTGGCAGTGTGTCTGGTTGTACAAAATGATGTATTCTTTAGTTTTAGGTGGTTGCGACAGTGGTGTTGGATATTCAAATGATGTGGAATATTTTGGAATATAGTGGAGTGTTTCTTTGTGGTCCACATGTTGTTTCTAGACCTAGAGAGGCATGCATGTTATCACTTGTAGTGTTAGTTCAAGTTTGGTCGATCTGGCATGCTAGTGCTATTTGTGGAGGTACCTTTGCAATGCCCACATTCTATGCACTAAACAACCTAACAAAACTATAACAACTTTACTAATTTTAAAATATATTTTTTAAAAGACAATGACAACATAATTCACTACTTATGGCTATAGACAATGATCTCATTAGATGGAAGCAAAGATAGAAATGATTTACTATTTTAACAATAATGTATACTTATTATGGGTCAACTTAACATACCTCTTACACACTCAAGCACCTCTCGTATTCCAACGCGTTGTAATTTCCTTACTCCCAATACCTATACCTGCATGTTCTACAAGACTTGATGTGCACATAAGATCGAGTTATTAGTACATGATCACCATAATAAGTGATATAACTACATAGCTATACAAGTCAAAAGGTGGTTTACAACATCAGAAGGGAATAAAAAAACCCAAAACAAAACTCAGAAGGACAGTCCTAAGGGCTTGACTTAATTCCTCAGGGGGCTCGTCTTTGACGACCTTGCCTATGTATATAATTTGCAGAGGAATAGTCAGCAGTTTGACTTTTTTCATTTCATACTGGGTTACTTACAATGAGGGTATCTTACCTCGGGGTCAACTTTACTTTGGCACAACATAATCCCAATAATTTTTATACACACTAAACTCAATTCCCTACTCAAAATACATCATGCCCCCTATTTTGAAGGTTATAACATTGTAAGAAGTACTAATAACACTATGTCACAGGAATACTATTCAATTATCTACACTCTTCCATTAAATAATTGTCATACTATAGACTAACGAATAACCACAACAAGGATTTGTATTAATGCATTTCAAATATGAACTATAATATGACATGATAATGATTAACAACTTAATATTTATTTCGAAGCTAAATTCATGTCATCCCTAAACAAATTAATGCTTAAAATGAATAACTCAATGATATAAAACTAATCATAACTAACAAGATTAATAATTTATGAAATAAATCTAAGATCATTTGAGTGATAACGACAATATGATAATGATATATTATATATATGTTAACAACCTTTATAAATGATAATCAAGACAATAGTCTAACTTGTTTAATTGATAATAATATAATAAATCAAGATAAAGTTTGATAATAATTCCAAAAGGTAAGATTTTGTTAATATGTTGTCTAGGGAACCATTGTTCCTAATTTATCATTGAATTTACTCAATTATTACAATTCATCTAAATGTGATATTATTCTTGCATCTATAAAATTTGTACTACTAGGTCTAGATTTAATTAAGACCAAACACAAAATACTACATCCAAGATAATGGATAACAATTTGAAAACTATGCACTATTATGAATACTTAATCATTAATAACATTGTAAGGACTCAACCCAATATGTAAGGTCTTATTTTGAATCACCATCATTCTCCACACTAAACTAAATAAATAATGTTTCTTACTCAAGAACTTCTATTTGTAGTATTTCGTAATTAAATTAAAAAAAAAAACATTTCAAAATGGAAGGATATTCTTAATCATTCACCTTCACAACTATATTAACAACTAAGAATATTTTGATGATTAGTATGTGCATTATAAATTTTCCAAATGAAATATCAATCCTATGAAACATTGACATCTAAAATTGAAATGATAATCATGCCTTTTCGTGGATAATAACTTTATAAATGTTTTTTTTATCAAAATATCAATCTTAATGGGAAAACTATTTGATAACCATTACTGATATCAACACAATACATTTGGAAGCAATGCACATTCACTCCAACCTTGGTGGAATATCTAACAGGTTTTATTCCCTTAGGAAAGGCCACCTAGCTTATTGGATGGATGTTTTGATTATGACCCACTTTGTTGATTTTAGCTTCATTCGAGTATACAATAATAACTTTATGTATATTTATATATATTTTTTGAAATGGCACAAGTTAATTTAATGTATCATCAAATCTTCTTCCCTTAAAATAAATAAATTAAACAACATTGATGTCAACTTCATTCAACTTATATGTTAAATTTCCCTATTTTCTAAATTGAATATTCGATATACCAACAAATTCATTAATTGGATTTTATACCCACTCACACTTAAATCTCACTAAATTGCATCTTTGAAAATTTACTCATAATCCAATACTTTATTATTAATTGAAAATGTGACTTTAAATCACAAGAATTTACCCAAATAAACTATATATATATATATATATTTTATTTACACAACCTTCACTTTTTATTTTATTTCAAACTATTCTAAAACAATTTTATTTATTTTACAATATTTATTTATTCATTTTAAAATTAAATAACTAAAAATTATTTATATGCAAATTCTAAATCAACTAAATTTCATATCTCCCTAACTATTTAACATACCACAAAATATCTTTAAAAAGCTACGAAAAATTTAAATCTTTAATTATTTCAAATACCTAAAGATATTGAGGCGGGGGGCCTAGCTTGATTGGCTAAAGCATCCTATTGCAGGAAAGAGGTCGCGAGGTCTAGTCTCCCCCCAAACCCATGGTACCAAAGGGTGCGTCACACTAGCACCACTAGTCATGTGAAAAATGTTTACCGGGTGCACTACTGTTTAGAGGAGGGTGGATACCCGACCGATTCCTATAGTCTAAAAAAATACCTAAAGATATCTTTAAAACGTAAACACCTTATCTCTTTTTTTTTCAAAAAATATGGGACCATTCGAATCTCACTTTATTATGATATAAGATTAGAGTAAAGCGTGTAATAAGTAATAAAAGAATTCTACCATTTTGGTATCATTATTTTTTTTGTTTTTCTTTCATAGAAGAGATTCAATGAAATCCATGGAGGGAGGAGTAAGGATTTTAAATAGTTATTATTTTGGGTTTTTCTTCTCTTTACCCTACTACTTAGACAATGCTAAATGACTCTAAAACTGGAAATCTACAGCAACACCCAAAGACTAACAAAATCATGATCAATAACATATCAGTTTAGCAGGAGTCATTACAACCTCAATTTTTTTTTACTGTTTATAGTTACATCTTGAGTAGAACATGGTATAGACATCCATCGAATATATGCTCAGATAGAGGAATTTTAGTATGTAGAATTTCTGGAAAAAACTGTGTGCAGATTTTTGGATCAACGTTTCAGATCATACTCCATGATCTATCATGGACTGTGGAAACAAAATGTTATTAATAGAGGAATTTTGTCAAATGTAACTGAAACTACCTTGGTAGATAAGAATGCAAAACGTGGACACAAACACAAAATGCAACAATAAGGCTAATATTTTTGGTGAGTATTCAACCTATAATTTTTGAAAACACACAATGAGGAAACTAAGTTATTTGCGGTTAAATAAAGTGATCAAACTGATGGCAACAGTTCTTCCTACCTTCAAATGAGTTTGATGGCACATATTACTATTGGGTGTTGAAGCCCAACAACCATCCTTCTTTTTCCCTCCAATTACAATGACCTTTCATATTCCATTCTTTTTCGAAGTCTTATCCACCTTTGGATAATGCAATTGAGTTGTATTAGTTGATTATGATGTTGTAAATGTATTCAAACTATAGAGATAATCAAAGTGATTCCCCTGCTTCTAAAGTGGATGTATCCATTCTATGGTGAATTTCTATAAATTCACATTCAGTGTTTACGTGTTCTTGAATTATTTGAGTTTGTTTTCTGCAATATTTTCTTTTATCAACAATTGGTATCAGAGCAAGGCATAATTGTTGTTCAAGAATTGTGATAATTTTTGAGAATGGAGGAAGCAGATAAATGGAAGATAGAGAATTTCACGGGGAAGAACTTTGGATTGTGGAAAGTGTAGATGGAGTCTTTGCTTATTAGAGTAGATCTTTCGCTCACGTTGGAAGGAAAAGCGAAGAATCCAACTACGATGTCAGATGAAGACTGGGAAAATTAGATAAGAAAGTAAGAGCGATAATTATCTTTTCGTTGTCCAACAACATTCTTTTTAATGTCACAACAGAGAAGACTTTGAAAGAATTGTAGGAAAAATTAATAGATATGTACGAGATGGCTTCGACTTCAGATAATGTTTATCTCATGAAAAAATTATACAATTTGAAAATGAAGGAAGGTGGAATTGTATCAAACCACTTGAACAAATTCAACACGTTAATCACCCAATTGGTATCAATAAACATTATTTTGGATAATGAAATCAATCTTACTACTGTGTTCTCTTCTAAATAGTTGGGAAGGTGTTGTGATGGCAATCAGAACCTTCGTATTTGGAAAATAAAAATTAAAGTTTGATGATGTTGTTGCAACTCTACTCAGTGAAGATATGTGAAGAAAAAATCAAGGAACCGCATCCGATGATGCCTTGATTTTTGGAAATAAAGGTAGAAACCAAGAAAGGGGTAGAAATAACAATAGAAGAAGGTCAAAATCAGCAAGGAGATCAATGTCAAGGGGCAGAAATGGAGGTTGTTGGTTTTGTGGAAAAGAAGGCCATACGAAGAAGAATTGTTGGTCTTACAAAAAGGTGAAAAATCAATCAAAGGGCAGCGAAGTGAACACCACGTATGAATAATATGACAATGTTCTATTCCTATCAACAAGTGAAGCCACAACAGATTTGTGGGTGTTGGATTCTGGTGCATCTTTTCATGCAACCTCATGTTGGGATGCTTTTCAAAACTATCATGAAGGTAAATTTGGTAAGGTGTATCTTGGTGATAATAAGGCATGTACAATTGTTGGCAAAGGTGATGTAATGTTAAAGTTGACTAATGGAAATAAGTGGTTGTTGCATGATGTAAGACATGTTTCTGGAGCTAAAAAGAAATCTTATTTCAATGAGACAACTGGATGCTCAAGGGTGTAGATTTATCTTTCAGTCAAACAAATGGAAGGTGACCAAATGAGTGTTGGTGGTTGCAAGAGGCAGAAAATTGGGCACATTATATGTGCTAGATAGTCTAGCTGAAGTGGGAGCAATGAGGACGCTTGCGAATAGCGAAACAAAACTATGGCATAGAAGGCTCGGGAACATGAGCAAGAAGGGGCTTGAAATATTGCTAAAAAGGGATTATCTTCTAGGTTTAAAATATATAGATTTGGACCTATGTGAGCATTGTCTATATGGAAAAAAAAGGCGGACCAACTTCTTGAAGACTAGACATGACAAAAAGACAAGGCCTTTGGAGCTTGTGCACTCTGACATGTTTGGTCCCACAGAGGTAACCTCGTATGGAGGAGCTAATTATTTTGTTACATTTATTGAATATTGCACACAAAAGGTATGGATTTGCATGCTCAATAGGAAATTAGAAGTGTTTACCAAATTCAAGATTTTTAAAGTTATTGTTAAATATCAAATGAGGAACAAGATTAAATTTTTGAAAACGGATAATGGGGGTGAATTTTTTTCTTTAGAGTTTGATGGTTATTGTGTAGATAATGGTATTCAATGAATTAAATTTGTACCATTCATGCCTCAAGAAAATGGTGTAGCAGAGAGGCTGAATCGTACAATTCTTGAGAGGGCTTGAAGCATTCTCTCTAATGCAAGTTTGGGAAAAGAATTTTGAGTGGAGGTAGTTAACACAACAGTATATCTAATTAATCACAACCCCTCTTCGAGATTGGACTTTGATTCTCCAAAGGAAAGATGGATTGGAAGGAAAATTTTCTATAAACATTTGAGGGTTTTTGGCAGCAAAGCGTTCGTTCACGTTCTAAAAGAGAAGCGAACGAAGCTAGACTTCAAATCTGAGTGATGCATATTTGTTGAGTATGGTGAAGATCAATATGGTTTTAGGCTATGGACTCTAGTGACAAACAAGTTGGTTCGCAGCCGAGATGTGATTTTCAATGAAAAGGCATTTCTAGGTATAAACAAACAAAGGTCATCAATGAAAGAATATATATCAATTGATGATGGTTGTAATGCGTCGTTTTCACATCCAAATTAGAATTTAAACTAGAATCAAAGCTCCTCTTAGAAATTTGTGCAGTCTCCTCTGGTCTCTATGCAACAACATATTTTTATAAATTTGCAACCTTTAGATAACAAAAATCAATGGTTTCCCTATGATCATGATTCAGAGCCCTGTAGAAGTCAAAATCTGGCACAAAATATGAATAATACCCAGTTTGTGTAGGATAATGTTTCACATTTTGGCGCACCTATGTATGATAGTGTGAAAACATTTAATTCCTCACAAGTGAATGATTGCTCTACATTAAGGTGTGTAGATTATGGGCCTTCAAGTGAGGTAAAATTTGAATTTCATGTGGTTACTTCAAGCTCTTCTTTACCTACCCCTGCCTCCCCATTGTGTCTTGTTCTGGGAAGAGAACATTCTATGCCATCTTTAAACAGAGTCACCCTATTTCTCTATTGCTTGATGGTAATTTTTCTTCATGTGCTGATCATAATGTGTATGGTGAGCTATGGGGTATACCTCTAAATTTCACAACGCAACCATCAAAATCTTCATTGCTCCCTTTTATTTTTTCTTCACATTCAATTCAATCACTTTTGAATCTTCAAACAAATGTTTTTCTCTGTCATCACCTAACACCCAAGTCACAAAGGAAACACCAATCAAATGCTTAAATAACATGCAACCTTCAATATTTTCATCGTTTCCTTTGCAATCTAATACACTGCCTTTGCAAACTCATACACAACAACATGAATTTGTTCCCACATAGATGCGTTCACACCCAACTAACATGGACATGGTAAATAAGTTTCGGGCTAGAAATTTTTGGAATATGCAGTCAATGGTTACTTTTGATATGCAAAATAACAACATTGGTGGTGTTGTTAATGTTGGTAATGTAGAAGTTTTTTATTATACTGTGTTTACTCAAAATAATGTTGTGTAGAGGAAAAATGTTGAAGATAAATTGTAGGAATAGGGTAATGTGCAAGAAGTGATTCCTCAAGTGTGGAGGTCTACCTGGGAGCGCCAACCTCTAGCAAGATTTGATGATTACAGTTACTAATCTCAAATCATTTAGAACTAGCAACATTTAAAGAGGCTTGCAATGATGCTCATCGTGAGAAGTGGTTGGATGTTATGCAAGAAGAAATGGATTCGCTAATGGAAAATATTACCTGGGATTTGGTGAAGCCTTCACCCAATCAAACAACTTTGAAAAATTGATGGGTATATAGATTGAAAGAGGAAGGAGGTAGGAAATGATATCAAGCATGTTTGGTTGTCAAAGGGTATGATCAACAAAAAGGTATTGATTTTAATGAGATATTCTCTCCAGTTGTCAACATGACTACAATTAGAGCGGCTTTGGGTTTGGTAATGATATATGATCTTGAGTTGGAGCAACTCGATGTGAAGATAGCGTTCTTACATGGTGACATAAATGAGGAGTTATATATGCTTCAACCAAAAGTTTTTGAGTAAAAAGGTAAAGAGGATTTATATTACAAGTTGAGGAGGAGTTTGTATGGGCTCAAGCAAAAGCCCCACGACAGTGGTAGTTGAATTTTGATTCTTTTATGGCTGAGCAACACTTCACATGTGAATCTGATCTGTATGTGTATTACAAGTTTTTGGATAATGGTGAGTTTTTTTTATTGTTGCTCTATGTTGATGACATTCTTGTTATTGGTTCTAGTATGAGAGTTGTTTGTGATTTGAAAAAAAAATTAGCTCAAAATTTTGCAATGAAAGACTTAAGGGCAACAAAGAGGATACTTGGCATGACTATAATTTGAGACAAGTGTAAGAGGGAAATCAAAATTTCACAAGAAAAGTGCATTTACAAGGTGTTGGACAGATTTAATATGAAGGGTTCTAAGCCTGTGAACACTCCCCTTGCTTATCACTTTCATTTTTCATCTAAAATTTTCCCTTAAACACCTTAGGATCAAGAAAACATGAAAGGTATTCCCTATACTTCAACGGTTGCAAGTCTTATGTATGCGATGGTGTGCACTCGTCCAGACATTACCCATGCAGTGGGAGTAGTGAGAAGATTTATGAGCAATCCGATCAAGACTCATTGATAAGCAGTGAAGTGGATACTAAGGTATTTAAAAGGAACTTCAAACCATTTTTTTTGGTTTTGGAGGTAAAAATGCATAGTTGCGTGGTTTTGTTGACTCTGATATGGCTAGAGAATTGGACAAATGGAGGTCTAACATAGGATATGTGTTCACATTTTCTAGGATAGCAATCAATTGGGTTTCATGGTTGTAACAAGTGGTTGCACTCACTGAAGGTGCAAAGGAGATGATTTGGTTGCAGTGAATTTTGGTAGAGTTGGGTTTCAAACAACATGTTTTCACTCTTTTTGTGATAGAAATAGTGCTATTCACTTGGAAAAGAACTCAACCTTTCATAATTAGACTAAACACATTCAGTTGCACTATCATTTCATCCAAAATGTTCTTGAAGAAGGAAAGCTGAAAGTGGAGAAAATTGACACAAAGTCCAATCCAACAAATGCATTGACGAAGATTGTGCCACAGGAGAAGTTTGAATTTTGTAGGACTTCTCTGCGTATTGTCAAGATGTGACAATAGGGGTGAAGTGGGGGGATATCACCGAGTTTGCAATAGATGTTGGACTTCAAGTGGGAGATTGTTGGGTGTTGAATCCCATCGGTCAACCTTTGTTTTCCCTCCAATTACAATGACCTTTCATATTCCATTCTTTTTCGAAGCCTTATCCACCTTTCGATAATGTAATTGAGTTGTATAATTAGCTGATTATGATGTTGTTGTAAATGTATTCAAACTATAGAGATAATAAAAATGATTCCCTTGCTTCTAAAGTGGACGTAGCCATTTTATGGTGAACCATTATAAATTCACGTTCGATGTTTATGTGTTCTTGAATTATTTGAGTTTGTTATCTAAGTTTTTTTTCTACAATATTTTCTTTTATCTGCAATTAATTTATCAATAATTACTTCAAATTGTCAAATTGTATAGCATAGAAAGATAGTTTTTTTAAAACTGAAAGATGTGCAGACCCATTTTCTATTTGAAATCCACCATTTGTAATGATAGAGAAAGGAAATAATTTTCTAAAGCGTACCTATGAATTTCTCTTTTCAGATCTTCAGCATGGCTTCCCCAATTGTTTATTTTTCCTGCCTTCCCTTATGAAGAGAATCTGATTGCCTTCAAACATGACTCAGTAAAAATAGGAGGAAGAAATAAACATAATAGTGGAAACATGACCAAGAAATACCAAATAAATGTACAACCCAAATACAAGCTTAGATATGAGACAGATCACATTCACAGCCCAACAAATCTATGCGAAGTTGGAGAAATTGGTTTGGTAGAGGAAGGTGACAGGGTATTTTCTAGATTCAAGAAAATTACTCAATGTTGTTATATATATACTTAACTACGTAGGGTAGAGGATGCTATAATGTCAAAACCTAAATGTGCGCATTATTAGGAACTTGGCAGTAATTTTCATTTTAATAAACATACTTTAAAGCCATCACTAGAAACCTTATTTCCAGACTGCAGCACACCAAAATCCATAAAAACCTGGCTAACGCCAATAAAATACAATGGGTTTGAAACAACAAAAAATAAATAAATCATTTTTTAGAAATAGACAGAGAGAAAGAGGTGAACTAGGAAACTTCATGTTGCTAAACCATCCAGGTATGACAAAGGAAATACACCCTCCTTGAGGCTTCCCTCCTCTTGCATTTACATAGTAGAGTCGCCTGAATTCCTCCTCACTAGCAACACCATTTTCTGCTTCCTCTTCTCCTTTATCCTTCAAATTCTTGATACAACATTCACATTCACATTGGCCTTTTCCATGGTTTTTGTAATATTTCTTAATTGATTGACTTGCAGTTGCAGGAAAGTTTTACACTTAGATCATGATGCAGAGTCCTGCCCAACATCTAACAGAATAACCAGACACAAATAAAATAATCCAGGACCCTTTTCTAAGGAATTGAGAGATTGATTATTACTATTACTTGCACCAAAAGGGGTGCAAGGGTTACACCAATAGAAAAGTATATGTAATTAAAACCTAAACATAGGAGATATGAATGACTATAGCAAAGCTTAGATTAGATATTCAGTCTAAGTGGAATTGATTTGATAACAGTGGTATATGATTACACCATATTGTAAATCAGAGAATAGTATAACCTCTACAACAGATAACTGAGGCAGGGCCCCACGGTTAAGATGGCCTCGACCCCAGATAAGTGACTTGCACGCATACACATTGGGCTTTCTCGTAAGTAATTTGGGAACCTACACCTGAAAGGATGATCGCAGTAGAAATAGGATGAAATTTTGATTGCTATTCAGTTGAATCATTGTTTCGATCCAATGATGTCTCATGATTACAATTAGAGGAAAGTTAAAGCAATTATGGGAATATCATTTTGTAGTTTGTGAAAGAGTAATCCCTGATCATTCCTTACTCTTGTCTGGTTTGTAAAGAGTAGGGATGGCCAATGTTGAATGGGTCTGGTAATGTTCACGAATCTCATGGGAGTGGGCAATAAAAATTGATTAGATATGACGACACGCTACTGGAAGAGGAATTCATAATGTTTGCAACTCTCAAGAGAGCGGGCAATAAAAATCAATTAGATATGACAACACGTTGTTGGTAAAGGAATTGATCCATGCGGTTTCCCAATAGCAAACCTTGAAACCAGTGTGAGACAGATTTCGGCTCAAAGTGGATTCACAGTATATATACCCTATCAACTAAATATAATAATACAATTTAATGTAATAATAATTATAAAAGTAATACAAATTTAGTTACATTAAAAAAATTATAATAATAACTATAATAATAAATATTATTATGAAATAGTAATACAAATTTAAAATTACATTATAAACATATATAATAATAATAAATACAATAACAAATATATAATATAATAATATTATAATAATTTAATAAAATAATACAATAATACCATTTAATGTAATAATAATTATAAAAGAATAATAAAAATTTAATCACATTAAAAAATATAATAGTAACTATAATAATAACAAATGCAATAACAAATATATAATATTATAATAATTTAATAGAATAATATATTATTATAATATAATAATACAATTTAATGTAATAATAATTATAAAAATAAATAAAAATTTAATTACATTATAAAAATATAATAGTAACTATAATAATTTGGAACGTTTATTAATTACATATATTTTATTTTAAATCAACTACTCGTAATAGTTCCCATTAAACATCTTTTAATTCACTAAATAAAAGGTTCAAAATGAAGTATTCGCACCTGCATATTCACAACTTAGAGTATGTTAAATGACTCTAGTGGCAAGCAATAAATATTAATTAAACAATAGACGTTGAATGCTTATGTCGTGCCATCCAAAATCACCATGAGTTTCTACACACTCCACCGCTAGCATCTTATTTTTATTTGCCTTTACAAGAGGTTGCAAGATAAACAAAAATGTGAGAAGTAAAAAATGAGAGGGAAAAATTGATCTACGGGATTTCTGAATAGTAAACAACTTCAAAAAATGGTTTAATGGGAGTGGTTTTCGGTGTGAGACAGGTTTCGGCTCAAACTGCATTCACAATATATATAGCCTATTGGCTAATAATTATTTTTCGTGGCTTTCTTTCAATTGGCTGAAATCCAGGCTTTCCCCCTACCTACACCACGATGGGACCTTTCTGGAGACCTATCCTCTATTTTTTTTTTCCAGTTGTTGTAATTGCAACTGTCCAGTTTAGCTATGTATGCGACATGCATAGCACATACAAGGCACATGGACAAAAGACATCTACATATGTCTTTTAAAATAAAATATTTGCATTCTATAAAGATTTATTCATCTTAACCTTTAATGAGATTTATCTTAAAAGTATATTATCATAATTATAAACATAAATAAAAAATCATCTCATTATTCATAGCTTTAAAAGTTGGATATTATTAGAAAAAACACATATGATTTTAGTAGCTATAATAGAAAATTACCATTCAATCTACATTCATGTTAGTGTTGTAAGTGGGGTTCGACCCAACTAGGATTTATTTTTCTTGATCTTGATCTGAAAGTTAAAGAGAATTAATAAAACCAAGAAATTTACACAAGGTCAAGGAAACAATTAAAAAAATTAAAATTATGTAAGAGAAATATTAGAAGTTTGAACAAGATACGCAATCTAGGGTTCATTGAAATGAAATTTATCAAATTATCAATACTATGGAACAAAATAATTAATAAAATGAACAAAGGATCAATACAAAATTTAAGACTAATAATTAATATATGAAAATTTTATTAACACCATATTATTCATCTTTGTTTAGAATTTTTTTTTTATAATAATCAACATATCTCAAGAAATTATATATTTTAATTAAGAAATAAATGTATAAATTTTTCAATTTCTACATTTCTATTTTCTATAAATTGGAGAGTTTTCAACATTTGACATAGCATGGTCATGTGTATTTTTCTTGTTTTAGAATTATCTCTCAAAGAATTAATATATTATTATTTCTAAAAAAATATTATCTTCAATATTTTTTTTATTTCAAAGAATTCAATCAATGATTTTAATAATGAGTGTAGATGATAATGTGTTTTCTACTAAGACTAGTGGCATCATAATTTATGATTGTTATTACTTGTTTCTTTATGTCTATGTTATTGAACAAAGTAATTAATTCATGTCTATTAATGCCTTAAATTTTCTTCTCTATACTCATAAACATAAAAATATTGAAGACCCTAATTATTTTTTTCATTGTAAATATGTCTTTTCTAATTTATTGCAAGTAATCAAGAAATATTTAGATGTTCTTAAAATCGATATAGATAATATTTAATTTTAGTATTCAATAAATTTTTGGTCTATATTTAATTCTTTTGCTACTATATTTGGCTCTCATAGTTGCTTTTTTTCTAATTTTTATGCTCATGCTTGCAAGCACCTAATCTGTTATTATTTTATTTTTCTTAAAAACAAGATTTGTTGTATATTTTGAAAGATTATTACTATTGTGCAATATTAGCCACTATATTTAGTATGTAGAGGTCTTTGTAAATATCTAAACATGTGGATATATATAGAACAATGTTGGAAAGTTCACCTCTTTTGCATAGTTTTCCTTAAAAATTCTAAATGGGCATTGTTCTTTAGTAGGAATAATTTCAATAATATTGTCTTCTATATCATGAATACATCTAGAATATGTGTATCCATGTACTGATGTATCACTTGATATTTCACTATTAATTTCACTATCTATTTCACTCTTATTTGATAAAAATGTGATTAAGTTAGTACAATTATTTTTATCCTAGACACCATTTCACTTGTTTTTTATTCCCATGTTTTTATTTATTATACATTATCATCTACACTTTTCTTCTAGTACCTTCATAAGAATGTTTATGCATACTTTCCATTTTCTTACAACTTTTTATTTTATTTTTCTCTTTATCGAAACTATAACTATTGTTATATCCTTAGTGGATCTAGGTGATGTTTTTTGCACAATGCTTATTTTCTTAGTACATTAATTATTGTCCAAATTAGATTTGTTTGTGTTCATTTTTAGACCCACTATCTATTTAACCTCCACTAAATAATTGTGTGATTCCCTTATATCCTCTTTTTCATTTCTTTCTTAATATTTTAAAATTTCCAAAATCTCTTCTTTTTGAAATCAAATATATGTTTTCTTACTTATTTTCACACATGCATATGATCCCAATAATGCTCATATAAATATTGCTTCACTTTTAGTGCTCCTTTTAAAGTGTAAAATACAACAACAAGCAAATATATAATGTTTATCTATGGATAGAACCTCACAACCTCATGGATTGTGGATTTGTTGAATAGCACGGTGATGTAGATTTGGGTCCTAGTTAACCCTTGGCATGGTCTACCTTCACTTCTTTCCACCATGGAAGTGTTTGGCGTTGACCTATCTTGGTGATGCACATTTGAGGTGCATATAATTCATTAAGGCTGACCTAATTAAGATTGTTTAGGTTGTGGATAGTATAAATACAAGGCGGAGTATGTGTTGAGGTGTGTAGAGTGTGAATAATGCAAATGTGATCAAGTGTGGTGATATGAGAATGCGTTTAAACTCCTATGACTCTAGCTGCATTTAGCATAAGGTGTCTACATTTTTAGTGTGCTAGAAGTTGTTGGAGGTAGTGAACCAAAGGTTGTGGATGACATAGAGTTCCAGTGGTGGGTTTCTCCTATTTCTTTGAGATAGTGAATCTATGTGTGAAAATTTCTTCTATTCTTCTATTCTTCTTTCTTCTTGGCAGTGAGCCACCTGACAGTGATCCTTTCTTATTTTTTCGGGTAGTGAGCATAATTATATTTGGTGTTGTTATCCATTACATGTGAGTTAATCTTCACCGTGGTTTTTCCCTACTTAGGGTTTTACACGTAAATCTGGTGTTCTCTTGTGTATGGTTGTGTTTGCATTGTTGTTTCACATGCTTACATTTTTCCAATGCTTAATTAGGGTTTAAATTTTGATAAGGGTCTGAAAGTTAATGAGGGATTGAATTTTTTATTGTACAACTGATTCACCCATCCTCTCAGTTGTCCTATGCATCTAACAATTGGTATCAGAGTTGTGGTTCCTTGGAGAAAGCTTAACTGCTTGAGGTAGATCCGTATGGCGCACAAAAAGGGTATCAAAGCTCATATGTTCAATGGAATGAATTATGCTTATTAGAAATCCAAGATGGAGTCCTTTTTGGTCTCTCTTGGATTTTCTGCCTAGAAATCAATTGAAAAAGGATATACTATGTCTATCGCTAGTCTAAAAAGTGATGATAAAATCAAGGAATATAAGAACAATGGAAAAACAAGGAATGTTATATTGAGTGGACTCTTAGATTCAAAACTTTGAAAGGTGATAAGTTTGAAAAATGCAAAAAGAGATCTGGACAAAGTTGGAGAGTATTTATGAAGGATATGATAAAGTCAAGAAAGCAAAGATACAAAACTACAAAGCCAAATTTGAAACCCTAAGGATGTCAGAAGATGAAGACATTAAAGCTTGCATGCTCAAAGTGGATGAAGTTGTTAATGCCATCAATGGTCTTGGTGGTAAGCTGGAAGAAAGTGAAGTTGTGAAAAGGGTATTAAGAACTCTTCCTAAAGCTTATAATTCTAAATTTTTTGTTATTGAGAAATCTCATAATTTGGATAATTATATTAGAGATAAGATGTTTGGTAATTTTAATTTCTTATGAATTAAGATAGTTTGGTCAAGATGCTATAAAGAAAGAAACTACTTTTAAAATCAATAAAACAGAGAAGAATGATGAATTAGATCTTAATGATCTTGATGAGGTGGAAGCAAACTTTATAAGGAGATTGAAAAAGGGCACTGACAAATAGAAAGGTAAGTTACCCTTTAATTGTTTCAATTGTGGAAAGATAGGTCATTATTCTTATAAATTTCCAATCAAAGTTTCAAATGACAAACCTAAGGATCATAAAGGAAAATTTATCAAGAAGAGTTATTATGTTGAAAGAGACAATGGAGTATTTGATGATGAGGAATCAAACCATCCTGATGATGAAAGTGATGAATGCTTGTTCATAGCCCTCTAAATGTTGGAACTAATTCTACTAATTTTGAAGGATGTATGAAGGAAATTTCTTCAATAATAGGTCACAACATTGAAGGAAATATGGTGACTGCTTTTCATGCAAGAGAAAATAGGAATTATTGGATAATTTATAATGGATACTCAAATCATATGATAGGTGATAAGTGTAATTTTGTCAAACTTCGGAAGTATGATGGTGGTCTTGTTAAGTTTTTTGATAATACAATATGCTAAGATCTGTGGAAAAGGTTCAATTAGTTTTGATGGAAAACATAAAATAGATGATGTTCTTTATGTCAAGGGTCTCTAGCATAATCTTCTTAGTGTAGGAAAAATGTGTAGTAGAGGATACAATTTGGTGTTTCGGGATGATGGTTGTGAAATCAGAAAAGGAAGATCCAAAACTTTGGTTGTTGTAGGTACAAGGAAAAAAGGTAATGTTTATCAACTCAAAGGTAGTGGTACTAAATTCTTTATGTCTAACATCAATGAAAGTTGGCTATGTCATTGAAGAATGGGTCACATCAATTTTGATAGCCTAACAAAAATTGGTTCTATTGATGTTCTGAGAGATTTACCAAAGATTACAAATCCTATCAATGCAATGTGCAAGGAATGTCATTTTGGAAAGCAAACAAAGAAGAGGTTCAATACTAAAGAATATTCTACCATAGGACATTTGGAGTTGGTTCATATAGAGATGTAGACCTACCAGAATAAGAATGTCTCAAGGTGACAGGTATTTTATGTTGTTTCTTGATGATTATTCTAGAATGACTTGGGTAACATTTCTTAAAGAAAAATCAAAAGCCCTAGATGATCTAGGGGGATACTTTTTCAGTGAAAATTGAAGAGTTCCTTATGCTCTAGAATTTTGCACCATGTTGAAGAGCTCCAAAATCAGTGTCCAACGCAACTTGAACGAGCTCAAAAGGAGTTTGTATGCTTGAGTTATGGCCAGTCAAATTTTGGTCAAACCAGGTGTCGAGGCCAGTCAGAAAGGAAAAAAAATTGGCTATCTTAGAATTTGACAAAATTGGCACCAAAATGAAGAGCTCGTCGACACGAACCCAACGCCGCTCATTTCATTTAAATTCAAGATTGTTCATGCAAGTTACGCCAAGTCAAAGTTTGCAAGCACAAGGTTGACCAGGCCGTACAAATGATGACATCATCATGACATGGCTATTTTTACTATACAAGAAGATGAGGTGGACCAATCCTAGCATGACACATGGTAGTTGTACATCTAGTTAGTAGGTCCAATCAGCGGTCCAGTCAACAATCTTCGATAGCGTGGTAGACGACGTGTAATTTTTGGCGAATCATATTGTGCCACGTGGCACCTTCTTCGTACGCCATGTGGCACCCTCCATTCATTGGTTGGAACTGGTTGAACCGTCTAGAAAAAAGTAGTTAGGGGATCCCCTAACCTCTTCCATAACAACCATGGCCTCTACTGTTACACCCACAATCTCACCATTAACCATAAGTGCGGTAGTTAGTTTTGACATAGAAACAAATGAATTCAGTTAAAAAAATGAATGGTGGTGGGGGTCGACGTCCCGACCACCCTGCCACCAAAATAGTTAGCTGCCAATGAGCCATTGTATCACTTACTATACATATTGGCATAAGTGGGATTTAGTTAATATCCCAAAATCGACTACCCTTTTTTTTTAATAATTCCCTCCAAATTTAAACAAAAAATCTCCTAAACCTTTTAAAGGATTAAAGATAAATCTCCCAAAAGCTAGAAAAGTAAAATTTAAAGGGTTGAAATAATTTTAGGAGATATTTAAGAGAATATGAGAGAATTTTCTTATATAAAAGGGAGGATTTTCATAGATTTATTTATGTAAAAGGAGGGAAATAGGAGAGACTTTTACCTAAAAAGGGGGATATTGTATAATCTTGTAAATCACATGGTTAAAGACCATATTGGGTAAAATTTTTGTATAAAAGGGAGTGAAAATGGGAGAGTTGGCATCCACGTGATGGCTAAGGAGATAATCATCCTGAAGACTCAAGTGTTCATTTATGTGCAACAGAGGAATGTTATGTTGTTGCGTTGTAGAGAGACAGACTTGTAACTTGACAATTGCCTTGTAATTCTTTGTGGAGCATAAGCAAGGATCGGTCACTCTGTTGGAGAGTGGCTTGAAGACGTAGCCATATTGGCGAACTCTGTTATCAATTGTTTTGTCTTCTCTTTCTCTTCTCTCTCTTTTTTGTTCATCATAATTATTATGCTCTGTTCATTTTAAGCATTTTCAATTATGTTAATTCAGTTTTTAAAGCCTTAATTAATCATTGTAATAGAAGCATTCATAGCAATTGTCATAGATCCTACTTTAGATCACTAGATAAGTTCAAGCATTTAAGTCTATGGTTGAGAATTAAATGTATGTGAAAAATCAAGTGCTTGAGGTTCGATAGAGGTGGTGAATTCACCTCCAATGAGTTTAATAGTTTTTGTGAAGATCATGGAATAAAGAGGTAGTTATCAGCTCCTAGGACTCCTCAATAAAATGGAGTTGTGGAGAGGAAGAATAGAGCAATTCAAGAAGCAACAAGGACTATGATGAAAGAAGAAAATCTATCAGATGTCTATTGGAGAGAACCAGTTTATACCATAGTCTACATTCTTAACAGAGGTCAAGCAAGAGTGAACAGTTCAAAGACTCCCTATGAGTTATGGTATGGAAAATCTCCTACTGTGAAATAATTTAGAGTGTTTAGAAGTAAATGTTATATTAGAAGAGATGAAGAAAACTTAGGAAAGTTTGATGCAATATATGATGAAAGAATCTTCCTTGGATACTCTATAAAGAGAAAATATTTCAGGTGCTATAATAAAAGGTTGAAAAATATTGTTGAAAGTGTAAGTGTCAAAGTGGATGAAGAGCCACATCAGAGTTTTGTACTGATAGAAGGATATAAATCTAATGAATCCCCTTGCAGTGAAAAATAAAAAAGAAGAGAAAGAAAAAGAGATGACAGTTGAAGAGGAAGAATCTTTGGAAAAGATCCCTAAGACTTCTAAGTATGTGTAGAAGAATCATTCTGAAGATCAAATCATTGGAGATAAGAGCAAAGGTGTTTTGACAAGGAGAAAATTTTCCGTGATAGAGGAACATGCAATTTGTTTTTACTTTCAGAGGTGGAACCTAAAATAGTGACAGAGGTATGCAAAGATGAGAATTGAATTAAAGTTATGAAAGAAGAGTTGGAATAAATTGAGAAGAATCAGACTTGGGAATTGGTCCCAAGACTTGAAAACAAGAATGTGATAGGAACTAAATGGGTTTTCAAGAACAAGTTGAATAAGGATGGAAAATTTGTCAGAAATAAGGCTAGACTTGTGTGTAAGGGATACTCACAAGTGGAAGGAATATATTTTGAAGAGACTTTTGCTCCAATGGAAAGGATGGATGCTATTAGATTTTTTTTGGCTTTTGTAGCACATAATGACTTCAACGTTTTATAGATGGATGTGAAGTCTACATTCTTGAAAGGTGAGCTAGAAGAAGAGGTGTACATTGAACAACCAAAGGGATTTCAATTATCAGATTATGTTGATATGGTATGGAGGTTGAAGAAGGTGTTGTATGGACTCAAACATGCTCCTAGAACTTGGTATGCAAGGTTAAATAAGTGCTTGTTGCAGCAAGGAATTAGAAAAGGTACTGCAGATACCAACCTTTACTTCAAGGTTGAGGGAGAACAAATCTTGATTATGGTAGTCTATGTGGATGACATTATTTTTGGAGGAAATGAAGGTATGCACAAATTTTTTGAAGATGAAATACAAAAATAATTTGATATGTCAATGTGTGGGAAGATGAATTTATTCCTTGGATTACAAATTAGTTAATCAAAAAGAGGTATTTTCATTTCTTAGTCAAAGTATGTCAAGGAAATGTTGAAGAAGTTTAGAATGGTGGATTCTAAACCAATGTGTACCCCTATGATTATTGGTTGTAACTTGAGAAAGAATGATGAATCCCCTAAGGCTAATTAGAGCAAGTACAAATCAATGATTGGTGGATTGCTACACCTAACTATTACAAGATCGGATATCATGCATGCAATATGTCTTGTAGCAATATTTCAAGAATATCCTAGAGAATCACATGTTGCAATAGTTAAAAGAATATTTAGATACTTGAAGGGAACTTTGGATTTTGGTTTATGGTATCCTAGGATACTATCTTCTCCTTAATTGCATATACAAATATGCATAAGGCAGGTTGTATAGATAACAAAAGAAGTACAATTGGAGGTGCTTTCTTTCTTGGAAGTAGATTGGTTTCTTCAATGAATAGGAATAAGGATTCAATGTCATTATCTACTACATAAGAAAAATATATTGCAACAACATCATGTTGTACATAGGTGTTATGGATGAAGCAAACATTGAAGAATATCAGAGTATCATATGATAAACCTATTTCTATATTGTGTGATAGCACTTGAGTGTTATCAATATTTCAAAGAACTTGATAATGCATTCAAGAACATAACACATATCTATCTGGCATCACTTTCTAAGAGAGAAGTTTGCAAAGAATGAGGTGAAATTGGAGTATGTACCTACAAAGGATCAAGTTATAGATACTTTTACAAAGACTCTTCCTAAAGATACTTTTGTGTATCTCCAACAAAAGTTAGGGGTTATTGCCCCCCCTTCTTTCAACTAGATGCATAAGTTGGTGCATTTGTCGAAGAAGCACTTCAAGATACATTCTTGGTCCTGGACTAATGTCAAAGATTACCTCTCAGGGGGGTAGGTAATAGTATTTTTGTTTGGTGCAATCAAGTGGAACATATCTTATGTCCCTAAGAAAGAACTAAAATATAAGTGAAGTGAATAATGAGCAGTGCAGTGTGTGCAGTAGTAAGAATTGTATGTAGAAGAGCAGTGGAGAAAGAAGTTGCTTGCTAGTGCTACTTGAATACAAGTGTGAAAGTGGTGTCAAAGTGAAGTATGTTGGTGTTTCTCTTTGCAATTGATGTCAAAGGGGGAGAGAGTGAAGTCTGAAAAACACAAGGAAATAATTGATGTCAAAGGAGGAGAGTATGATCTGAAAAACATAGGAGGAGAGTAATGGTTGAATAAATCCTTAGATAGGGGGAGAGAAAGTGATGATTGTAGAGAGTATAGTGTCTGAAGAATAGAGGTAAATGGAGAGAGTGAAATGTACCCTAGTAAGCGGCAGTGTTGCTTAATGCATAGTTTCTTTTTTATGTTGATGGATTTTCAGAGTTGGTGTTGCCATAATGATAAAGGGAGAGATTGTTACAAGTATGTTGTTGGTGTTGTCATTGATGTCAACAGTATGGATATTGTTGGTGTTTTCAAGTTTTGGTGCTAGTATGGATGTGTTTTGGTGCTATCATTAGTGTTATCATTGATGTCTTGTATGGTTGTGATGGATAAGTGTTGCAATTGCAATAAGTTCACTTGGTTTACAAGTGCTTGTGAGAAAAAATTGAATAAAATATTGTGTAATGTGATAAAGGTGTGTTTAGTTTTGTGCTTCACATTTCTTCATGGTTAAATATATGCTTGTGTGATTTTGATATAATGATCAAAGGTGTTCAAAGGTGTTATATCCAAATTTTAAGGTTTTGGATCGTTCTGCTATGGAAGTTGTGTTTGACAATTTTCTTATATGTGTAGAAGGTTGTATGGTAGAAATGAGATTGCTCTGCATTTATCTGCAATGAGGTTTCTTATCTTGTGGATTTAGCAACATACTTATATTGTCTATCTATATTTATCTTCCCTTGTAGTTTTTGGTGTTGAGTTGCTTCATAAGTTTAGTTCTTGTGTTGAAGTTTAGTGGTAGTGTGTCTAGTTGCATAGGATGAAAGTATTCTTTAATTTTAGTGGTTGCGATAGTGGTGTTGGATATTTTGATGATGTGGAATATTTTGGAATATATTAGAGTATTTCTTTGTGGTTTGCATGTTATTTTTGGACTTGGAGAGATGTGTATGTTGTCACTTGTAGTGTTAGTTCAAGTTTGGCTAACCTAACATGCTAGCATTATTTGCAGAGGTACCTAATGGACTGTGGATGTGTTGAGTAGTGTGGTGATGTAGATTTGGGTCCTATTTAACCCTTGGCATAGTCATCCTTCACTTCTTTCCATCACGGAAGTGTTTGTTGCTGACCTATCTTGGTGATGCATGTTTGAGGTGCATACATTTCATTAAGTCCAACCTAATTAAGATTTTTTAGGTCGTGGATGGTATAAATACAAGGTAGAGTTTGTGTTGAGGTGTGTAGAGTGTAAATAATGTGAATGTGATCAAGTGTGGTGATCTGAGTGTGAGCTTAAATGCCTATGACTCTGGATGCAGTGAGTAGTAGGTGTCTACATTTTCAGTGTGCTTGAAGTTGCTAGAGGCAGTGAGCCAAAGGTTGTGAATGGCATAAAGTTGCAGTGGTGGGTTTCTTTTATCGCTCTGAGATAGTGAATCTATGTGTGACAATTTCTTCTATTCTTCTTTCTTCTTGGAAGTGAGCCACTTGAAAGTGATCCTTTCTTCTTTTTTGGGCAGTGGGCCTAATTGTATTTAGTGTTGTTATTCATATATACGTGAGTTAATCCTCATTGTGGTTTTTCCCTTCTTAGGGTTTTCCATGTAAATTTGGTGTTCTTTTGTGTATGGTTGTGTTTGTATTATTGTTTCACATTCTTACATTCTACTAATGCTTAATGAGGGTTTAAATTTTGATAAGGGTCAGAAAGTTAATGAGGGATTTAATATTTTTATGTACAACTAATTCACCCCCCTCTCAATTTTCCTATGCATCTGACAAGGATGGCTCAAGAGAAAGTGTTGTCCTAGTTTCACTAAATGATGAACTATCCAAGTGTGTACAATGAAATTTGTACCTAAATCAAATGGAAATTGCAATAAAACCCAAACAACACAAAATAAACAACACTCAAGATAAGGCAAGAAAGATCAAACCAACATAGAATCGAATGTCGAACCCCTCGTGTAGATTTTCCCATGATTTTTGATAGCATGTGTGCTCACTATAAATTTTGGTAATATAACACTCCTCTAATGGAAATGAGTGAGATATATTGATAAATTGATTAAAGGTTGAATATATAGGTTTTGGGATGAAATGGTTGAAGGGATAGGATTGTTTGATGGAGATCAAGGGTTGAGAGTGATTGGGATCTCTCAAACCACAAGATTGTGCCAAGTGGCACAAGGAGACAACTTGAGAGGGAGATTGTACGCTTGATGGGACAAGGCATTGCCATTATACTTTTGTTGCATGGTTTTGGAGTAAGCTTGAAGATGATCAAGAGTGTTTACACGATGTTCATCAAGCATTTCAAGTTGTTGCAATCTTTATTCTCTATAAGTGCTATCATCAATAAGGCCACTAAGAGATATTCTCAAAGAGGGAATTTCTAACTCCAAGGGAATTATTGCATCAACTCCATAGTACTCTAGGGTTTTTTTCCTAGGGATGTGTGAATACTTGTATGATAAGCCCAAAACATATATGATAGTTGAGTATGCCAATCCTTGTTATGTTTACTAATTATTTTCTACAACATTTTCTCAATTGTTTTGTTTGTCACTTCTGCTTGACCATTTGATTGTGGATAATATGGTGTAGAAAAATAATGTTGGATGTGAAATGTTTCAAAAAAATTCTCTTAACTTCCTTGTTCTTAAAAGGTGTTCCATTGTCTGAAACTAAGGTTGAGAGAATGCCAAATTGAGTAATAATGTTTTCTAAAAGAAAATGACAAATTAAATTAGCAGTCATAGAATGAAGAGGGATTGCCTCTACCCACTTCGTGAAATAATCTATAGTAGTTATGATGACTGTATTCCTTGTAGATGAGGGAGGGGATATCTTTCCAATGAAATCCAAACCCCAAATCAAAAATATCCAAATAGCAACTTGGGCATGAAGTTTAGACATAGGAGTGTGAATCAAGTTGTTATGTTCTTGAGACTTGTGATACTTTTTGACATAATCAAAACAATCTTGTTCCATATTTTTCCAATAGTAACGAATATGAATTAACTTTTGAACTAAAGATCTTCCTCCAAAATGCCCCCCACATGCACCCGCATGAGCTTCCTCAAGGGCCACAGGAATTTCAGATTTTCTTAGACATCTAAGAAGAAGTCCATTGAATTATCGTATATATAACATATCAGTGAGGATGATATAATAGGCTACCAACTTTTGTATGTGAGCCCTAATGATTTTATTGGATGGTTGAGGGAAAATTCCATCCTTTAAATAGTTAAATATGGGTTATCCCACATAAGTGGGTTACAATTGCATTGACAAAAAAAATTTGCTTGGGAACTCAAAAAAAATTGGGGGGGTTCACTAGAAGGGGGGATTCACTAGAACCCCTTAATGGGTTCACTAGAAGGGGGGTTCACTTGAACCTCATGTCAACCATTTTTTTGAATAAAAAAAGGTATTACTTTTTTTAATATTGTTTTAAGGGGGTTCTAGTGGACCCCCCTTCGCTCAAAGGGGTCCAAGGGGGTTTGCTTGAAGGGGGGTTTGCTAGAACCCCCCTTTTTTGCGCTTTCCCCCCTCCATCTACAATTTTATGCAGAATTTTGGGTTTCGAAGCTTAGGTTGAGGATAAAAATGGAATTAACTTGAAAATTCCAATTGGAGGATTATAGTCCTTGAAATGAGCTATCCATCAAGTATAATTTTAATATATTTTGGTTTTATTATGTATTTTTTAGTTTAATTAAACATAGGTTTTTCACCAAAAATCAAGCTCTTTGTTTTGTACATGTGGAAAAATAGGACTATCAAAAGAAAATACTGAAAAATATCTAGGTGCTTGTTATTGATGTCCCAAATCCAAAAATATAAATAAATTAAATTTTAATACATACAAAAAAAGTTATGTATTATACAATACACCTGTCTGAATTGTAATTGGTTTGAATTCAAAAATTAATTAAGAAAAATATATTCAATAAAACACTATTATGAAACCAAATGAAGGTGCTAGATATCATCATAGTTAAAAATATAAATTTTTAAAAAATAGAATTTTATCCTTCATAGAAAATAATTTGTGTTATACGGTGAACATCACTCTTTAAAAATGGTGTTTACTATTAAAAACTAGTTTTCAAAGGAGATGGAAAAAGAAATGCAATTTGATTCCAAAATTTTTAAAAAATATATATTTAGAATCTAAAAACAAAATGTCACAAATCACTATTTTGCACCATCTTCAAATTCCTCATGGTTTAGAAGCTATAGGTGTCCAAAATTGAAGATTTAGTTAAAAAAGTTCAGCTCAATGTCAAGTTTGGCCAAAAAGTGTAACCCACTATTGTGGGATCACCCATATTGTTGTGTACCATTCATTAGAAACTTCAATATTAGTAACCATTGTTTCTTTTGTGTATTCATTTATTGATGGTTCAATGAAAGTGTGAATGATGAATGTGAAGTCCACAAAATCACCATTGAGAGACACAAGGGAAACAACGCTTGCCATTACATCTACATTTCGATTATCCTTTCATAGAATAATATTAATAGTGTATGATGTGAAACACTCTAATATTGTTAATGTGAGATCTTTATATTTAGATAGTTTATCATGTTGTGCTTCATAAGACCCATTAATTTGTTGAGAGTCTCCAAGGATATGAATGCATTGAACACCTAAGGATAAGGCTGCACACAATCCTACAATAAGAGCCTCATACTCAACAGTGTTGTTTTTACATAGGAAATTTTGGTGATAGGATAAATGAATTGGCTTTCTTGAGGGAGGAATTAGTATAACTCCAGCACCAGATCCAGTTCGACACTTAGAGTCATCAAATTATAATTCCCATGTTTCATTATCATCAAGTTTCAACACATTTTTGTCAGGCAAAGAATCTTGATTTGGTAACATTAATGGTGAAGGGGTTTCGGCTAAATGGCCAATCAATGCTTGTCCTTTGATTTATTTTTGTGAAATGAATTTAAGGTCAAATTTAGTTAACATAACCCATTTAACCAAATGTCTGAATAATTATGTTTTAGCAAAGAGGTGTTTTAGAGGATCAAACTTTGTTACAAATTGCACCTCAACATTTAACAAATATTGTCACAATTTATTGGTTGTATATATCAGAGCCAAAAATTGCTTCTCTATAGTTGTATATTAATTTTCATAATCAAACAATGTTTGACTAATGTAATACACGAGATTCTCTTTGCCATTTTCATATTGTTGTGCTAATAGTGTTGCAAGAGCATGGCTTGAAGCTGATATATAAACAATAAAAGGTTTCCCTTGAATTTTTGGTTGTAAGATAGGAGGATTGGCCAAATATTGTTTCAAATATTCAAATTATTTGTGAAAATCCTTATTCCATTTAAAGTTTGAATCTTTCTTAAGGAGTTGAGTGAAGGGTAGAGTCCGATCCACCAAATATGCCACAAACCAAAAAATAGCTTGAATCTTTCCTTGTAAGTTATGTAATTGAAAAATGTTCTTAGGAGGTGGCATGTCTATTATTGCATCGATTTTCTTTGTTTCCACCTCAATTCCTCTATGTGCCACTATAAAACCCAACATCTTTCCACTATCCACACCAAAGATGCATTTCTTTGGATTCAATCTCATGTTGTATTGTCTAATTCTTTCAAATATTTTATGAAGGATTTTGACATGGTCTTGACGTGTTATAGACTTAGCCAAAATATCATCAACGTAATCCTCCAAGATGTTGTGTATGAAATCATGAAATATTAATGTCATAGCTCTTTGATATTTTGCCCCAACATTTTTCAATTTAAAAGACATCGTAACCCAATAAAATGTTCCCCAAGGTGTGGTAAAAGCTATTTTATATTTATCTTGAGGATTATTGAAAATTTGATTGTATCCTAAAAAACCATCCATGAATGATATCAAAGCATGTCCCATAGTTGAATCCATTATCATGTCAATATTAGGAAGGGGAAAATCATCCTTTAAAGATGCTTTATTAAGATTGCAAAAATTCCTACACATCCTAACGCTAGTGTCTGTATGGCTAGAAAACAAAAGATGCAATAAAGAACACCAGAAACTTACTAAACTACCTAGCTGACTAATCTTAACGAAGTAAACATAATAATGAGATATGAAAAAATAAAGACAGAGATGATAAAGCAAGTAAATAAAGGCTAGTGTGATGAATATTATCTCACAAAAGTGCCAATTCACCAGCTAGCTCCACGCACTCATTCACTTGCACACAAGCAAGAAGGGGAAAATTGTTGGGGCTATATAGGGGTCTGTCTTAATTAGACCCTCGCTTTGGTGTTTCCACCTCCATGGACAGCCAGAAAGCAATGAAGTAGAATATGCGATAAAGAAAGTAGAAAGAAATATTTTTGAACACTACAAAACAATACTATGCTACCCTATCAAATCACAAAGGAGAGGAGTGAAGTGTTACCACCTCCACCCAGAGGCTCACTAGCCAATGAAGGGATAATACAAGGTATGGACTTGGAAAAGTCACCACAACCGCAACAGTGATGAAGGGAGGTCTCGCAAGACTCCAAGCCCACAACTTCTATGGATGCTTCACACTTACAATGTGGAGTTGATGGAGTGTCAATGCTACTACAAGCTCACAATGGAGTGCTAGAATGCTAAAGTGAATGAGAATGTGCTTGAGAATGTGAATGAATTGTTAAGAGAGATGAAGTGAATGTGTAAAAGATGTTTTTGAAGGTCGGATGGGAAGGAATAAGGTGTTTCAAGTCAGTTGGTCGAAGAGCAATGCTATAATTCATCCCCAATCAGGTGTGTAATGCCTCTACCAACTTCAGATGCAGGAATCCATCAGGGATGGCAGTGCCTGCATGGACGTCTACATAGTGTGTGTGTGTCCCAACTTGAATATTCTCTCACTGACGCACAAGACAAACACCACGTGGATGCATTTTGGATGGGTGATGTGGAATTTCTCCTTCAGATTTAATTTTCTAAGGTGAGGGTATGTGAAAGGGGAATTTGTTTAAGGGGTGAAAATTCACTCCCATACATTTTTCCCCCACTTCAACGAGCATGAGTATCAATGAGTGCTTGGTAAAGTAGATCAAAGAGATAGAGATGTATACCTGAACCATTGAGGAAGTAGACTATGATCTGGTGAATTTGAAAGTGCAGGTCAAGAAAAGGACTCCATAGATACTCTCTTGAGGAGGTTTGAACAAAAGGACTCCATAGCCTCGTAGAACTATGAAGTTGCACAAAGTACACCAAAGGACCGTAGACTAGCAATGGACAAATCCCGTAGGATGTAAGTGCCTTACAGGCCCACATACCTGTAAGAAGAAAAATTCCCCCAAGTACTCTCTCATGAAGGAAGCCCAGTGTAGTAAGTGCCTTACAGGCCCGTAAACCTGCAAGAAGGCATCCCCCAAGTTATCTCTCATGAAGGAAGCCCAATGTAAGGGAACTTCACAGAGTTGGATTGGGAAGCAACTTCACAGGTGCACCTACAAAGCAACATGTTAATCCATAGATAAAACATTCCAAAGAACACAAAGTAGTCATGCAGGCAAGCAAGCTGATAGTCAAAAAATTGAAAGGATTTCAAAGGGGTCCCTCAGGAACCCTTCAAAAGAAGAGGGGTCCACTCAAGGGACATGTTGTTTGAAAGTGTAAGAATGCTTTTCACATATCGATTCAATATCAAGGGATCCTTTTGAAATATGTTCACTTCATCAAGGAATTTGAAAGGAAGAAAATGCCCCCTCGTGAGGGGAAGGTCTAGGCTTTTCCCGCAAGAAAAGTTGCTCCCTCCTCGAAGGAAAGTTCTTCAAGTTCTTTCTTTGCAAACCTATGATGAAGGAAACATGTTCCATTGGGGGTCCAAGTTGAGAATGTGGTTTTTGAAAAAGATTGCAAGGATTTTTTGAGAAAATATTTGTTGGCAACGAATGCATTTTCTAAAAATCGTAACATTGTGAAAGTGGCATTGTCACACATATGCGGGACAACTCAAGCAAAGAAGAAAGAAAGATAAAAGCAAAGTAAAAAGAGACAAAGACATCACCAACAAAGGGCATAGGGGTGATTTGATATTTTGGGGTCAGAGCTACTCATAAATATATATAAGTATAGTAGGGCAGGTGCAAAAAGATGGGGGGCCAATTTGTGGCCAAATTTTTTAAAATTTTTGATAGCTCATAATACAAGAGCATTATAATGTGCTCACGTTATGAGCAATTAAAAGCAAGAAAAAATAATTTGAGCTCATTTGCTTTGTGACTGTTTTTTTCTACCCATGGCCAAAATCCCTTCTTTTGTGTGCCCGTGTTCTAGGAGTGAATCTTGCAATTTTTTCATCAAATTGTTGTTATTTCATCACTAGGATGTTGCCACGTCGATAGGGAGGTTGAAGAGGTAAGGATTGCTTGTTTTTTCTTGTGAATTTGTTAGTTTTAGGTTTTTTTTATAATTATTTGTTGAATTTGTAGGAGATGATATTGAACTTGCAAACCCTCTTCAAAACCCTCCTGAAAATCCTCAACAAGTAGAGCAATAACAAAATCAACAAAATCCTCAATTTCAACAACCACAACCACAATCTCCTCCACCAATCCCTCAACATCCTCTTGGCACTTAACAAAATTTAATGAGTGAAATTGAAAATAATAAAAAACAAATTGAGGAGATAATCATGAGGTTGAACGATCCAAATGGTTCAACCATGGAAAGAAAAACACTTGCAAATTCACTGAAATAAATGTTAAAACATGTATATTCAATCAACAAACAATTAACTGGTTGGAAAGATAAGAGGCAGGCGGCTAGGAATTTTTATCGGGATAATTATCATATAAAGATATAAAAGATCTAAAAAATAAAAAAATTAGATTTGTGCTCATTATTCACCTATCCATGCACAAATGCAAATCTTAGCCTTAATAGATTAGGAACTTTTTTTGGGATAGGGGGTACATGGTTTTTGATTACCAACCATGCAACAATTGCGAAGTCCCACACTATTTCCTGGGGAAATCCTGAATTATTTTCATATGAGTGACTTCCAGGGGAGAGGTGGGGGGTTGACTCAAGATAGACCCAGTGCACATCAAGATCCTAGGCGGAAAATGAGATGACCTCTTGCTAGACCACCTCATGAGAACATCGTTATCCCTTCCATCGCGAAGGAGAGTACTAAGGTAGACACTTTGCAGGCCATCAACTCTTTGACCTAGAGTGTCATCCAACATCCCAGCTCTATACTACAACGCCATCCAAGGGAGTCTTCAAGTGGTGGGCTTCAATACCATTTGTCTCAGGCTTGCAGGGCGACTTGTTCATATGACCCCACCGACACTCAGGAGGTTGCTACACATGATACGTTTGCAACTATAGAGATGGTGAGGGAAACTAACATTTTGAATGAGGCCTATGGCATTGATACTCAGGTAAATGTTAGTATTTTCATTGAATTTAATTTATTAAATTTTAATTTTGAAATGCAAGATTAACTAATTTAGTATTATGATTTTAATAAAATTTTAGGGTCACAGTGTTGATACTGGATACACTGGCCCTACACCCGCTTATTACTCCACTGCATCTACCATTGAGGTATGTAACTAGTAAACAATTATAAATTTATTGCATTTTAATAGCATTGTTTTATGAATGGTATTCTAATATGTGATTTTGGATGTTGAATAGGCTAATATTGGAGGTTTCGAGGGAACACCTCCCAGTGCCAATGGATTTAGATAAACCTGCACGTAGGTAATAGAATAAAGAGTTTAACTAATGAATTGTACTTAATAGATTTGTGTAGATTATATTCTTATCATTGATTACATTGCATTTCACATCTTTCAAACTCAAAGCATTACTTCATATTCCATAACTAATAACTAGATGTTGATAGATGACAAAATTTCAACTACAATATAGTTGTTTAGAAAGTCAACATAAGCAGTGATGCAATTACTTCACATAGCAAAAGTAATAAGTAGGAGCAGCTTCCAATTGCATTTGCTTGTCATGGAATTCCATGAGACCACTTTTTACTGAGGTATCTTTTCAAACAGTTCACTACCTTGTCTGTTCTATGGATGCTTGGAAAAAATATATGAAAGAATAATAGTAAGCAATAGCATATACAAGGCAATGAGTATTTTAAAAAAATAATTCAAATAAATGTGGTCTCGTGGTGATTTCCATCACCATGAGACCCAATTATTTTGAGGAATTTTTTCAAACATCCCATTGCCTTTTCTATGCTACCACATTTTCCATACATGTCTACCAAATCATTTGATCAAACAGTTCATTTCCTTGTTGCTATGGCTAAAAGCCTAAAAAAGGTGCTTTCCAACAAACTATGGATGCTTGGAAAAAATATTTCAAAGAATAATAGTAAGCAATAGCATAGAGAAGGCAGTGAGTAGTTTGAAAAAATTCCTCAAAGAAATGTGGTCTCATGGTGAAGAAATTTCTCTAAGGAATTTTTTCAAACAACTCGCTACTTGAAGAATAGAAACCAACCCTTTAGCCAAAATTCCCCTCCAAATTATTTTCAAGGTCCTCATCCTTAATTTACCAATCCATGGAACCTTCCACCTTTTATTCCACTTGTTCATGTCCCCACCCCTCCCTCTTCATGTCACGATCGCCCTCCATCTCATAACCAAGACCACACTATACCATCCACCCCATCCCAGCATAATACTATAGAGAAGGAAATGAACTATTTGAAAAAATGCCTCAAAGAAATGTGGTCTTATGGTGATGCAATGCCATGACACATTTGTTTTTAATGGCATTCTATCACCATGAGACCCAATTTCTTTGAGGCATTTTTTCAAATAGTCCATTGCCTTCTCTATGCCACCACAATTATCGTACATGTCTACAAAAGCATTTTATCAAATGGTTCACTGCCTTGCTGCTATGGGTAAAAGCCTAAAAATAGGTGCTTTAGAACAAGCTATGGATAGGGAAAATAGTAAGCATGATAGAAATATATATTTTAATAAGTACTCAAAATTTTGTTCATTATCTCATACATTATAAGCCATGATGTGGATTTCTATTGTAGTTTTCATGATTGAATATATTTTTGTTTTATTTTCATATGTTGCAAGCGGATACACCTCTAAATGTTCATAGGGAAATGGAGCTCGATGTTTCATCTGCTATAGAATCCTCGATGGCTCTCACAGGGGAGGTATGAGGTAGATTACCAAATTTCAATTTACATTTTTTGCTATAGCTATTAGTTAGTGAAAAATCAAACCATTATTGATACATAGTTTAATTTCTCTTTGGATGGTTTCTACAAGGCTTCACCACGCCTTAGCATGGGAATTTCAATATTTCCCTCATGGAGAGTGATCATTAGATGAAGGTAAGTGATTATTTTGTTAAATATATCATTTTTTATAATGTAATTTCTATATATTAATGTATTTACTTGTTATTGTAACATATAAGACTTGACCAAGAACTAAACCCTAGGAGGAGGAGCAGGAGCACTCCTTGACCTCAGAATAAATGAGTGACATACCTATTGCCATCCGATCGACAAGAAAAGGGTAAGATTTTATTTTGCTAGCATAGAGAGCAATGACTTTTGATTCCAGAGCCCTTTGTTGTATGCCTATATGGCATTTTTGTACATATTTTGTATTGGATATATTTGACATTGTATGCCTATATGGCATTCTCGTAAGCCTATATGGATATTTTGTATATATTTTATACTTATATTGACATATATTGATGTATTCTTATATGACTATTTCGTTAATATAAATCTTTTTTATCGATGGTGTCCATATTTGCATTATAAATCCATGGTTCAATAGATATGAGTTATGTGTATTCAAGTGTATATGTGTATAAAAAATATGGAAGCATAAACAAGGTAGGTCAATTGTTTAACAAAATGCCTCAAAGAGATGTGGCTTAAAAATGTAATTGGCAAGTGTAAAGAATTGTGTAATTTAAAATGTGCATTGACAAGCTAAGGTTATAATAACAAACAAACAATGATCAACATGGAATATGCAAAATAAAAAATAAAAATGCAAGCAATAATAAAATGAAAGAAAATGTGTAAAGACTTCACATACTTAAAAAACTAGAGTTTCAAATGGACGAGTTCTACCCAATTATGTAGCCTTTGCTTCTTCTTTCTTCAAACTCCTCAACAATTTGACTTTTTTCAAAAGCTTGTTCCCCTCCAAACTTAAATTGTATATCACTCTTGAATGGAATTTAGACTTGAATTGATATTATATGACTTTCAACATGAAAACTCTGCTATTTCATGCAAAGGTGGTGGAACGATGATGAAAAAGGTGGTGGAATGTGAAAAAATTCATGTGCACTTCACAAAATCATCAAAAAGAATTTTTTTTGTCAGAGCACGCACAAAACCAGGAGAATATGCAAAATGTGGGCCTTGAGATCACGGGGATATTTAGTTTTTTACCATTTCTAGAGAAAGACAAAATATGCTCACATTATAATGTGCTCGTGTTATTTCTTGCTAAAAGAATGGCCATATCTCTGCTACTTCAAAACGTGCTCGCGTTATGAGAAAGTTGATTTTTTATAGGTTTCTTTTCTCTCTCTTTCTATCTACCCTCTACCCTCAACCCACAACCCTTAATCCATCTACCCTTAAACCCTCAACTCTCTACCCTCAAACCTAAAACCTAAAACCTATACCCTCAAACCCTAAACCTTCAACTCTAAACCCTAAACCCTTAAACCTTCTACCCTCTACCCTCAACCCTATACCCTTAACCCAATAACCTAAACCATCAACCCTATAGGTCCTCAACCCTCTATCCTCTACCATCTATATCTCTCCCATTCCCTCCCATTCCCTCCCTCTCTCTCTCTCTCTATTCTCTCCCTCCTACCCCCTCTCC
>VDFB02137365.1:31878472-31948046 GCA_007258455.2 Sequoia sempervirens
ACCTAGATAAGTCCCTCTAACTCCACCCCCCTCTATCTGTCCCTCTCTTAGGTCACTCCCTCCCACACCATCTCCCTCTCTCAGGTCTCTCACTCTCACACTCTCTCTCTCTCGCACTCCCTCTCACTACCTATCTCTCAAGTCTCTCCCTTTGGCACCCTGTATAGTCATCAAATTGCACCCCTCACAATTTCACATACATTCAAGCACCCGCTTTAGTGTCCACTCCCTTAGCATCTTGTGTAGGTTCATTTTATCACTTGCATCATCCTTTTTCCCCTCTCAGGATGCTCCAACACCCCTTTCCAGCAACTACCCTTATGTGTCAGCTTTGCATCAAACCTTGTGCTTTCCCCATTCATGTTGTTTTGTAGCGTGACATGTCTGGACATTAGCATGTTTGCAAAAAAAGGATAGACAATTGAGAGGGGGGGATGAATCAGTTGTCACAAAATATTTAAAATTTTCAAACTTAACTTAATCTTATATCTGATGAATGAACAATAAACCACAACCAATTAGCACATCAAAAACACAGAGAACACCAATATTTTTACGTGGAAACCCTATTAGGGGAAAACCACAGTGGATTTCAATCCACAATATTATACCCTGTCAAAAGTATAAAGAAGAATAATGGGAATGCACATGCATTCAGGCACACTGCCTAGAGCTCACTACCCAAAGAAGACACACTATCTTACAAAAATTTAGATTAGATCTATAGGGTATGAACTAAGAAAATAGCTTCTACAAAAGCCTGATTATAGTTTCCGTTAAGCGTAGAAACACTCCTTCACACTTTGCTCAAAATTCTTCACACTCTCCTCTGGAATGAAATGATTAGATCACTATTTGCACACTTGCACTTTCTCTGCTCACTCACACCCCTTAACTTCACACAAAAAACTGCTCTTATATATCCACAACATGGATTTACATCAATAACTTCGTCGACCAGAGTAAAATATGAAATATAAAACATATATACACAATGTTGACCCAAATTTACAAGTAAATTTTCAATGCAAATCAAACACCATTGGCCAATATTATATTGTGGCCCAAAAAAACATCCTCGAGCACGAAAAACATTCAAATTTTAATCTCCAAGGATCCACAACACGTTACAACCACCATGTCGGCCAAGAACATAAAAACCTAAACACACAAGAGGAAAATCACTAATCATGAACACACCGATCAACGCATATGTGCAACAAAGATAGAGCATGATCTAGAAACATCCATAAGAACCAGGAATCATCAGAGAAGCATCTGCAACAACTGAAATTACTAGAATCACATCAACTTCAATCAAGAACACTAATTGAAACCATAGAAAAACTGTCTGAACACAACTGTTCATAACACAATCAAAACTTCACGTGGACATTCGAAAATTCTAGTGGATCAACTAGATACACTCAGCAATAAACCCTTTAATCCATAATGACTGATCATCAACGTACTGAGCAAGACACCTTCATGACCTTCATTGTTCCACTGTCAACCTGCAACTCTTTCTTTTACAATTTTCTCAATATCCTCGACATATACAACCTTCAATACATCAATGCTAATTGTGTGTATGAAAATATTGCAGTCATAATGAATTCAAAACACATTCAATAAAACCTTATATCAAAGAAACTGAAAGAAAAATAAACAAACTCTTTATGGCAGCTTCTTCGAAGTCATTCTATTGCTCTCTATCTCCAGCGTTTCGTTGATTCAAATTGCTCTCAGATTTAGTATGCCAAGCTCAATGAAATGGACTACTAGAGAATGAGATTTAAACTAAAATGCATACTATACTAAGATGCATGATTATGCTATGCTATGACCAGATTATTGCTAAGAGATGATTATTGATAGAATGCTAAAGATGCAAATGCATAAGCATAATTGCATGTGTGTGTCTGCGTATATCTCTGAGTGTACGTGTGTAACCAATGCTTGGATTCACACATGTATTTATAGAGTTTTTCGAGGATTTTGATTGGCTGAGTTGATCAACGGCTGTGATAATTCCTGACAGATCGAACGGTCGAATAGGGATGAGACTGGAGAGAAAAATAGAAGAAAACGAATAAAGCAAGATTTTTCCATTTTCATGGAAGAGATAAGATGAGATGATGAAAAACCATCTTTTTTTTTTTTTAGAAGATAATGGAAAGATACTGAGAAGATAAATAATGAATTATCCAATTCATTTATTTATTTATGGGTGCATGCAGATTTTTCTTAATTAAATAAATATTTAATTAAGATTTTGAGGAAATCAGAAGATTTCATAATTAAATGAAATATTTAATTATGATTTGAAGAAAATAGAAGATCTTTAATTAAATAAAATATTTAATTAAATTTGAAGAAATGACGTGTATGAAATTAATTAAATAAAAATATTTAATTAATTAGAAGAAAGTTGTTAATAGAAGAAAAGAAATATTTAAATTTAATTAAAAAGATTTAATTAAATTCAAAAGATGATAATTAATTTAAATAAATAAAATGTATTTATTTAATTAATCAAGTAGATATGTGAAATAATCAAATAAAATAAATTTATTCAATTATAGTGGGAGAATAAAATGAATGAACAATATAATTAAATTGATTAAATTTAATTACATGTAGAAGACTTTAGAGAAATTAATTAAATAATAAATATTTAATTAAATGTCAGGATTAATTAGACATGACCAATTTTATGTACATACATTTTGCCCCTCTTTGAAGTGATGTGTGAAATGCATTACTTGAAAGAAAATAATTTTTTTTCCCCTGATATGTTTTTGATGCTGATGCCGATGATGCCCCCTTGGGAGGTAAATCACGGATGATGATATGAATTTTGAAAATGTGATAAACAACTTGATAGGATGACGACATTTTGTTGGTAATTAGTGATTTAGCTCCCAATAATTGGTGTAAAAGATGCCCCTGGTGTAAAAATAAAGTAAAGGCCACTAAAAACGCTCCTAAAATGACCCATATAAGGTAAAAGGGGTAAAAGTGAAAATCATTTGCACCCTTTTACTATAGTGATTTTTATGCTTTGACAGTGACATAGCGAATGCTGATTCCATTTCACACGCATAGATTTGAGCGGGCCCGCCGATTCCAGAGACCAGCTGCGTATGGACCACCGGTGAGTCGATTGAACCCTTTATGAGTCAAAATTTGTGTGTTTTTGATCGATTTTCAAACTTTTTCACTCAGATTTAGGAAAAAAAGTAATGTTTTAGCGCATCCGCCTATCTATTTTAGCGCATTCAAAACTTTCCGTAGCGCATATAGGGTGTTCTTTAGCGCATACAGGTGTAGGGTAAAACCAGGTGTTCTAGCGCATACAAAGTGTAAATTAGCGCTTCTAGGGTTGAAGTCCAGCTAGAAAACTTTAGCACATATAGGGCACAGAGTCACGCATTTAGGGATTGGCCACAACAGGGGTGTATTAGCACATATAGGGTTTTAGTAGCACATCCGCGGGGTATCTTAGCGCATATAGGGTTTTAGCGCTTAGAGGAAAAACTTTAGCGCTTTTAGGGTGCAAAAGCGCGCATACAGAGTTGTAGCGCTTTTGAGGTAAACTGTAGCGCTTTTGAGTTTTAGCGCATCGGAGGCGCAGATTAGCGCATCTAGGAAAATTTTGGCAAAATGTGTTTATGATGAAAAATGATGGTGTATACATTGCTTCCTTGGTCAATAGATAGATAAATTATTTTTCCATCATGTTGATATGGATAGAAATGATAGAAAATCTGATGATTAACTGATAACTTTGCTTCCCCAAATAGAAAACAAAGAGTCGATAGCTGATAACTTTGTTTCCCAAAAATGAAAAACAAAGAGTAGATTGATTGATTGATTGACTAATTGCTTGATAACTTTGCTTCTTATGAATGACAAACAAAGAGTAAATGTCTGATAAATTTTCTTTCCATGATAGAAACCAAATAGTAAATGATGGTTTTCAAGCATATTTGCATTCATGACTGAAGTACAAATGGAAAAAAATGATTGGATTGTTGATAAATTTGCTTTCTTGAAATAGAAAAACAAATAGTATAATGATGATAGAGTAGATTGATTTGATATTCAGATAGATAGATGCAGCCGCGATTGCATGATATGGGTCACTGATATGATTCTCTGATGAATTTTGATATGGGTCACTGATATAATTCACTTGATAGATAGAGCACATGATATGAGTCATTGGTATGAGTCTGATTAATTGCTCATGTGATGACAAAAATAAAATAGGAGGTTTTCGACAACCTCCAGATTAGAGAGTGTTTCCCGATATGTTGGGATCGGGTAGGAGAGCTGACTCCCGTAGAGATACAGTGCATAGGTGCTTGTGGGCTGGGCTCTGTAGTGGCCCTCTTTGGATGTGAGTGTAAGTGTGAAATCGTTGTGTATTGTGGTATTGGATTATTTAGTAAACATAGTGTCCTCCTTTATTTAGTAAATTAAATTAAAATGATTAAATAAACTAAATCTATGAAACATAACGTAAATAGTTATTATTAAATTAATTAATTTTTTTTATTGTAAATGTATCATATTTAATTATAGTTGATAATTTATTGCTAAGAAAAGATAACAATTTAAATATGATAAAGAAATCAAATAAAGATAAGTGATCTTATCAATTGGATAAATATGAAAAGAAAGATGATTTTTAATCAGGTAAAAGAAATAATATTTTCAAATTGAGTTTTTAAAGCAAAAAAATAAAAATAAATAAATAAATAAAGTAAAAATAAAACAAAAATCAAAATTCAAAATCCAAAATCTCGTTTGATATTGGCTTTAAGTAGAATCAATTTTGGGTTAATAGGGGGGATAACGGGGGAGGAATGGATGCCACGAGATCACCTCGTTGGAATTTTTTTTTTTGTCTATATTCTCCATTTCTTTCTCTGCACGTAACTGCTATATCATAATATTCTTCATACTTCTTTGAGAAATTGATTCAACGATACCAAGACTAAATGCAATCACATCGTGTATATGGTGGAAAATATGGAACGATCCATTTCACAGAGGACTCTGGGAGAGTACACAACTCCCTTTCGTGGCTGGAGCAAGGGAAAAGATTAAGCGATATCATTGACCAGTTGTTCTGGGCGTCTGAGAAAACTTTGGTCAGCAAGAAAGAATCGTTAGAAGAGTTGAATCCAGATCAGTATCTTTGTTGGTGCATCATTTCTTTTTAGTGAGTCTGAGGTATGTTTCCTTCGATGGCCATTTGAGTGTATGTCTTAGGCTATCCTGTTTTGTATGCATGTCAGCCCTTGCACCCCGGAAACAAAATAGAAATGTCTTCACGCATGTATAATTTACCATGAAAGTTTCTGAAGGTTATATGAACACGCTGGTTCCACGCTTCATGTGTATGTTATGAAATTGTTATTAAGACCATTGGTAAACGCTTTAACTTAGGATTTTCTTATTCTTTTTCTTAGCCTCCCTGTTTCTTCCAATGCTTTGATGGATGCACATATCCTGTTCTCTTTTCCTCTTGACCGGTGTAATAAATCTGACTCGATAGGATGAACTGGGTTAAAGGAAACTTTCCCTCTTTCACTTTAGATTTTCTTTGATTTCCTTACTTAAGTTTTCCTATGACCCTTGATGGTGGCGAACCCTATTGTAGCACATTTTTGGGTTTGTGTCTTGTATTTTGAAGTCATTGGCTGCTGGTATATTACAGTGAGTGGAGTCTAATGATTTGTTCAATGGTTATGTAGTTTGATAATCACCCTTGTTTAGTTTTCGTCGCCTTCCCCTGCATTTTTACCTTGGTACTGGAGAATGTGGTTTATTATTGAGCTCATTATGTTGCAATCAATTTATATGCACCCATTCTTTATGCTTTGTATTGAAGAATGATAGGAATATGTTGGCTTAATATATTATTGAAGGCTTCGATGTAGTTTCATTTTGATGGGTTTGTTTCATTGAGTATTGCTTTCGTTGTTGCTTTTCTTGCATACCATGAGATGACATTGTTTTGTGAGAAAATCACGCACCATGTCTATGCAGGTCCCATCGTTTCTTTGTGGTCATTTGTTAAACTCTAATGCATCTGTTAATAAGATCTTATGTCAGACTTATTGATTTATCCTATAAGCGGTTACGTTTTGACAATTATATTGACTCATTATAGACCAACCAAGATAGAGCCTCAATAGTATTGAATAGTAAATGTTTTGAAAACTGGAATATTCCCTGTCGTCTTCTTCAGCCAATCCAATCTCTCCTAAACTTTGAATAGGTCTCCTGTGGCTATGAATATGATCTGCTTCACACCTTCCAATCGCATTTTATTGACAGTTTCTAAATTTTGTCCAAGATATACCATTTGTGAATATCCCAGGCAATCATAACATTCAATAGACCACATTCCTCTCTGGCATTCTGACAAACAGTTCACTGTCTTACTTAAGCGACCTGAATAAGCATATAGGAATTGCTTGAACATAATAGGAGGTTCAGGGTTTAAATAATCTCTTTGACTTCAATATCATCATGTTCCAACTGCGGCGTTTGAACTTAATAGGAAATGTTAAAGAATTAAATAACCTGCTTGATTCTGCTGATAATCTATCGCCGTTGCAGCACTTGAAATTCTTTTTTTAACAAAGCAAGAAGATGGCGACATTTCCAAATTCCAACAATCACTTTCTAATAAACTTGGCAATCTGTTACTGTTACAGCGTTGCGAGTTGAGGCATTGTACAGAATTAAGTAGCCTCCCTGAAAACCATTGGCGATCCATCACAGCTGCAACTTTTAGATTTGCAAAGGTGTATTAAATAGCTCTCTGATTTCATTTGTCAAACTATCTCAGCCGCATACTTAAATTTGTCTTCCATTATCTTCAGAGAATTTGCATAGATAGTAGAATATGCATTAGATTCCTCTCCAATCGAGTTTGTTTAGTGTGAATCCTCTAGCTGACTGTCATGTTGTAGTCTCCTTTCGTGCGCCATGCTTTTGCTGCTTCCAATTTCATTGTGTTACTGCTGTCTGGACAGGGTATTAGTTGTTGTTTTAAAAACTCTTACAATTTTTACATTGCTCTAATCAATAACACTTTAAGAGATTTGTATTATGTTCAAAATCCAACAAAGGGCTCAATATAGCCGTGCCATGTTAGGACACATTTTATCTAAGCCAGCGCCTCCCATTTCTTATTCCTGATTCATTAATAATTTAATTTATTTCCATAGCTTTGAATCATTGTTGTTGTTATGCTTTACTTGGGCCAACTATTCTGGATTGAATAAGGCTTTAGTGCATCTGCCAACATTATCATGCTTTTATTCATCTCCTTAACCTTTGTGCATGACAATGCTCTGGTAAGTTTTTCCACTGCAACCATTATTATTTTCTTGGTTGGTCTAAATCTGAATCTCATGTTACTTGAATTTGGGATGTATCTTCTCAATGTAAACTCTATCTATTCACTAATAAATATAGGAGTTGCAATTTAGTCTGCTCACTCTCAAGCTCAAAGTCAGGTTTGAACAAATGAATGTATATAGATTTTAATTATATCAGTTCAAATCTGAAGGTCTAAACATAGATAAATCAATGAATCATTGTCTCCCTTATTATCTTCCTTATTATATGGAGTTTTATCATAGATAATATATTTTATTAATAGTGAAGTATGATATCTCTATTAAGGAGAAATAATAATTTATAATCAAAGAAATTTAATTGGAAAATCAAAGATAATATCCATATCTAATTGACCTTACAGTAAAAGATTGTTATTGTATAAGGGTAGAAGTGTTAATTTATCTTTATGTAGGTATTTGTATAATTTGTGGATGTATGAGGATTATTTTTAATTGATATGTTAAAGATGGTCTTTTACCAAGCTAGTTGGTGCTAATAGTTTAAAAGTATAATTCCACATAATATTATTGTCATATTATAATTTAATATTTCTATCTATTGAGATTATTACTATTAAATCGATATTTTGAATAATTGAACTCAGGATAATAATATTTCATTAAATTTTAGTTGTAGTTGATTGGCTATCTATAGTGTAAGGAACAACAATAAAAATTAAGCAATAACCCAAGCAGGTTGTTTCGTAAAGTGAAATTCATGGGTGTTGTAGTTGCTTGTTCGTGTTGGTGATTATTATGATTTGATGTTTTATCTTGACGTGACTTTTCCTTGAGTTGATTTTGGCTAGGATTCCGTTGAATATCTTGAAGACTTGCATGTTTTGATGAGTATGACCTTTTTGGTTTATTTTGATTTGACGAGTTTTATTCTTTGGGTTGGTGTTGAAGTTGGCTTGAAGCCCATATCATTGACAAACTCTTGTTGCTTCATTTTACTGTTGTTTGTGGGTTGTCGTTCTTTTGGCTTCTAGAGGCTTGAGATTATTGTCAGTTAATGTTCTCTCTTTATGTGCCCTTGATGTGGCAGGCGTTTCGATATCATGATTTTAAAAGGGTTGTACATGAATTGTTGAGTCCTTGTTTATGTGTTTATAGCGAGATGGATAATGCCTCGCGTGGTTTGGTCTTGAGATTACTTGCTTTATCGGATACGGTACAACCCTTGCCTAGTTTGGTTTATGTTAGGGGTCTTAGGGAGAGTGGCTCTTCGTGGGCGCCGGCGCCTCAGGATGAGGAAGGGCTCAGGATAACCCACGAAAGAGTAGTTAAACAAGTGATAACCTAAACAATAGAATTTAGAGGGTTGGGTAGTTTAAAAAACACAAGATAATAAAACATTGGATTCCTCGGCTATGCACTAGGGCTACCATAGACTAGTGATAGACTGAGAAGGCCGTGGTCGGCAAAGTCATAGTCTCGTCCTCACGAGAGATTATCGGCTCCGCATTAGCTACCCTATGGTGCCGGCGCCTCAGTTAGGAGGAAGGGCCAGGAGATCCATAGATGGGTGCCGGCGCCTCAGTTGGAGGAAGGGCCAGGAGAATCCCATGAGAGCTATGCGATGACACTCTCCACTTGACACCCTTGTGCTTGGTTGTAGTTGCCTCTGGTTATTGTATCTTTATGTTGTTTTCGAGGGCTAGGGAATCCATAGATGGGTGTCGGCGCCTCGGTTGGAGGAAGTGCCAGGGGATCCCATGAGAGCTATGCGATGACCCTCCCGACTAGACACCCTTGTTCTTGTTTCTTGTCGCCTCTGGATATTGTAGTCTTTATGTTGTTTCAGATTCTTGTGGAAATGATTTATGGATGCTCTTTGGTGACTTTCTTAATTGTTGTTGCTTGGGTTAAATGTGATGAGTTTCATAGTTTCATTTGATTTTGTTGACTCATGAATGTTGTTGATTATGTCATTGTAATCCGTGAGTTTCATGATACCTTTGTATGATGTTGAGTCTTGTGGTTCCCTGTTTGGATGTTCTTGGTTGAGGTCTCTTCTTGTCAGCTCCTTAGCACGGGGGGTGGGTCTTCGGACCCACGTGGTCGGGTGGAACGTGCTAAGCACCCCATTGGGTCCCCAGTCAAGGATCGAGAGGTGCAGATTGGTGCCGTTGCAGCGACTCCAGAGTTGTATTTGTCTTGGAGCCAGTTACATTACTTTGTTATTATCTTTCTGATGTATCATCTTATCTTGTTATGTGGTTCCTGCTCATATTGGGAAACATGTTTGTATCATTGTAAGACTTGAACAGTGTAAAGTAATCAAAAGGATGTGATGTAATATTTATCATTAGTGAACCTTGTGTGGATATGGATCCATATCGGACGTTATTCAAATTATTGTATTTATTTAAGTGAATGGTTCTTATTGATGGTTTATATATATGCTTCGTCATGGATTAGATTTGGCTTTCATTCTTTATCATTGATGTATGGCATTAGGTTTCGTAATGCATCCTCGTGTACCCCAAGGGACGTAAATGATATTGGGTTTGTTTAAATGAATGTTCATGTCATAACTTTTGTGCATCTCATGCATGTTAGTTTTACTTTAAAAAAAAATTTGGTGGTAATTGTTGCCTTAGTTGTCCTTTGGGGTTCGCACGACGGGGCATTACAGGCTGTTTGCTAACTATCCCATGAGGGATTCGAGTCAACAGGGGACTGTTGACTGCATTGGCAGATAGGTGGCACTCTGATCATAACACCTTTCATTTGTCTACTGGTGAGATGAACGTGACACTCGAGGATGTGTACAGGATTCTAGGGATTCTTGTGGTAGGTGCCCTTGTGGTTTATGACCACAAGGAGATAGGAGGGACTGAGGCACTGAGAAGGATTTGCGGTGACATGTCGATAGCCAGATATTGGGTGTCGTGGGTGGATTTCAATAGATATCCAGCCTTAGTTGTTGTGTTGGGTGCATTTATTGGAGGCTTCCTTGGACCGGACCATCGGTCGAAGGGATTTTCAGTTGGTTGGGGGAGGATGCTAGAGTGGATGGTGACTCAACCGTGAAGGTATGCCTAGGGGAGCTACATTTTGGCTCATTTATATCATGATCTACCTCAAGTAGTGTACCGAGGGTCGACTAGTTTGGCTAGTAGTGACACTGCTCTAGATTTGGGCATGGGAGCATATTGCGGTTACGAGGCCAGAGTGTGCCAGGGCTAGGCCACCAGGTAGGCCATATGTAGAGGCATATTCAGGTGCACTTGTCTAGCCCAAGCTGGGCAAGTTGGAGTACTGGCGGTGTGTGCTAGATGATGTGGATGCAGTTACATGGAGGTCGTATACAGATTGTGAGCCCTGGGATAGATCATTTGGAGATGCCATTTGTCTGTATACCCTGATATCTGATAGGACGAACCCTGTATATTATTGAGATATTTTTGGCCTTGAGGGTTCAGAGACAGTACGGATTCACGCAGGGGATGCCACAGGGTGTTGCTCACTATGGGCGATGCAAGGATGATCCTAGATGGGGACGATGTATTACATACCAAGTGGCATACACAGAGTATTCTAGCTTGCAACCTAAGGTATGTGCGTACAAGCCAAAGATAACAGATGCTGGGATGTCAGATGAGTACCTAGTGTATTTCCACACACATCACTTCCCACGATTTACATGCCCGATGAGCCAGGGCCCATTGCAGTAGTACAATAGCCAGGGGTGGAGAGACATGAGGGTGTGGTCGGCGAAGAGTAGGTGGTGGGTGGAGGAGAGGAGGGGGAGGAGAGTGGAGATGAGGAGGGTGGTAGAGATGAGGAGGTTGGTGGTAGGGATGATGACAACTCAGATGATGGGGATGATGGGGGAGATGATGGAGGGGAGGCAGAGAGGGCAGTGAGGCAAAGGTTCGACAGTCTAGCTAGTGCTCAGATTGTATGGTGACCTAGATCTGGTGGCAGACCATGAACCATTATCAGGGTTTCCTCCTCTTCTCAGCAGGCATAGATAGACACGCTGCAGGCCTAGGTGCAGACTGTTAAGGGTCAGCTAGGTCAGGCACAAAGTTTGATAGCATAGTTACAATCACAGCTGACACAGGCACAGGCTCAAGCTCCAGCACCAACACAGGTATCTCATCCTACCCTAGACCCACAGATAGCCCAGTTGATCACAGAGAGGGATGCTTTGAGACAGAGGGCAGTGGAGGCCGAGGGTGTTGCTCAGAGGCTTATGGGAAATGTAGAGAGTGCATCCTTGCGAGAGGCTATTTCCGAGGGCATGGAGATGGCGAGGGAGGCAGAGTATTATCATGTCAGACATGAGGAGTTGTGTCGTCCTGAGCGTAGGGAGCCATTCCCACGGTATCGCAGTAGGACCGGGATTAGGTCGCGGACAACCACACAGAGCATGGGGGTTACTAGGCCTCGGTGGGATCCAGACGTAGGTACTAGTGGCATGCCACCTCCTTCCGAACCGGCTCCATCAGGGGCATCGACCAACTAGCTTATGATGTTGTGATGCAGATATATTTCACACATGTATATCATTTTTGGAGCATGTATATTTGATTTTTGATCATATCCCATGTATCTCTCTTTGGAATTTTTAGTTTCCTTGGACATTGGACATTTGTATTATTTATGATGAGTGATCATATGCAACAGCGATGATTTTTGATGATGTGATGTGCATTTATGCATTTATTTCTATATGTTATGGATTTTGATATGCATTTCAATGATTTGATGACTAACATGATATGCAGGATGATTTGATACGATGTGTTTATGATGATGATGAAAAATGATGGGTGATGCGTACTAATGATGTCATGCAGGTGGATGACTTATGATGTGAATATGTCATGGGATATTTGATATGTTTTATGAAAAATGTTGTTTGGTAAATGATATAAAAATACATGTATGGAATGATTGTTTTTGGATTTTCAAATGCAAGTAAAATAATGATAATATGATAGAAAATGAATGTTGTGTTTATGACATGCATCATGAATATGTAATATGAATTGATATAAAAAATGATAGGATGATTAAAGGTATGATATGAATGTAATGTGACAAATGATAAATGATATGAATAACGATATGAAGTGAAATGATTAATAATAATGAGATGTATGATAAGATGATAAATGATATGTGATGCAACGTAATGATTTGTAATGATGATCAAATGTAATGATAAAATAAAATGAAATGATAATGAAATGAATGAGAATGAAATGATAAGTGATAAGTGAAATGAACGATAATGAAACGATAAATGAAATGATAAGTGATAATGAAATGAACGCTAATGAAATGATAAAGAATTTGAATGATATAAAATGATAAAGAACTTGAATGATATGAAATGATGATGAAATGATAATATGAAAATGAAAGTGAGATGATAATGAAATAAATGATAATGAAATGATAAAGAATTTGAATGATATGAAATGATAATATGAAAATGAAAGTGAGATGATAATGAAATAATAAAGAATTTGAATGATATGAAATGATAATGATAATGAAATTATAAATGGAATGATAAGTGATAGTAAAATGAACGATAATGAAATGATAAATGAAATGATAAGTGATAATGAAATCAACGATAATGAAACGATAAATGAAATGATAAGTGATAGTGAAATGATAAATGAAAGGATATGAAATGAAGAAAAATGAGATGATAAATGAAATGATAAGTGATAATGACATGAACGATAATGAAATAATAAATGAAATGATATGAAATGAATTATGAAAATGATAAAATGTTAATGATATGAATATGATAGAGGATCTAAATGATATGCAAATGAATGATAATGCAATGAATTATGAAAATGATAAATGATAGGACCTAGATGAAATGATAATGGTTAATGAGATGATAATGAAGATGAAAGGTGATGATGAAACAAATGTTCGAATGTCCTCCACAAATAGTCCAAAGAGACATGGCAGCCGTTGATGTTCTTGTTAGCCTTTCAAAAACTCTGATGCAAATCCAGTATGCAGATATATACACTGATCTAAAATGAAATGCAACTAAATGAAATGAACCATTTGTTGAGCCTTTTGTTAGCCTTCTTGAATCATCATAGAGCTTTTTTAAAATTTTGGAAGTATGTACAAGCATCAGAGGGTAAATTAGCACCAATGATGACCTGAGTACAACTTTCATGATTTTTGATATAGCAAGTAAACACAAGCATCGAGGTATAATTGAACCGAGATGACCTGAGCATTTCTTGCATAAACAGACAAAGACTAACCACCTTCTGATGCAAATGTGGAACTGTCATCAATGATAAATTTTGGAAATCATGTCTCGCGACATATTTGCTACAGATGGATAGTTAACTTCAAGACAGTAGATAGAAAAACACCCTCTTTCCTCGCCACACTAGTTCAGTACATCATTGAGTGCGCTCCAGAGACATGATATCAAAAAGAAAACAACTATTGTTCAAAATGAAATATTGTTATTCCAAACATTATTCATATTATAGATCATCTAGATATGAGTCATGATATGGTACTTAGCTGAAAACTGTTGTGCTTTGGATATGTGATTTGATTGTTTGTTCGCATGATTGGATCTTATGCCATTGTCTAGTTGTTTTGGTAAAACCTAAAAGTTGGTTGCCCCCAGTATGTCAGCATATGCCCCTAGTATTAACATAACTCACTGAAATGAATATGTACAATAATCAAGCCATGGTAAGACGTTATCGCTCTAGGCAAATGATGGTAGCATGATGTTGGTATGGAAAGATGCATAAAAATAAAGGCTGAGAAGTCAAGTGCAGAACATGAACTAATAGATGGAGAGCTACAAATAGCGTCTGTTTTCTAGATTTTCACTATTTGTTTTTATTGCATTTTTCTTGTCAATAGACTGCCTGTTGCCAGGTTTTCACCCTATGATGATTTTTTATTTTTTTATTTTTTTTTGTAGGATATTTTCTGATTTTTTTTGTATTTCTTCAGGAGAGTTTCTAATTTTTTTGTATTTCTTTAGGGCATTTTCTAATTTTTTTGTATTTCTTTAGGACAGTTTCTGATTTTTTTGTATTTCTTCAGGACAGTTTCTAATTTTTTTGTATTTCTTCAGAACATTTTACGGGTGAGGATAGCTGATTTAAACATAATATTTCTTCAAGTGCATGCTATTGATGGGCTCATCAAATAGGTCCCCTTCTGGCGTCGATAGCTTGTAGGCTTCTGAACCGTAGACTACAATAACCACATAAGGACCTAGCCAATTTGGTTCAAACTTTCCTTTCTTTTCTCTATCTTGTTGATTTCATGGATTTTCTTTCAAAACTAGATCACCCACTTGAAAGGTACATGGATTTACTTTGTGATTATAGTTGCGAGACATCATCTGTTGGTATGCTTTCAAATGGTCAGCTGCTCTTTGTATCTTTTCATCTAGGAGTTCTAGTTCTTGCAGTCGGGAAACTTTGTAGTCATCATCTGATGTGAGACCTTTTAGTGATACTCTGAGTGAGGGAAGCTCAACTTCTAGAGGAAGTATAGCCTCTACTCCATAGAAAAGAGCATACGACGTTTCTCTTGTTGGCGTGCAGACACTGGTTATGTAAGCCCATAAGGCGAGATTGATTTGAACATGCCAATCTTTCCCTAAATCATTCATAGTCTTCTTTAAAAAAATTAGTATAGTCTTATTTGAGGCCTCTGCTTGGCCATTCCCTTGTGGATAGTAAGGTGTTGAATATCTGTGTTGAATATGAAATCTCTCACAAAGTTCATCAACATCCTGATTCTTGAAAGGTCATCCATTATCTGTGATGATGGAGGTGGGAATGCCATACTGACAAATAATATAGTTGAGTATGAACGATGATATTTGTTTGCCGATAACTTTAGTAAGAGGTAGTGCCTCAATCCACTTGGTAAAGTACTATGTGGCTGTGATGATGAACTTATGCTCGTTTGATGATGAAGGATGAATCTTGCCTACTAGATCTAACCCCCATTGGGAGAATGGCCAGGTTGGCGTAAATGGTTGAAGTTCCTATGCAGGAGCGTGAATGAGATTCCCATGAATCTGGCATTTTGAGCACGTTTTCACAAAAGTGAATGATTCCCTTTCCATTTGTAGGCCAGTAGTAACCCATTCTAATCAATTTCTTGGATAAAGTCAATCCACTTTAATGAGTACCAGAAATGCCATTGTGAACTTCTTGTAAAGCTTTGTCAGATTCATCACGTTCAAGACATCGAAGTAAAGTACCATCAAGACCACAGCGATAAAGGGTGACGGCGATAAGAGTGTAGCGAGAGGATTGGCAGATAAAATTTTGCTTTTGGTTATGGGATAAATTAGGTGGTAAGGTATCATCTTTTAAGTAGGCATAAATCTTGCCATACCAAGGTGAATCGGATCCTACCAAGTGGCAAATGATTTGGCTTTTAGGTGTGTCATAAGCAGGCGTAAATGATTGTTCCACCAGGAATTCATAGCGAGCCTGATTTTCTGGGAGTTGTAACAATGATGCGATCATAGCCATGGCATCGGCTGCTTTGTTATCAAGTCTTGGAATTTGTGTGAATTTGATGTCCACAAAGTACCTCTTGAAGTCATCAACCATCTTTTTATATGGCAATAGTTTGTCATCTTTGGTCTGATAATCATCATTGATTTGATTAATGACTAACTGTGAGTCGCCATACACTTGTAATTCTGTAATCCTCCATTCCAATGCTATTTTAAGTCCAGTGATTAATGCTTCATATTCAACTATGTTGGTGCATGGAAACATCAACCTATATGATCGAGGAATGGTGTGTCCTTGGGGGGTGACGAGAAGTATGCCTGTCCCCGATCCATGTTGAGTGAAAGAACCATCAAAATATAGGGACCATGGTTGTTTGGATTCTGCAGTAAAGACATCAGCATCTGGAAATTCAATGTGTAGGGGATGGTCTGCTTGCAGTGGTGCTTCAACTAGTTGATCAACGATAACTTGTCCTTTGATTGCCTTGCGATCAACATAATGGATGTCAAAATCACTCAGAATCATTACCCATTTTTCTAACCTTCTTGTCAATGACACTTTGCTTAACAGATACTTGAGTGGATCAATCTTTGAAACCAGATTGATTGTATGAGTTAACATGTAATGCCAAAAATTCTGTGAAGCAAAGACTACTGCTAGACAAGCCTTTTCAATGGAAGTGTAGTTGAGCTCATGACTTGTTAGTGTTCTGTTGATGTAATAAATTGCACTTTCTTTCCCTGTACAGTCTTCTTGCGCTAGTAATGCACCCAAGGATGTCTCTGTTGTGGCAATATACAAGATCAATGGTTTATCTGGATTTGGTGGTACTAGAACTGGTGGAGTCATTAAGTACTATTTGATTTGTTGAAAATCCACTTCACACTTGTCATCCCACTTGAAAGGAACATTCTTATGCAATAGATGTGTGAAAGGTAGACTTTTGTCAACTAGTTGTGCAATGAACCTTCGTATAGATTGAAGTCGTCCCTATAATGATCTCAATTGACTGATGTTCCTTGGGGGAGGCATTTCCATTATTGCCTGTACTTTGGCAGGATCTACTTCAATTAATTTTCCTAATACTATGTACCCTAAGAGTTTTCCAGATGTGACACCAAAAACACATTTCTTGGGATTGAGGTGAACTTTGAATTTCTCCAATCTTGCAAATATTTTGGACAATCTTTCCAGATGTTCTTCTTTGGTGTATGATTTTGCCAAGATGTCATCTACATAATCTTCCATGAATGTGTGCATCATGTCATGAAAGATTGTAGTCATAGCTCTTTGGTAAGTATCCCCAGCATTCTTTAGACCAAAAGGCATGGTGTTCCAACAGTAAGTTCCCCATGGACATGTGAAAGTTGTTTTCATCGGATGTAATCTTGATTTGGTTGTAACCAAAAAAACCATCCATTAATGAATACATGGCATGGCCAGCTATCAGATCAACTATATGTCGATGTTTGGAAGTGGGAAGTCATCTTTAGGACATTCTTTATTAAGATCTTTGAAATCTATGCACACTCTGACACTTTTATTCGGCTTGGATACAAGAATAATGTTGGAGATCCATTCTGTGTAGTCGATTGATCTTATGAAGCCCACATCAAGGAGTTTTCTCAGTTCTTCCTTAACCAATAATGCAACATGGGGGTGCATCTTTCTGAGTTTTTTTTTCACAGGCTTAACCCTTGGTTTGATAGACAAGTGATGCATGATAAGATCAGGATCAAGACCTAGCATGTCTGCATAAGACCAAGCAAAGTTGACTTGATTTTCTCTTAGAAATTCCATGAACTCTAGTATTTCTTTCTCTGTCATTGATGCAGCTAACTGTAAAATCCTTGGTTTTCTTGAAGTGTCAAGGTTGACAGCATTTGTAGGCTCAATCAAAATAGGCGATCGCTCATGGTAGTGCTCCGGGAGAGTGTCAATATTCCCATCGTCTAGTGCCTTAAAAAGGTTTTCACCATCCGATACACTCTTTATTTTATCTTTTGTTTGATCTAATACTGCCAGATTCTAGTTTTCACGATTAGATCTTTCTTTTTTATTTTTTATTTTTGCAGCTAGGAGAATTGACACTTTCCTGATTAAAGACTCTATTGCAAAAATCGCTAGTGGAACAATCATTTGCGTCATCTACGGAAAGGAAATTGATGATAGATTCATCACTTGGAAACATAGGTATATCGATAGGTTCAGATGAATCCCAATCAATGAGATCGGGATGGATCAAAGATAGTAGGTTGTCGGGTTGTGTGAAATCGGCTATGGTTATGGTCATAACGAAGTTGACCGTAGGATCTGAGGTATGAGGTGGATCAATGATGGTATTGTTCTCATGATAATCTTGTTCGTTTAAATCTGACTTAGTATCACTAGAATCATAGTGACTTTGTAGTTCAGATTCTCGTGTTTGGGTCCCTGAACCTTCACCTTCGATTAGAGTTGGGGTATACTGGTGTATTACATCAACTTCTTTGTCCCTCCAGAACTCATCATTGGAAATGGTGTCCCATTCATATTCAGCAGAGTTTGTGTCAGAGTTATTATCCATGAAATTCTGAATTGTTGCCAAAAATGCTTCTCTTGAATTTGAACCTTCTTGCAATGTGAAGACAGTGCCATGCAATTGTTTGGATGTTCTTTCTTTTCAGTTAGTATCATAGCCTAATCTGGTTTTCTCTTTTACAGCAAGTCCTCGAAGGTGAATAGGCTCAACTACTCCTTTTCTTTTTCCAATAGGACCCTTGTCATAGCCCATCTTCTGCATGATTGAATACCCTTTTCCATATATATCTATTGGTAATTTGACATTAAAAACTGCTTCATCTTCATCTTTATAGTTCCAGTTTAGAATTTCTCTATCCTCAAGATCTTCCATGGGGAATTTTTCTTTGATGAATCGTCCATTAAAATTTGTGCTTGGCTTTGTTGGTGGTTGCATTAATGTTGATGATGTTGATATTTGATGTTGTGTGATAGAAGGTTGTCCATGTGACCGAGGTGATGTAGGTAAATTAGCAAGACAAAGAGTGTACTCCCTGACTCCATGGTCCTTGAATTTCAATTTCTTGTCAAAACTATTGGTTAACTGACCGATTTGTGTGTCAATCTTGAGAGAAGTACTAGCACGAGCTTCTTGATTGTTAGGAACCAAAGTGTCTTGACTAGCTTTGATATTGGCACAAGTTTGAATATTTGAATTATCAGCTGGTATCGTGATTTCCTATCCATTATAAGGAAACTTAAGACATTGATGATATGTGGATGGAACAGCTTGCATTTCGTGAATCCAAGGATGACCCAACAAGATTTTGTATGCAAGATCACGGTCTAATACTTGACATAAAGTATTTTTGATAACAGGTCCCACCCTGATTGGTAGCATTATTAGACCCTTGGACGCTCTTTCCTCATCATTGTAGGCTTTAATAGTAATCTTTCTTCTGAGATCAATGGAGTCTTCAGAAAATCCCAAAGCCTTAACCAACTTCATGGTACATATGTTCAACCCAACCCCTCCATCTATTAGAACTCGTCTGACACGAAACTTGTGAACCATGAACTCTAAGTATAATGATGAATTATGAGGATGAGTTATGGAAATGTCATCTTTTTCAGAGAATGAGAGGCATGTGGGTGAGGACAAGTTTCCTACCATGGCTTGAAATTGGTCCACATCCAAATCAGTGGATACAGTTGTTTCAACGAGGGCCTTTTCGAGAATTTCCTTATGTGCCGGGGAGATCTTCAAGAGTTCTAAGATAGAAATCTGAGCAGGAGTTTTCTGAATTTGGTTGACTAAGTCATATTGATGTTGAGGTGGAGGTCCAGTGGATTTTGAAGAGGCACCCTTTAAGGCAACTTTAGCTTGTGCCCTTGTTGTTGCGTTGACTTCTCTATATTCCACCTTCTCGTTTACTTTAATAATGTTGACCCGTTCATTGTCAGTGTAGATATGGTTGATTATCGGATCATCAATATGATTCACACTTTTTCTAGAAGATTCACCTTTTTGATAATTGGGCAAGGGGTTGCAAAATTCTTGGTGGTCGTCATTTGATTGTTGATGTCCTTCTATTGTGATGGTGCCATTTTCAATTAAGTCTTGAATGGTATTCTTCAAGGCTTGACAGTTATTTGTGCGATGACCTTTGCACTAATGATAATCACAATAGTATGCCTCATTCCATGATGGAGGCTTCACACTGGGTTCATAGTTTCGTTGAGGTGGCAAGGTAATGACATTTTTAGCCATCAATTCTTTGAACGCCGATTCCAAAGATTGATCCAGTGGAGTGTAGGTTCTACTAGAGAAGAATGAAAATCATTGTGGATTTATATTCGAGGTATTCCCTAAGGAGTTGCTATTGTTAGTGGTTCCCCGGTAACCTTGATTGTTGACAATCCCTTGATTGGGAGTAGAATGTTGATTCACATTGTTCCTCGGAGGAGGATAATTTACTTGACTTGTAACCGAGTTGACATTGTTATAGTTGTTGTTGCGAGGAGTACTTGGGGTACTGAGAACAAATGGCTTAGTCGAGACATGATTCGCATCAACAACACCATCATTCACCACATTCTTGTTGCAAGTCCAAAATTTAGACTTGTCCTGATTGTTGTGATGATTGAATGAGCTAGGATTATCCTTGTCAAGTTTTATTATTCCTCTTTTGACCAAAGCACTTTCAATGGCTATAGCATCTTCAATCAATTTCTCAAAAGAGGGAGGACAGTGTAAATCCAAGCGATAGCTCATTTCTGAATTCAAGTTGTTAATGAAGGTGACCATCTTTTCCTTTTCAGGAACAGGATGGGGATATCTAGTGAACATTCTTCTCCATCTCTGAAGAAAAGTAATAAAAGGTTCACTAGGTTTTTGCGCAACTTTGCAGAGATCTATCATAGTGATTTGGTGTTGGATGTTGTAGGCATATTGTGATATAAATAGATTGATTAATTCTTCAAATGTCTTGATAGGAGGTGTGATTTTTTATAGCTATTCCATAGAGTGACCTCCAAGACTCCTAGGAAAAAAATGCATCAAGTAAGTGTCCTCATGAGCGAACTCTAAAGTCATGTTTCAGAAGTCTCTAACATGATCGATTGGATCGATTTCCCATTATAACGATCAAATTTTGGAATTTCACAATGTTTGGGAAATGGAATCATGTTGAGACTTCGATTGAAAGGAAAAGGAAAAATGTCCTCAAGAGTATATTTCTTTGTTGTGGTTCCCCCTTGTAACTCTTTAACTTGTCCTTGAAGTGCCTTAATTTGTTGAGTCGAAGCACTAAGATCAATAGGGGTGTTTCTTCAGGTTTGTTCTTCAAATTCTCGGTATCAAAGTCATGAGGCAATTTAGCTCCTTGGTTAGCTAGATAGAGGAAATATTTTTCTTTATCGCGTTGCAAGATCTTTTCTATGGCTTTGTGAAATTTGGGATCTTGCTCAGCCTCTCTAGGACATTCTTCATCTCGCTCATCATCACTATCTATATGGGTTTTTCTCATGTCTCTGTAGTTGTGGAATGGATTTTCTTCTCTGTTATCCATGTCATTGTTGAAAAGTGGATTACAACTTATATTGTAAAGAGGATTATTGCTTTCACCTTCTTCTTGAGTGTTTTGGGTATGACCTTCTTGTTGGATTTCATCCTTCAATTTATTGTATTGAGATCTTGTAGAGATAGGCATATGATTTTGAAGAGTTCTTCTAAACTTAGATCCCAATTTTGATAAGTGCGATAATGATGATATCTTGATCTGATAAGATGGGAATCTTATGATATGATAAAAAAAATGTTTCTAATTTTTTTGATTGTGGCTTCCAATGATGAAGGATGTCAGAATCCTATTGGGGAAGTTGAATCAGTAATCAGAAATTTGTTTGAAAAGTGCACTCTTAAAGATTTGATCTTTGTTTTCGAAGAAAGGTTTTTAAAATCACTGAAGGATTTGACTAGGATGTGATGGATATTCAATAGAAGGTTGTGGTATATTATCAAACTCAAGAGGTTGACTAAGATTATGTCGTTGAGATAGAGCTAATCTCTGATAATAAGCTTGAGAATCCAAAGGATCTACAGTGTACTCGTCAGTGAATCCCCTAACAAAGTCCTGGTATCTATGTAGAAATTCGCGGTAATGAAGCAAGACGTGTCGACTTTTGTACAAAAAAATTCTTCTTTGCAATGTTTTCTTGTACCCTAAATGTTTCTTGGGTTTCTTGATCCTATTGGAAATTGATTTCTTAACAAATTTTGTTGATTTGCACTTTCTAAGCATGGGAGAAAATATCAGAATGTTCCTGGACCAAGGATGTGAACAGTTTTTGTTGAATGATTTCAGTTGCTATTTTTCATGTTCATTTCAGATGATCTTTATCTGAATTAATGTGAATGAAAACATAGAAAACACTCTGAATTAAATGGAATGTAACCAAACAAAGATAAAGCAAGCACATCCTATGGTAAAGCTAGGACAATATCCGCTAGATTCCACGCGGGTTTCCCCAACCGCATATCAGTAGCATGTGAATTCAGAAGCTTGGCTGCACAGGCTCCCCCTTACAGTGCACTCTCTTCTCAGGCCAACCAAGCTTCCAATCCCCATGAAACTCCCATGGCAGATTGATCACCTCTAATATAGACTGTGAAAGTGTGGATGCCTTCACATCGATCGGTGCTGCGCTAGAAAATAGAATGTTTTTGGTTTACTAAACAATGGTGTTTAATTCAGGACCCCCGTTCGAGTGGCCATACATGGGGCAAGAGATTAATCACCAATTAGGTGGCACTCCAGCTTGAAGAGGTTAAGCTCAATAGGGTTTATGGGAGTACTACTCTGTCCGTATGACACATCCGCACTAGTAATCTTAGGTTTTCCCTTAAGATTCACATTTGTATACCGGTCGGGGGTAGCTTGGCTTTAGCTCCATTGCTGGTTTGAGTCGCGTTGGGGTGATGAAATCCCCAGGTAGGCCCAATTTCTAGAGGCAATAATCATTTCTCTTACACCCATGTCGCATCACTATGCAAGGGGAGAGGATACTTCAGTTATTGCATCAGGGTTACACAGGGATAAAGTGGGTCTGGCTTTCTGATCACCTAGTTTGCACAGGGTGAGAGCATAGTCACCTACAACTTTCAAGCACAATCAAGCAGAGTAAACAGATTTATTTTAATGCACCAAATCACAATGATTTAAGCTAAGTGAAGATATTGCTTCACAACTGACATGGGGTTCATTTTAACTGCATGATCAAAGTGTGGTGACTATCCTAGATTGATTCATTTTAAACCAAAAGAGATCTTGTCTGCGGTATGCATCAGACTCAAAATCCTATTTTTGTGTTACAACCCAGATGCGTTGAAACAGATAGTATATGCGCAGAAACAGATTCCAGATGCGTAGAAATAGACAACAAATACGCAGAAACAGACAACAGATGCGCATAAACAGACAGTATATGTGCAGAAACAGATTCCAGATGCATAGAAATAGACAGTAAATGCGCAGAAATAGACCCTAAATGCGCTAAAATAGTCCTTAAATGTGCCACTTTAATTAAATGCCAATTTAAATATGTAAATAATGCAACATGAATGCTCTAAAATCTACCTTAAATGCATAGAAACAGACCCTAAATGCGCTAAAATAGTCCTTAAATGCGCCACTTTAATTAAGTGCGGATTTAACTCTAAATGTAATGAGACTATATGCGCTATTCTATCTCTCAGATGCGCTAAATTAACCCTCAGAAGCGCCGAAACAGTCCCCAGATGTGCTGAAATATCTCCAAAAATAGAAGTATTAAATTCCCAGATGCGCCGCAGAAAGTATCGGATGCGCTAAAACGCCAATTTTTTTCGAAATCCAAACTTCAGAACATGGAAACCTATCATAATGCTCTACAAAAAAAAGGTCAAAATCGGAGCATAGGCCCCACGGTGGGCGCCATTTTATGTGTGTATGAAAATATGCCAGTCATGATGAATTCAAAACACATTCAATAAAACCTTATATCAAAGAAACTGAAAGAAAAATAAACAAACTCTTTATGGCAACTTCTTCGAAGTCGTTCTATTGCTCTCTATCTCCAGCATTTCGTTGATTCAAATTGCTCTCAGATTTAGTATGCCAAGCTCAATGAAATGGACTACTAGAGAATGAGATTTAAACTAAAATGCATACTATACTAAGATGCATGATTATGCTATGCTATGATCAAATTATTGCTAAGAGATGATTATTGATAGAATGCTAAAGATGCAAATGCATAAGCGTAATTGCATGTATGTGTCTGCGTATATCTTTGAGTGTACGTGTGTAACCAATGCTTGGATTCGCACATGTATTTATAGAGTTTTTCAAGGATTTTGATTGGTTGAGTTGATCAACGACTATGATAATTCCTGACAGATCGAATGGTTGAATAGGGATGAGACTGGAGAGAAAAATAGAAGAAAATGAATAAAGCAGGATTTTTCCATTTTCATGGAAGAGATAAGATGAGATGATGAAAAATCATCTTTCTTTTTTTTTAGAAGATAATGGAAAGATACTGAGAAGATAAATAATGAATTATCCAATTCATTTATTTATTTATGGGTGCATGTAGATTTTTCTTAATTAAATAAATATTTAATTAAGATTTTGAGGAAATCAGAAGATTTCATAATTAAATGAAATATTTAATTATGATTTGAAGAAAATAGAAGATCTTTAATTAAATAAAATATTTAATTAAATTTGAAGAAATGACATGTGTATGAAATTAATTAAATAAAAATATTTAATTAATTAGAAGAAATTTTTTTAGAAGAAAATAAATATTTAAATTTAATTAAAAAGATTTAATTAAATTCAAAAGATGATAATTAATTTAAATAAATAAAATGTATTTATTTAATTAATCAAGTAGATATGTGAAATAATCAAATAAAATAAATTTATTCAATTATAGTGGGAGAATAAAATGAATGAACAATACAATTTAATTGATTAAATTTAATTACATGTAGAAGACTTTAGAGAAATTAATTAAATAATGAATATTTAATTAAATGTTAGGATTAATTAGACATGACCAATTTTATGTACATACACTAATAGTGTTGACATCAATGACAACCATATATCAACAACACAACCACAAAATCCAACAATCTCCCCCTTTGGCATTGATGGCAACACATGATGTGAAAAACACCATCAACGTAGCTCTCAATCAACACTTACTCCCCCTTAGATTTTGACTCATAATTTTCTTCTCCACAAGGCTCTTCTCTCCAAATAATCACCATTTTTTCACATGACTCTTCTCCCCCTTTGACATCAATGGAAAAGATAAGCATTATCTTTCCACATACAAACTATCAACCACATATTTGCACATCTGACTACTCCCCCCAAGTAGCAGCCACATAAACATCAATTTGTATTAGAATATAGTTGTGAAACAAACAGATTGATGCAAGTAAATGCATCTCTAGTTCATATCAGGAGGGTTGATCACCCCTAACATCCCTCTGAGATACTCAAAAGTATGCTTTGGCAACGACTTGGTGAAAATATTTACAATCTGTTCTTTGGTAGGCACATACTCAAGTCTATCTTCTTTCTTACTCACTTTCTCCCTAAGGAAGTGAAACTTGATTGATATATGCTTGGTCTTAGAGTGTAGCACTAGATTCTTCGATATGTTTATTGTACTTGAGTTGTCATAGTATATGGCAATAGGCTCATCATATACTACTCTAATATCTTTCAGTATTTGTTTCATCCACATCACTTGAGTACAATTATTTGCAGCAACAATATACTCTGCTTCAGTAGTAGATAGGGATATGGAATTCTACTTTTTACTCAACCAAGACACCAGCTTCTTCCCTAGGAAGAAGACACCACCACTAGTGCTTTTCCTATCATCTACATCTCTTGCCCAATCTGTATCAATATAGGCACTCAAAGTAAGATCATCATTTTTAGGATACCAAAGCCCAAAATCAATTGTTCCTTTCAAGTATCTGAAAATTCTCTTTACAACAGTTACATGAGATTCTTTTAGATCAACTTGATATCTAGCAACCATACACACAACATACATGATGTCAGGTTTGGTCTAAGTTAAGTAGAGCAATCCGCCAATCATTGACCTGTATCTTTTTTTATTTTCCTTAGGGGAATCATCATTTTGTGTTAACTTGCATCTGGTTACCATGGGTGTACCAACATGATTTGAATCATCCATGCCAAACTTATTCAGCAAGTCTCTCACATATTTGGACTGAGATATGAAAATCCCATTGTCTAACTGAGTGACTTGCTATCCTAGAAAGAACTTCATCTCTCCAATCATACACATTTCAAATTCACTTTTCATTTCATTAGCAAACTTCATACATAGATCATCATCTCCTCCAAAAATAATGTCATCAATAAAGACTTCAATAATCAATTCTTTATCATGATCCAACTTAAAATACAAGTTGTTGTTAGCAATACCTTTATTGAATCCAAGCTTTACTAAGTATTTATCCAGTCTAGTGTACCAGGATTTGGGGGCTTGCTTGATTCCATACAGAGCTTTCTTCAATCGGAAAACCATGTCTTCCTTATCAGTCAGTTGAAATCCATCTGGTTGTTCAACATATACCTCTTCTTCTAACTCACCATTCAGAAAGGATGACTTCACATCTATTTGATAAACTTTGTAGTTCTTATATGCAACATAAGAAAGAAATAATTTTACAGCTTAAATTCTGGCAATAGGGGCAAAGGTTTCTTCAAAATCAATACCTTCTATTTGTGAATACCTTTTACATACTAGTCTTGCTTTATTCTGGACCACTTCACCTTGTTCGTTCAACTTATTCTGAAAGAAACATTTAGTACCAATCACATTTTTATCTTTAGGTCTGGGAACAAGAATCCATGTGTCATTCTTTTCAATTTGCATCAGTTGATCCTTCATAACTTCCATCCAATGTTCATCATTACAAGCTTCATTGACATTGTTAGGCTCAGTCCTGGAAATTAGACAATATTATTCTGCAATCCCTCTTCTAGTTTGCACACCTTTATTCTTGTCTCCTATAATTTTATTTTTAGAATGATTTAGCTTTACATACCTCAGAATTTTAGGATTCTCTCACACTTATGGTTCTTTTGTTCTTTCTTTTTCACTTCCATGTGTCTCTCCTCCCTAACTTTCTTGATTTATCAGAACAATTTGAACTTGATTCTTTGTTTGAGAATTCTTCCCTTTGTTTCTACTAGCTTGCTGGTCATCTGAATCATATCCACAGTATCTGGATGACCTAGCAGAGTCCTCATAAACTCTAACATTTGTACTTTCAACCATTTTTCTCAATCTTCTACTATAGCACCGGTAAGCCTTGCTTTTAGTAGAGTAACCTAGAAAGATTCCTTCATCGCTCCTTGCATCAAAATTTTCTATGTTCTCATATCTCTTAATATAGCACTTGCTTCCAAAGATCTTGAAATATTTAATAGTAGGATTATGACCAAACCATAGCTCAAAAGGAGTCTTACCAAAAATACCATTGACATTTACCCGGTTTAGAGTGTACACAACAGTGTTTACAACTTCTCTCCAATAGATATGAGGCACACTTCCTTCAATCATCATTGTTCTAGCAGCATCCAGAATTGTTATGTTCTTTCTCTCTACAACTCCATTTTATTGAGGGGTTCGGGGAGCAGATAACTATCTTTTTATTCTATGATCTTCACAGAAAGAATTGAACTCCTGAGAAGTGAACTCACCACCTCTATCTAACCCTAGGCATTTTATCTTCAGACCTGTCTCATTCTCTGCCATAGCTTTGAAACTTTGAAACTTCTCTAATACTTCACATTTTTCTTTTAAGAAAGCAACCCATATCATCCTAGAGTAATCATCAATAAGCAACATAAAGTACCTTTCTCCTTTTAGACTTCTAATTCTTGAGGGACCACATAGATCAGTATGCACCAGCTCCAGTACTCCATTTGAATGATGTTGTTTGCTCCGAAAAGAAACTCTAGTTTTTTTTCCCATCTAACATTCCTTGCATATTGTGTTAGTAGGCTTCACTAGTTTAGGTAGATCTCTTACTACTTGAGTGGAGCTTACCTTGACAATCTTATCAAAATTCACATGACACGACCTTCTATTCCATAATGAGCTTTCATCTACTTAAGCAATTAAACAACTTACATTAGCAACACTTAGGTGAAAAATATTACCTCTTGTCTTTGTACCTAAAGCAATCATATTTTTAGAGCTTCCAAGTATCCTGCATCTTCCATCTTTGAACTAAAGATCATAAACCTTGTCCACCATCTATCCAACACTCAAAATATTATGCTCCAATCCTTCAACATAAAGGACGTCATCAGTGTTATGTTTACCACCAAGACAAATAGATCCTCTACCATGAATCACACTAGCATTGTTGTCTTTGAATCTTACAACCCCACCATCATATTTCTCTAGACTTATAAATTTTCCTTTGTTACCAGTCATATGATGTGAGCATCTGCCGTCAATAACCCACTCATCCTTTTCTTCAATTCAAACTGCAAGAGCTTTCTCAACTTTAGCAGATTCAGTAGCCACCAGACCATTTTCCTTGATAGCAATGAAAACCTATTCATCTTCATTTCCATTTTCTTAATCAGACTCTTCATCAGTCACACCTTCTTCAACAAAATAGCATTTCTTTTGAAATCTAGGTTTGTTAGGCTTGGACCTAGGAACTCTTTCAAGACACCTTGAAGAAAAATGACCTATTTTACTGCAAGAGATACATTTAATAGGAAACTTTCCTTTATACTTACCTTGTCCTCTGCCTTCTTTCTTCACAATCAATGCTTCCAGCTCTTCTACCTCTCTTTCTTCATCTTCAAGTTGTTTAATCTCTTCCTCATACTTGAATTCCTTTCTTGAACTTTCTCCTGAATCATATCTTTTCTTGTTTTTTCTGAATACATAGGCCTTAAATGCAGATTCAGTCTTGGGGGTAGAATCACCAAATTCACTTAGCTCAAAGGTAGCAAGTTTACCAATCAACATATCTCTTGTCACATTTATTACTGTTCTGAGCTCTTCAAGAGCATGAGCCTTTGATTTGTAAGAGGGAGGAAATGATCTGAGCACTTTAGCTACAATTTATTGTTCATCCAAGGTACCACTGACACATCTAATTCCCATCACAAGTTCATTTACTCTTTGCATGAAAGAAGAAATATTTCCATCTTCACCCATCTTCAAAGTTTCATACTTGCCTTTCAAACTCTGTAGCTTAGTGACCTTCACAAGTGCATCTCCTTCATACAAATTCTCCAGCTTCTTCCAGATCTCATGAGTTGTCTTTAGATCCATCACATTTTTCATTTCTGAATCTATCAGAGCACTCAACAAAGCTTCAATAGCCCTAATGTTAATCTCAGCCTCTTTAATCTCATCAGAAGTGGAAGGACCATTCTGAGGAATATTATATTTTTTCTTTGTAATCTTCTAGAAGGGTTCACCAATACACCTCAAATGACACTCCATTCTGGCTTTCCAAAGAGATTAGTTTGTTCCATCAAATCTAGGACTATCCTTCTTGTATGATGCCATCTTGGATCACCTCAAGCTTTTAAACTTATTCAGAGGAACCTGCTATGATACCAATTGTTGGAAAAACAAGGATAGACAACTGAGAGGGGGGGTGAATCAGTTTTCAGAGAATATTTAAACTTTTCAAACTTAACTTTACTTAATCTGAGATATTATGAATGAACAATAAACCGCAAACAATAAGCACATCAAAAACACAGAGAACACCAAGATTTTTATGTGTTAGGGGAAAACCATGGTGGATGTCAATCCACAATATTATACCCTATCAAAAGTATAAAGAAGAATAATGGGAATGCACATGCCTTTAGGCACACTGCCTAGAGCTCACTACTCAAATACAAGAGGGATCACTAACCAAAGAAGACACACTGTCTTATAGAAATTTAGATTAGATCTGTAGGGTATGAACTGAGAAAATAGCTTCTACAAAAGCCTGATTACAGTTTCAGTTAAGTGCAGAAACACTCCTACACACTTTGCTCAAATTTCTTCACACTCTGCTCTGGAATGAAATGATTAGATCACTATTCACACACTTGTACTTTATCTACTCACTCACACACCTTAACTTCACACAAACAACCACTCTTATATATCTGCAACATGGATTTACATCAACAACTTCATTAGCTAGAGTAAAATATGAAATATAAAACATATACACAATGTCGGCCCAAATTTACAAGTAAATTTTCAATGCGAATCAAACAGCATCAGCCAATATTATATTGTGGCCCAAAAAAACATCCTTGAGCATGCCAAACATTTAAATTTTAATCTCCAAGGATCCACAACACATTACAACCACCATGTCGGCCAAGAACATAAAAACTTGAACACACAAGAGGAAAATCACCTACCACGAACACACTGATCAATGTGGATGTGCAAAAAAGATAGAGATTGATCTAGAAACATCCATAAGCATGAGGAATCATTAAAGAAGCATCTACAACAAATGAAATTACTAGAATCACATCAAATTCAATCAAGAACACTAATTGAAACCATAGAAAAACTGTCAGAACACAACTATTCATAACACGATCAAAACTTCACGAGAACCTCTAAAAATTCTAGTGGATAAACTAGATACACTCAACAATAAACCCTTTAATCCAAAATGACTGATCATCAACGTACTGAGCAAGACACCTTCATGACCTTCACTATTCCACTGTCAACCTGCAACTCTTCCTTTTACAATTTTCTTAATGTCCTCGACATATACAACCATCAATACATCAATTCTAATAGTGTTGAGATCAATGAGAACCACATATCAGCAACACAACCACAACATCCAACATAGCACACCGCGTGGACGTCTACGGATTGCACTAGCATCCTACGATGTTTCAATGTTCAAATGATAGTTTACGTGCATGCTTGCCACTTGTCCTCACCTTTTGTTGGTGGTAATGGCCCGAGATGCCCTATAACGGCTAGAGAAGCTTCTCTTCCCTCATTAAAAGCTATCCTTTCAGTTCATTTTTCTTTCTAACTTCTCCTAGCTCCACTCTTCTACTTCTAACTTAATTCTAGCTTTTTCTCCCACTTGGCTTCTCTCTCAAACATTCTACCATCTTGCGCTTGCTTGCACAACTCCCTTATTTTTCATAGCAACTTCAAACACTCTCAAGCTTTCACAAGCTCATTACAACCACACTCTTGGCTTTTACAGCTCTCTTTGTCCCCCTCTTTGTAGCTCCTTTGGCTCTTGCAACTTCATCTCCCTTATCTCATGCTTGTGAGCATCTTGGGACTTCTCACATCCCCTATCATTTGCATCCTTACTTCATGATATGGGTTCTCCTCCTTGAGCGGGGATTGCTTTTATCACCTCTTTTGTGATACGGTTCTCCTCCTTGAGCGGGGATTACTTTTATCATTTCTACTTGGTGGTGTGGGTTCTACTCTTGAAGTAGGTTTTGCTTTCACCACATGTTTTTTCCATTTTAGTTCATCTATCTTTTTCCATCTGGCTATTCGTGGAGGTGGGAACACCAAAATGGAGGTTTGACTAAGGAAAATCCTATATAGCCCCAACATTCTCTTTAGATATTATGCATGTAGGTTTTGAAGGCATTCATCCACTGGAGGCTTCATCATTTGTGAGGTTGTGAGCATCTTCTCTTTCTCTATTCTCTTACTTTATCATTTACTTCATCTTATTCCAATCTTACTACTTTCCATTGCATTCTCATGTTCTAAGATTTATTAGCAGTTAAGATAGAAGTAGTCATTTAACTATTTTATGTGACATTCTTGCTTTATGGTCCATACAAGACAATAGCACACTTCTGAGATGCCAGCACGCCACGTTGTCATTTGTATTTTGCACTGTCATCCTTTGGCTGAGAGCTTGTTAGTTTTTCTAGAAAATATTCATGACCTTCTCTTTTTATGTTCCTTGGGGTAGTTTAGGGCAGTTCGCCCTGTGAGGCTCTCTAAATGAAGAGAACTCGAGAGTAGCGAATCCCCCTTCTCTACATTTTGGTGAGCTTGACGTGAAGAAGGGTATTTTAAAAAAAAACTAGGAATTTATTTACCCCTACTTGGCGGGGTCATAACTTTTGACTCGGGGCAATCAAATTTTAGGGACTGACACAAGTTTCGACCTCAAATTCCGCTCTGAAGACCTCTGAAAATGCAAATTACTAGAACCTAGAAAATACCAAAAAAAATTAGAAAATCTAGACTTTTGGTTTTTCTTAGTTCTTTCACCAAAATGAATTTAATATCCTCTTTCATTAGTTTAGTATCTAATTTTATTCAAAATATTAATGATATTCCATATCTTGCATGTGATGGTGACTTGGCTTTGCCTATGTCACTTGATATCTTTGATCCTTCTCATGAAAGTCCTCTTGCTTCAAAGGATATTTTGTTGCAAGAAGATGAAATTATTGATACCTTTCTTAATATTACTTTTCCTTCTCTTCATTCCTATACACTCTCTTCTAGAGATGATGCATTCATCAATGATGAATCTCATCTTTTTTTTGATGCACTCTCCTCTAGAGATGATGCATTAGCAAATGATGAACCTCCTTCCACATCTGATCCTCCCTAGATCGATGTTGAGAATGTTTCTTCAAATAATTATTACACATTTTATCTTGTTTGGATTGATGTTGAGAATATGTCTTCGAATAATTATTCTACTAGTTGTGATGATTCTATAAATGTAATCTATTTCTCTGCTACCCCTCCAAGGCCTAAGAGACCAGTCATTTATGTGACTCTAGCTAGTCCTTCTCCTAAAAGGATTTGTTCTATTGATGGTGTTTCATTTGATGGTGATTCTCTTGATCTTTCTAAGGCTTCCTCTTATAGAGCGGTAGCCCATACTTATAAGAATATAATGAATGAACAACCAAGCCTTCCTCAAGCACCGAAACCTACATCTAAAGCACCTAGTGATTACGATCTTGTCGAGAAACTTCAGGTTACTTCGGTTAAGATCTCACTATGGGACTTGCTTCAGCCTACTCCATTTTATCAAGGTATGCTTTAGGAAGCCTTGTAAAAGACCCTCTTTCCTTCTTCTGCTAGGCTGACAGATGTTGATGCATTGATAGCTCATATTCATGCGGATTCACTGAATATTATGTTCTATCTACAAGAATTCCCACCTTTGGAAGTATAGAAGCAAGCATACCCTTTAATAATCATCGTTAACATTAATAAAATTGGCATTAGACGTACTCTCATTGATGTTGGTTCAGAGCTCAATGTATGTAGCATTGAGCTATTGCCTAAAATTAATATTGATCCATATTCTCTTAATGCTTCTTTTGTTGTCATTTATGGGTTTGATAATGTTGGTTGACAAGCCCTAGGCATGATAGTCTTGCCTCTGAGGTTCGGACCCATTACTATACCTACCCTTGTATGTGTTATGTCAGAAAAATTACCATATAACCTTCTTCTTGGTAGATTAGGGATTCATGATATGGGTGCAGTCCCGTCTACCTTGCATAAATCTATTAAGTTCATTTGCAATAATAAAGTAGTCATATTCAAGGCTAACCCTGATGCTATGCACCTATGTGAGATGGCAGCTATTGGTCAGGCTTTAGTTGCATCTACTCTTATTCCTTTGGTGTCTTCCAATGTGTCGATGTTTATTCCAGCAGTATATACTACAAAGGATACTCTTGAGATCGATGTCCCCGAGAAGATTCCCTTGAAGCAAAGAGTAGTAGGTCTAATCCTTCCACCTCTTCACAAGAAAATTCATGTCTTGGTGATGATTGGGGTTCTCTATACTTTACAAATTCCTTCAGTGGGGAACATAAATTTGACCCAATCCTCTCAAGCCTTTTGATAACTTCATCCAAACCCGCTATCAAAGATGATCATTCTTTCGCATCGTGGGATAGTGAAAATTGTAATGTTCTTAGTGTTGATCCTCCTTCTGAGGAAGATGATTACGCTTCTACTAAAGAGTATAGTTCTAGTAGTCCTATCAAGAAGGTTGATGGCGATCCCATAGAAGAGTATGATCCCCCCAACCAGAATAATACTCTCCATGAGGATCCACCATTGTCTGCTACCTTCATATCTTCTTCTTGTGAGAAATCAAAATTTTCTCCACAAGAGAAAGGGTTGCTTCCTCCTCCTCATTCTTTATCTAAGCAAGAGTGTATTTTGTTGCGGCTTCTAAAATCCTGCTTGATTACTCTTCCTTCTCCTATGCATAAGAAATATCATAAGCATGATAAAACAAAACATTCTTTTTGTGCATACCATCGAGTGTTTGGCCATTCCACTAGTGAATGTAAACCCTTGAAGGATAAAATACAACTTCGTGATTCAGCTGTCATCACTCATTTATTTGTTGATGCACCCACCTTTTCTTCGCATGACAAGTGATATCGAGGTTTACCTCTATCCTGAATGTTCTAAGTATCTTGCATGGTTCTCCTCCCCTGTATGCTAGGGGTAGTGATAACTTGATATGGAGATGTGTGTCCTTCTAAGGACCCCGTTGCTTCTCTTTATCTTTCAATTGAAGCATCCCTTGAGTGAACCCCTTTCTCTTTTGAAGGATTCCCGAGGGACCCCCTTTGAAAGTATTTATCTCAAATGAATTCTTTGTTTCTAGCTTGGGGGCAACCTGACTAGAACTCACTTTTCAAATAGTGTGTCCATTGAGTGGACCTCTCTTCCTTTTGAAGGGTTCCCGAGGGACCCATTTGAAAGCCTTCCAATTTTTTGACGACCTGCATGGCTGTCTACTTGATTTCCTATGAAGCCGCTTTCTGACTTTGCAAATTCATCTTTCTTTGGTTTCCTCCATGTGAGATCTTGGGGGATATCTCCCCATAGGTCTATGGGCCTATAGGGCCCTTCCTTTGAGCTTCCTCCATGTGAAATATCTTGGCGGTCGCTCCCCTACAGATCTGTGGGTCTGTAGGCCGCTTTCTTTGGGTTTCCTCCATGTGAGAGATCTTGCGGGTTGCTCTCCTATAGGTCTGCAGGTCTGTAGGGTGCTTTCTTTGGGTTTCCTCCATGTGAGAGATCTTGGAGGATGCCTTCCTTGCAGGTATGTGGGTCTGTAAGGTGCTTTTCCAAGTATCCTTCATGTTTGAGATCTTCAAGGACACCTTCCTTGCAGGTCTACGGGTCTGTAAGGTGATTTTTTGAGTTTCCTTCCATGTGAGAGATCTTGGAGGGTACCTTCCTTGCAGGTTTTTTGAGCCTATGAGGTGCTTACATTCTTAAATTCTCTTTCTTCTCAATTGTATATACCAGATCAAAGATCTACATCTTCTTCATCTTGAGTATATGCTCTTTCTCTCTTTGACATCTTAGAGTTCTATGTATTTTTTGGGGACGATGCATAGTACTCAGAAAACCTTCTACATCGAGGTCTCTTTACTTTACTAACTTGAATCCTTTATATTTTTATGTTCTAACACTATTGTATGGTGCAAGTCTTTCTTGTTTAATGCATTTTTTTTGCAGGTCTTCAGCCTTGGGGCATGCTTCCATGGTTCAAAGAGTTTTCTACTTCCTCTACAATATCCTTTTTGCATATGATGTTATTTATGTTTAGTATATTTCCTTTAGCATGCATATTAGCATAGATTCATATGCCTGCTAAAGTGGGGGAAAATGTATAGTTGTAAAACTGCACCCCTCGCAATTTCACATACATTCTTGCACTTGCTTTAGTGTCCACTCCCTTAGCATCTTGTGTAGGCTCATTTTATCCCTTGCATAAACCTTTTTCCCCTCTCAGGATGCTCCAGCACTACTTTTCAGCAACTACCCTTGCGTGTCAGCTTTACATCAAACCTTGTGCTTTCCTTGTTTGTGTTGTTTTGTAGCATGACACGTTCAAACATTACCACATTGCGTAGATTTCTACGCACCGCGCTAAGGTCCTGCGACGTTTCAACATTCAAAAGACTATTTCCATGTATGCTTTCCACTTGTCCTCACCGTTTTTTGGTGGTAACGGCCCAAGACACCCTGTAATGGTTGGAGAAGCTTCTCTTCCCTCATTAAAAGCTATCCTTTCAGTTCATTTTCCTCTCTAACTTCTCCTAGCTCCACTCTTCTACTTCTAGCTTCATTCTAGTTTTTTCTCCTTCTTGGCTTCTCTCTCAAACATTCTACCATCTTGCTCTTGCTTGCACAACTCCGTTATTTGTCACAATAACTTCAAACACTCTCAAGCTTTCACAAGCTCATTACAACCACACTCTTGGCTCTTACAACTCTCTTTGTCTCCCTCTTTATAGCTCCTTTGGCTCTTCCAACTTCATCTCCCTTATCTCATTCTTGTGAGCATCTTAGGACTTCTCACATCTCCTATCATTTGCATCCTTACTTTGTGATATGGGTTCTCCTCCTTGAGCGGGGATTTCTTTTATCACTTCTACTTGGTGGTGTGAGTTCTACTCCTGAAGTGGGTTTTGCTTTCACCATATGCTTTGTCCATTTCAGTTCATCTCTCTCTTTCTATATGGCTTTCCATGGAGGTGGGAAAACCAAAATGAGTGTTTGACTGAAGCAAACCCCTATACAACCCCAACATTCTCTCCAAATATTACGCATGTAGGTTTTGAAGGCATTCATCTACTAGAGGCTTCATCACTTACGAGGTTGTGAGCATCTTCTCTTTCTCTATTCTCTTACATTATCATTTACTTCATCTTATTCCAGTCTTACTACTTTCTATTACCTTCTCACGTTCTAAGATTTCTTGACAGTTAGAATAGAAGTAGTCATTTAGCTATTTTCTGTGGCATTCTTGCTTTTTGGTCCATACGAGATGATAGCGCACTTTCGAGACGCCAGCGCGCCACATTGTCATCTGTATTCTATGTTGTCGTCCTTTGGCTAACAGCTTGTCAATTTGTCCAGAAAATCTTTGTGACCTACTATTTCTGATTCTAGAACTCTTGTCATTGTTCCTTGAGGTAGTTTAGGGAAGTTCGCCCTGTAAGTCTCTCTGAATGAAGAGAACTCGTGAGTAGCGAATCCCCCTTCTCTACACACCCTACCTACATAACTCTCTCTTTGTCTACCTCTCTCTCTCCCTCTCTCTCAATTCTCTCTCTCCCACCATCTCTCTCTCTTTCTCTCTCTCCCTCTATCCCTCCAACCCTAGCTACCTAAGTCCCTCTCACTTCAACCCCTTCTCTCCCACTCCCTCTCTCTTAGACTCTCCCTTCCACCCCATCTCCCTCTCTCAAGACTCTCTCTTAACCTACCTCTCTCTCTCTCTCTTAGGTCTCTCCCTCCTCTCCCTCCCACCCTACGCAGACAACTCTCTCTCTCTCTCTCTAAATTATCCCTACCTCTAAAGACATACAAAAATACATTCATACATGCATAATGCATATGTACATACAATCCTACATACATACAAGCATACATGTATATATGTAGATACAATCCTACATACATATAGGCATACATACATACATGCATTGATACATACATACATGCATGCATACATACATACATATAAGCATGCATACATACATACATACATGACATACAAGCATACATGTACATACAAACATACAAATATATAAACATACATTCAATAGAGTAGCATTAAATAACACAAAGCAAGACATAACGTGAGCACATTATACCGTGCTCGCGTTATGTCTTCCTAGACATGTCCCACACAAATGCAAAAATCCATGTCAAAACTAAGATATAACACGAGCGTGCTTTATCTTGATTTGGGAATCCCCAAGCCTTAGGCTTGGTATTTGCCTTGTAATACCAACCCAAAGGCTTGGAGGGCCTTCCCAACGACCAGAGACATGTTTTTGCAAATTTTACAATATTTCACATAATCAGGTTCATGCTCACCCTCAGGATTGCACATGTTTCAATGTCAAACTAATTGAACACCTGGGTAATGTTAGGTTCTCTCTTAGCTATCTAATGATATAATTTTTCACTTTTTGACAATGTTAAGCCTTTTGTCTATAATTTCTTTTGTTTGTGTGTCTCTTTTTTGGAAAAAGCAGTGTTCGGTTTTTTTTTCGTTATAAATTAATCGTTCATTGAAATTTCAAATAAATTACATTTTTAGAAACTAGACCCCATTCTAAAATTTAAAAAAAAAATCAATTAGTTTCAAAAATTTGTAGGAGTAGCATGGCCAAAATTCTATTTTTCAGGAAGTGTCCACTTAGAAAATTAGTAAAAAATAAAATATTCATTAAAATATTATTAGAAAAATCGTGCATCAACTTCATATTGTTAGCTAATTTCTCATTGAAGTGATTTTAAAAATACTAAAAAAAAATTCACCGTGCTAGGGATGTAAAAAAGTTGCTATGTTATGTTTTTTTGACAAAAACAACACCAATTTTTGTACGTCCCTCTTCTAAACCCATTAATCTCAACCATTTATAAAATAAATTAGTATTTTAGAAAGTAGGCTCAAATCACTTCGATCCTTGTTTTTGTTTCATCTCAAAATTTTGAGTGTAACTATCCTCAATTTCACATCCAAAGTCAGTATTTCAAAAAAAAAGTGGTCACTTAAGCCCCCTTTTTGGCCCCCCATCTTTTTGCACTTACCTAGTAATAGTATTTAAATGAATTTTCATCAACCCCCTACTATATTAGACCATGTGAAGAATGCACGAGAAGGAAAAGTAAAAATTAAAAAATTGGGTCAACATGGAAGGGAAGCCTAAATGCCCCCAACACTTTGCATCATCCCCAATTTTCCAAAAATCAAGACACATAATAGAGGAAGAATGATGATAAAAATAGAGGAAGTTTCATGACACATAATCACTCATGTATCCAAGCACCAACAAGGGTGACAAGGTTCATCCGAGAACACATAATGCAAGTACGGGGGAACACATCACAACAAACACACACCTAACCTAAAGGTAAAGAAGATGCCCCCCCCTAACACTCATCGACCAAGGGGTCATCCACTTCCCAATCTAGATCATTATAAGGGGAAGGAAAATGAGCCTACAGTGGTGGAATATTAAGGGGAGGTGCTTTCAACCTTCTCACAACAAGGGCTAAGGAAGAAGGCCCTGCAAGGTCTTCTCCACTTGGCTCTTGTGGAGCTATGGTCAATGATTTTGCAAAGCTTTCCAACAAGGTCGAGACCTCATCCAGAGAGTTCAACATGCACTTTACAGGAGTGCCATGTGGTACCTCAATGGATGGGGAGGACAACACCTGAGATTAACTGCTTGGTTCACCAAGTGACTCGAGAGAAATGACAAACTCAGGAGAAGCCAAAATTTGCTCCATCATTAGAACAGAACAAGCTAGCATAGGACCACCCTTTGGAGAAGGTGGGCTCCTCTTACACCCTCCATTGCTAGAAGGCCAACCTCTACCTTCTGCTTCATCAAGGGATGTGAACTCCCCATAGACAAGGCAAGAGGTGCAAAGGAGGAGGAGAAAACTATAGCAGACACCACTGAGGTATTCCACATGTCCACGGGTTTAGGGAATGGTGGGATGTCTAGGAGGGACATCAAAAGGGGCGACTCAACCAAAGGAATGATAAATACCTACACCTTTTTAGGGCCAAGTGTACTCACACTCACAATAGGAGCCAAAAGTGAGATTGAACTCGATTGAATGGAAGCAAAGGGGAGGAGAGAGGAGAACATAGGAGGAGGCCCTGATATAGGAGTGGTTATCTCCTCTTCCTTTCTCTACAAAGTGACATGCTCAGTTGCCAAAGCCTTTCATCAGTGCTTGTGCTCGTGCAAGGCAGTTTTTGTGACTCTTTGAGCTAGAGGCAAAGCGTTGTGAAGGGACATAAGGCTCCTACTCAACCATAGGGGTGTCCATCATAGTCATTTCTGATGGACGGATAGACTCCTAAACGGGAGCAAGAGGAAGAGATTGAGAGACAATGGGGGGAGTAAGCTCTAGCGCCTCAGCGACGGGCCTCTTCCAATTCATGGCCTCTTCCAATTCACTGCTTTAGGAGCAGGAGCAGTGGGAGGCCGAGACATAGAGGATTCCCTGTAGGGACCCTTTCTTCTACCATATCGAATGGGCCTAGGCTTCATGGGCAGAACATGAAGTTTGAATGCAGGATGCTTGGGCTTTCGCCAAGCGGGTACCATAGGGTTCTCCCACAAATGTGGAGTAGAATCTGATGATGCCGCAATAGAGTGAGAGGAAGCATTAGGCTAGACAGCGACAGAGGAAGAAGAGGAACCTTGAGAGTACTTCTCTTCTTCTCCTCTACAGGCCTTGGCGGCATCACTATCAGCTTTTAAGCATGCCCTATGTGAAACATCATAAGGTGATGGAGGGTATCTCACCCTAGGCGTTAAGTGCCCTTTCTTGTACTTCTCATAGGTCTGGTACAAGAGGTCCTTCCAAGGTGAAAGCAGACCAACGGGTGTATTGGAGATCAGGATTGCACCCACAAACAAGCTGGGCTTGTTTGATGTTGCCTCAACATGGAAACACTCTCTGGTTTGTGGGTTAACCAACTGGTGAGAGTGAATCTCCAAATCAGGGTTGGTTCCCTTTCAACTAACCACCTAACCTATGCAAATTCAAGGGGAAAAAGGGCAGGAAAACTGAAAAAATTAAACTCCTACAACTCAAGATGATCAATTGAAAAAAGAGATTTTGATTACACTTAACTCACAACACTACTTTGGCAACACTTAACTCTCACAACTCACCATGATGCTTTCAATTCATCAATCATTTTCATAAAGACTCTTAGGACAGAATACAATGTGCAACCTAAATTTATAGCAACATTTGACAATCACTCACAATAATAGGAAAAAGAAGGATTCGACAGTTTGAATCACAGCAAAGTCACACTATCACCATAAGATCATGACAAAAGGGAGAGAAGGAGAAATTTGTTTATTTTTATTTTCCAGTGGAGGAACAAGGCATCAAAATCTGATCTAAAATCTGGTTTACAAAGCTCTCCAAATCACTAAGAAAGCAAGAAACTAAAATTATCTTGAACCCCGAGAAAATCAAGTTTTCTCCAATATATAGCCAAAAGTGACCTTGTGGTGCCAAAATAGAAAAATCCAAGCTATTGTCCTTAAAAAGGAAACTTCATCTGCATTTTCGAGCTCCCTCAAAAAGCCTAAAAAATAGTCACCTAAATAGCTCCAAAAGGCATCAAAAAGATGGAAAGTTGTCATCTTCCAAAGGTTGATCCAAAAAACCCCAAAAATCAAGTTCCAACTATCCAAAACTGAAAATAGAAAGCCTAAACTGCCACCTCTTTTCCAAATCCACCTAGGAACTAAACTCAAAATGGAAAGTCCCAGTGTGAACTGAAGTGCACTACACAACTGCAATTTAAAAATAACAACTAACTTAAGCAATTTATAGAAACATTGCTTAGCTAGTGTTTTACAATCTTGCAATTTTACAAAACAAAATAGAAACCCCCTTTGTTACATTTGATTTTTCACAATTTCACTTCTAGATGCCCTGATTTTTCTTCAATTTTTTTGATTTTGCATCAATGTTTGCAAAAATAAAAAAATATTATGCCAGCTCTCCATACATTTGATTTTTCTACAAAAAATCATAAAAAATGTTTATGTTGGACATATTTGAATTCAACTTATATGACTTAGGTAAAAATAAAAACCTAAAGTCACTATCTTGACCCTCCAAGGCAGATTGTATGAAAATATTTTAAGGCATGAAAGAGGGGAAAACCCTAATGAAGGATCAATGTGCATTGTATATGTTTGATTTTCTACAAAAATCAAAGAAAATGGGAAAAATTCCTAAGGCATTTGACCTAGGCTCATGAAGAATTAATAAAGCATTGAAAGAATGAAATTTATGTGATTAAAAATCACATCGGCCAAAATAGGGTAAAAACCTTAATACAAAAAGGCCGCCCTTCACTTTATTCACTTGTCATTTTTCATCGGCCTCTTGAGAAAATGTGTGCTCTGCCTGTGCGCCGCCATGGAGGGATTAGGGTTCAACCTTGGAACCACCATTCGAGCTCCTCTCTTTCAATTTTTTGGTGAATTTGGTCTCCTTCATCGATGGTAAGCTTTTGAATTTGTTTTTTATGCTTTCATTGGCTCATTTCGATGAGAAATAGGGCCTTTTGGCCACAGCCACCACTGTATTTTGATGCATTTTATTTTCTCTTTTCTGTGTCACTTTTTTTGCCATTCTTATGGCCGTCCATGGAGACATTGTTTAAGGAATTCTTTTGAGTCTTGGTTGTGGCTTCCATTGAGTTCTTCCACTGAAATGAAGGTAATCTTTACTTCTCTCTTATTCCCTTGAATTTCTCTCTTAAAATAATGCTCTATCAAGCTCTCTATTGTAGAAAATATGAATATTTTGTGTGATTTTTGCTTGGCCATTTGCATTGGTCGCGACCATTGTTTTTTTCCTTCGCTGTTGGAAAAGATATAGAGGGCTCGACCCTAATATAAAAACACAATTTCTAGTGTCAAAAGACATCCTCTCCTTGAGTATGAGCTTTCACTTCATGGGTTCTTCAAACCCCTATGGTCGCAGGCCTATGTTTTCTTTTCTCCATTTTTCCTCTGGTTATATGGGAATAAAGGGCTCGGCTCATGAAACACATTTAAAGTGAATACATTTTATTCAAAACCCTCCCTTAATGGGGTTCCATGCTCCTCAATGGTTGTGGCCTGTACACCTTACTCCACCATTTTGAAGGTTTCTTTGCAACTTAGGGAAAAAACCCTTGTTGTTTTACTCTTGTATCTACACTTTGATTCAAACCCTAAATGGATACCATGGCTTATGAAGAAAAAATTAGCCTCTCCAAGCCGCGGGTATGAGAATGAAATTCAGGGTTTTCTCCATTGTTTGAATTTGAATTAAACTTCCCATCTCTGAATTCTAGAAAACATCATGCAGATCTTATTGGGGGTTTTCTCCAAACCTGAATTGGCACCATTGCACTTGTACTCTTTGGAACCATGTCTTGACACTTAGGCTTGCTATAGCATAATCCATTATTTTGAAAGAGTGAAATGACATCATGAAACATACATATTTTACTTTCAAATGTATTGTATATTGATATGCTCCATTTTTTATCATGCAATCATTTGCTTTCAATCATTGTGATACTATTGTAGATCACTTGATGGTCATTTTTTTCACTTGATGCCCTTATTAGATACATTTCAAAGTTTCAAAACATGCACATTTCACTTTCACTTCACATTTTGTGCTTCATTTTGCATCACAAATAGGTAATGAGCATTTGTAATCAGGTTTTACCATATAGTAATGACATCAAAACACTGAAACTAGCTCACATATTGCAGATTCTTTACCTAGAACAATGTTGTTTCATCTTGTACTCTTCATGCATTTTTAGTTCTGAACAACATGATAATGTGAAAGCTATCATTGCATAGAAGATTTTGAAAAATGAAGCATTCTATTATGATGTTCTGGAGCTCTTCATTTGCTTCAATTGTAATTGATTATTATAAACAAGGCATTATGTATGACTTTTCACTATCACATTATGTAATCATGCACTTGAACAGTTGATCACCTCTAATTTTCAACTCATTGCACTTCGGGGTTGACTGTCTAGAGTGGTCAACTGTTTGATTCTTCTTGGCACTTTATGATACACTCCATCTGATGGATGCCTTTCCTTGAGAATTTTGGATCTATTTCTTTAACAATCCTTCTTTGGATGCTTTGGGAAAAACATGTCGAGTCTCAACCCTTGTGGGAGCCTGTTTTACCCCACATGCTTTATGATATTCAATCTAGATCAACAACATGATTTGTCCTATACCTGCACATGGAAACAAAAAATGTTAGATAAAAAAAATATGATATCATGATGTTCTTGTTGATGGGTGTTTTTGTACCTTCTCAGCACAGGTAGCACACGAATGCACTACCTCTTTTGAAAGGAAATCTCCAACAACAAGTTGTTGAAAGTCACCCCAAGGTCTCTCTAGTTTCAAGTCATGACATGCATGGAATATATCAGTTGTTTCATGTGATTTTTTGGTAATCAAAGGGAAGACTTACAGATGAGTTACAAAGTGTGGGAAGTTGGGTCTACAAATGTAGTTCTTAGGATGTATAAATTGTTGTTCAGTTGTTGCAGGTTCAAACAACAGTCCAAAACTCCTATTTTAACTTTAGATTTGGCTTTACAATGTACAATGAACCTTAGCTTGGGTCACTACTAAAAAAAGGAAAATGAGCAGGGAAGAGAGGAAGTTCCTAGACTTAAAACTATGAATGAACAATGATCATGGAGGCTGCTACAGTAGAAAAAACTCCCTAAATTGGGTCTTGCTTGGCCAAGAGGAACCTATAGTTACATAAAACCAGTGCAATCTTCTAAGGACTGCAGATTTTCAGATTGCATACACACATCATGAACATGCAATTGAACTAAGTTGCAACAATAAAGTAAGGAAGCTCATACTAGCTTTACAAAGTGATTCATCATCAACAAACTGCAAAAAGCATGAGTTGGAAATTCATCAAATATAGTAGTAGCAAACACTATCATCACTTTCATTCAAGAAACTAACAACTAAAGTAATAGGGAAGTAGAACCATGCATGCATAATGAAGAAACACAAGAAAAACATCCATAAATTATACAATGTAGCTCTCTATTGTTGTATAATTCCTTTACACCAGCTCTCCAACCCTGCAAAATGAGGGGGAGACCCCTATTTATAGTTTTCAAAAGCCCAAGTGAATGGCTTGGATTGATTTACAATGAATGGCTCAGATTTTCTTACATTAGGGTTTCACCTACCCCCATTATCCAGCAATATAAAATACAATTTTGTCCTCATTCCTATTTTGTCTTCTAGTGCCCAAGTGCTATAGCAATTTTTTCCTCTTGCTGATTGCTTTTTTCTGCTGTAGCGAAACTACCAAAGGTTGTCTTCTATTTGATAGACTTGCAGCATTGTAGGAAAGATTAGTCCCCCCCTCTGTCGTGTGGGACAACTTCTGATGGATTTCGATCATCCAATGAAAATTAGGACAACCTCCTCTTGCCTTTGACTTTCTAGCTTTGGCACCGTCATAATTGGCATAGGACTCCTTTGGCATACAATCAATTACCAGCTTCAAGTAGGAGCACTCAGACCCTGCCTTGGCAATTTCCTGGGGCAACTCCCTGCCCTTTCAAATCTCATATTCTACTTTGATGGAACAAGGGTCCCTCCCCCTTTACCTTCATCCCTAATGGATTTTAATCTACTTACACTATCAAGGGAAATCCTTCCCTTATGCCTGATTCCATACAAAGGTGCTCCCAGTCGTGGCAGGTCCGTTTGAATCTCCAAATCCCCTTTTGTTTCTGCAAAATAACAAATGATTAAGAGAGGATTAATGATATTTTGATAAATGAGTTCAGATCAGGGCTCCTATCTATGAATTTTATCTTATAAACTTTATTATTCAACATATCCCACAGGCCCATTAGAGTGATAAAGATTCATTTAAAGTTAAAACACTTACTACCATGGGAAAATTTATGATATTTTTATGATAGTAAATCTTTGATGGATGTTGAGACCTTGGTACTTAGAAGACTCTATGGAATAAAATCAAAGGACCACAACCTCTTTCATCATCACCTCCTGACCCTTTTCTAATGTTCAAGTTTCATTCTTGTGATGGTCCTGTTGTAAGCCCCTCAACTTGCATGAGTGCCCAAATGTCCACCTGTGGTACTAACACCCTGCGTATTTTGAGAAATTTTATAATGAGACCCATGGGGCATTTCAGGAACATATAGTTTGCTCATTAAATTTATCTAGAGGACTTCCCTCTCCTTAATTCCTTCCACCTCATCAACAAATAATTGCTAGCTTACCCATTCGATTATGATATTCTTCAAGACTCCTGTCGCTTTAATACTTTAGTGTTGATGGTGCTAGAAACTCCTCTAGGATCAAATCGCTTGGAAATGGTCGTGCAAACTTCATCAAGACCCTCCATGAGGTTGAGAGTATGGGACGACATTGTTGGAAAGCTATCAAGGATGTATAAGGTGACCATGAGAGGCACGGGTTTCGTAGTAAAGGGGGCCATCAGAAAAGCATGGGTAAGTATAGGCGGAGTGCTGGTGTTAAAATGCCATAATGGTCATGGTCATCGACGAACGGGACCCACGTACAAAGTCCCCCATGGAGACTAAGTTGATGCCATCCGCCGCAAGCTTCGAGTAACCCACTACTTCTTTATTTGAAATTGGCTCATAAATTAGATAGAGAATGTCAATTATCCATTACTCATTTGGCTACCTATGAATTGCGGCGCTAGGGATTTTCAATGATGCATCTGGAATATCTTGTCTCGCAATCAAAGTTCCATAGGACCCACTCATATCAACACTTCCTTCGCACCATATTAGATCAACGATCTCATATGGATACTTCAGATGGCACAAGTCTCTTGAATATTGATAACTATTACGAAATCATCACCTTGTGAAATCCGTAAATTTGAGGCAGCTAATCAACTCGGTGATCCATGCATAAGGTTCACTGTCATTACTTAATGTTGAGTTATCCAATCATGCAAGAATAACAACCACACGTAGATAAACAACCTGCTCATCACTCTATTGTTTCGAGGGCGTGATGAACCTCCCTGAAGACCCTCTCGATGAGCAGTTGACCCTCAACAAGGGATGCCAATTCATACTCACTGCTTGATCCATAGATACATCTGCTCAAAGGTGTTGTGCATGTTTTGTACACACACCTCGCCATAGGCAGGGACCCCCTTTTTTTGCTCCCAACAGGATGCTTTGCTCTTGTCTTGTTTTGCGTGCCCCATTTTCCAAGCCCAAATTGGTCATGTGCCATCAAACGATCAAATTCCCCTTACCAAATTCACCTACTTAGGGTATTCAAATCCGTGGAGAAATAAAGTCGCTCGTCCCCTTTCTACCTTTTGTCTTGTTCCTGCTGTTTTGGAAACATCTGTGGACCCCTGTCAGTCCGGTTTCCACATCTTTGACCTTGGGGCTAACTTTTTGGTGGATTTGAGATGTGTTTAGGGTCCCTAAGTGAACTGCCAAAGTTTCGTCAACGTTTCGTAAAGTTTCGATGGTTTCAGAGCTTTCCCTCCGGAATTCCCTTCCTCTTTGGCTGTTTGGAAACATTCGTGGACCCCTGTCGGTCCAGTTTCCACATCTTTGACTTTGGGGCTAACTTTTGGTGGATTTGAGATGTGTTTGGGGTCCCTAAGTGAATTGCCAAAGTTTCGTCAACGTTTCGTAAAGTTTCGATGGTTTCGAAGCTTTCCCTCTAGAATTCCCTTCCTCTTTGGTTGTTTGGAAACATCCGTGGACCCCCGTCAGTCCGGTTTCCACATCTTTGACTTTGGGGCTAACTTTTTGGTGGATTTGAGATGTGTTTGGGGTCCCTAAGTGAACTGCCAATGTTTCGTCAATGTTTCGTAAAGTTTCGATGGTTTCGGAGCTTTCCCTCTGGAATTCCCTTCCTCTTTGGCTATTTGGAAACATCTGTGGACCCCCGTCGATCCGGTTTCCACATTTTTGACTTTGAAGCTAACTTTTTGGTGGATTTGGGATGTGTTTGAGGTGTCTAAGTGAACTACCAAGCTTTTATCAACGTTCGGTTAAGTTTCAGTGGTTTCGGAGCTTTTTCCCCCTTTGGTCGTTCTGGAACATCCGTGGAGCCCCGACGGCCCAACCTCTAGAGCCCGCCCCCTCCTTGGTTGTTTTGAACATCTGTGGAGCCCCGGTGGCTCGACCTCTAGAGCTCGGCCCCTCCGTGGCCGTTTCTGGGACTTCGTCCCTCTTTGGCCATTTTGAACATCCGTGGAGCCCCGGCGATGTGGCCTCCGGAGCCCGGCCCCTCCGTGGCCATTTCCGGGACTCCGTCCCTTTGTGGCCTTTTTGAACATCCGTGGAGCCCTGGCGGCCCGGCCTCCGGAGCCCGACCCCTCCGTGGCCGTTTCTAGGACTCCGTCCCTCTTTGGCCATTTTGAACATCCGTGGAGCCCCGGCGGCCCGCCTCCGGAGCCCAACCCCTCCGTGGCCGTTTCCGAGACTCCGTCCTTTTGTGGCCATTTTGAAAATTTGTGGACCCCTGTCAGTCCGGTTTCCACAGTTTTGACTTTCAAGCTAACTTTTTGGTGGATTTGGGATGTGTTTGGGGTCCCTAAGTGAACTGTCAAAGTTTCGTTAACGTTCCGTAAAGTTTCGATGGTTTCAGAGCTTTTCCTCTGGAATTCCCTTCCTCTTTGGCTATTTGGAAACATCCGTGGACCCCCGTCGGTCCGGTTTCCACTTTTTTGACTTTGAAGCTAACTTTTTGGTGGATTTGGGATGTGTTTGAGGTGCCTAAGTGAACTGCCAAGGTTTTGTCAATGTTTCGTTAAGTTTCATTGATTGTGGAGCTTCGTCCCTCTTTGGCTATTTTGGAAACATCTGTGGACCCCTATCGGTCCGGTTTCCACATTTTTGACTTTGGGGCCAACTTTTTGGTGGATCTGGGATGTGTTTGTAGTGCTTAAGTGAACTGCCAAAGTTTTGTCAACGTTCCGTTAAATTTTGGTAGTTTCGAAGCTTCGTTCCCCTTTGGCTGTTTTGGAACATCCGTGGAGCCCTAGCGGCCCGGATTAATGTTTATGGTCCAAAGGAGCTCCAAATATGAATATTATGATCTTTTGATGATGCATGGATGGACCTAACAAGGATTTTGCAAGATTTGACTAACGTTTTGCTTGATTTGTGTATGAAAGCACTTACAACACTTCATGTACGCAGGATTCAAGGAGCCTACTACGCATAGCTCCTATCACCATTCATTTCATGTTCACCTCTCCCCCTCGCACCCACCAATAGGGTCGATGTTAGAAGAAGGCATGTGCCAAGGAAGTCAATGACAAAAATGCAAGGGGGTGGCCTTGAAGAAAACATAAGAGAGTTGTCCGCCCGAATCAGGGGAAACCAATCTATTGATGCCAATCGTCGATGGGCTCGTTTGATTCAAGGAAGAGCACTGCAAACACATCAAGTAAGAGGGTAGCTTTCAAGCAGTTTCAGCAACAGTAAAAGGGCAATCAACTAAATGACAAAACTGCTATAGCACCTGAGCACTAGATGACAAAACAGGGAAAAGACAAGGATGTTTTTTAAATTGTTGAATATTGTGGGGTAGGTGAAACCCTAAGGTAATTGAATCTGGGCCATTCGATGTAATTCAATCCTAGCCATTCATTTGGGCTTTGGAAAACTATAAATAGGGGCTTTCCCCTCATTTGTAAGGGTTGGAGAGCTAGTGTAAAAAGCATTTGCAGCAATAGAAGACAACATTGCATGATTTTATGGATGTTCTCTTTGATTTTTCTCATCTTGCATGCATGGTTCTACCTTCCATGTTAGTTTTAGTGTTAGTTTCTTGAATGGAAGTGATAATGGAAATTGTTGTTATGGTATTTGATGAACTTTCAACCCATACTTTTAGCACTTGTTGATGACAAACTGCTATGTAAAGTTAGCTTGGGCTCCTTTATTCCATTGCTGCAACTTAATTCGATTGCATGTTCATGATGTGCATGTGCAATTTGAAAATCAACAGACCTTAGGAGATTGCACTAGTTTTGTGTAGCTGTAGGTTCTCTTGGTCAAGCAAAACTTAGTTTTAGGGAGTTTGTCTACTGTAGTAGCCTCCATGATCATTGTTCATTCGTAGTTTCAGATCCAGGAACCTTCTCTCTTCCCTGCCCTTTTTCCTTTTTTTTTAATAAGTACCTTAGGAAAGATTCATTGCACATTGTAAAGCTAAATCCAATGATAAAAATGGAGTTCAAGACTGTTGTTTGAACCTACAACAAACGCACAACAAGTTCTCCATCTTAGGAACTCTATTTCAAGACCCAACTTCCCATGCTTTGTAACTCATCTGTAAGTCCGCCTTGTGATTCCAACAAATCACATCAAACAACTGAGATATTCCAAGCACTGTCAAGACCTAACATTAAAGACCTTGGGATAGTGTTCTGCAATCTGATTATGGAAGATTGTCTTTCAAGAGAGGTAGTGCACCTACGCACTGCCTGTGTCGAGAAGTGCATAAAAAACACATCAACCAAAGGCAGTGGATAATGCTAGAAAAGTGGAAGGAGATGCGAATAAGCCAAGAGAGTGGAGGTGGTCTTATGAGCAGTTGTGGCCGACAACCAACGGTGCAGAACCCACGTTGAAGGTCATCGTCGGGCCCAAGAGGGCAGAGTGCCATCATGGACGTTCCATTTGGGGATGGTTCCATGCACTAGATACTCACCCAAATGCTAATCAATCCCATTATTTTTCCCTCCTAAATCTCATGGATGCCCTGTCAAAATAATTCGCTACTTGAGAGGGACCGAGCTCGATCGTCACATAGTTAGCTGATCTAAGAGAAAATTATAAGGCAGTTCATTAAACCACCTCCTCATGATAATGAACTGAAAGAAAGTAGGGGGAAATTTCTGGTTACCTCAATCCTTCCTTCATTGATTGAGCTTGATGGATTTTGTGCATTGACCTCGCTCCAAATTGCGTTGGTTTTATTTCCTTCAAAAAAATTGTGATGTAGAACCTTAATTATCCTTGTGGATAGTACTCTGGCAATGGCAGTGACCACATTTATACTCATAAAACCTGAATATCTTTAATATAAAAGTATAAGTGTGTTTCTGAATAACTATTTTGGGTGAGAATTTTTTAGGAGTATGCCCGAGAGAGAAATCAAATTCACCTGAGGTGTTCACCGACTAATGGGTGCACTGATCATTCGCTCTAACCATTTCAGCATCAACTTCTTGCAATTTGAATTACTGTTTTAAGATTAATGTGCAAGCTTGCAGTGTCGTGACACCTGTGGGAGTATGACGAGGGGAGGCCACCGAAAAATGTTGTTTGGAAAAGGAGCAACACTCAATCAAAGGATTCTCAATAGGGAGAGAGACATAGGGACCTATAGTGGGGAGGATGCAGTGGCGTCAATCAAAGGGATACTATAGGGAGCGCTCTTGGTGGCAGGATGTGATGCGGGCTCCAAATGATGCTTGTCCGTTGGTATAGGTGCGAAGGATAGAGAGCGGGTGGACGCTATGAGGATGCCGCAAATGGAAGAAATTGTATAGACGATCGTCCACGTTGCAGTACTCGCAAGCAATAGCTCCGTCATCTGCTTCATCCTTGTATAGGCGCGATAAAAGCCAATGTTCTTACTAGGATTCAACATGGCCATGTATTTAATTCACAGAAGTCCCTCATGACCGTTAATGACTGTAAGGTTTCCCCAATCCTCCTTTGGTGATTTTTTGCATACTACTGGTAATTTCTCTTCTCCCACCCCCCCTCCCCCCCTCCCCCCCGTGGCGAGAATGTGTGAGAGGCTCCCATGAGTGTGGAATTTGCAGTGTTGGTTGCCGCGGGGCTAAGTCTATGGGTGGCTTTCTTAAGACAATCGTAGCTAACGACCGATGGGATGGCGATCTGAGGGGCAGGCTTCGTAGGCTATTTTGCTGCCAATAATACGCTGAGTGGAATGAATAGGCAGTCGTTCCAACATCGCCCCCAACAAACGACCACTTGAGAGGCGGCGTTCGCCACCCTCATCCCTACAAACTTGAGTTCATCATTAGTAGTCTCCTAGCACAAATAAAACATCCAATCCTTCAACCAAGCATGGCATCCTGCTATATTCACTGTTTGAACAAAGCCTAGTGGGAATTTAATTTGCTTCTTGTGGATTTAAGCATGACAACATGAATTGCATTCTTCTTGAGCCATCTATAAATACTTTGACGAGCTTCTGATCCCCTTATTTGCCTAACGTTGATCACCCTCAAGCTTATTCATCTATTTGTCACGTTGCCTTTGGAGTCCATGATCTAGCCTCCCTGCTCATGAGTTTTTGTTGATCGCCTAATGATATTCCCACAAATAGGAGACTTTGGCTATATTCAACTTTTCCTAAGCCATATTTCAAATGCGTCCCACCTAGCTACTCACAATCCGCATATAACTTAGTGACTGATATGGTTAAATTGTGGTTGCATTTAGAAAAGGTCACTCACTGTTAACAACTTGGCTCGAGTTCAGGGAGATCATGAGATAGCAAGGCGACTAAAGTTTAAAAGCTAAGGAACATTTTATCAACACAAAGGCCCATGAAGCAGGAGATCACAAGCATTATGCCTCTTTTAAAATCGTGAGCCCATTTATATCTATCAAAGGTTTGCGGATTCCTTCTGGCATGATCGCCATACTGACATGGGTGTGTTCTAACTACGCTTTGACTAGTCTTATGAATGATGCTCGAGCACCCCTCCTTCATCCCGATTATGGTTTAACCCTGGGAGAATACCAAGTGTGGGGTGCAGGCAGTCAGCGAACTCGTGAACCAGCCACGGGCTATGCGGATCCCGCAAGCATGGCATCTGTGAAGGTGTACGGACATGAGTGAAGAGCCATCGATACCAAAAAAGATGTCCTTCATGAATGCAGAACCCTCGTTATAAAATTGCGTTAGTGAACTTGCGGGTGAAAGGACGAGGGGAGCATCTAAGTGGTGGTCGTGTAAAAATGATGATGAGGTAGCTAGCTTCCATGTACGCGGAACCCGCATGGGAGATTTCAGCTTTAGACCCCAGGTGCATGTTTGCGGGCGGCCACTCTTGAAATGTTCTTAGGAAACAAATGACATTGAAAGGGGTGGGACCCACATCGTGAAGAGCCAACCTTTAGAAATTCATGACAAAGGGAACATCATGGAGCTAGGCATGCGGTAGGTGCTCTAGAAGGGCCGCTAATAACATTCAGAGGCCTTCTTGATGATGAAGTCTGCATACTAGCACCAACGGTCAAGTTTGTTTGCTTGATAGAAAGTTGTGCTAGAGATTTGACATTCTTTATGTACATCTAACCAATACATGTGATCCATTATCAATATTAAAACAAGCGGTGCCATCACACATTCATGTAGGTAAATTAGGCTGCGAGTTTGAGCGGTGTGTAAGCATTACAGGAAACACCCCATGGATACTTTACTCACCTCCTGGTCCCACATAAGTCTAAAATTCCTCACTCCCTCAATTTCGCTTGGATTCCTAGGAAGAGAATTTGGGAAAATTGGTATAAACCGCTAAATGATGGGTATGAAGACGCTCCTTAAGACCTCAAGGCCCGAAACTCAAAATAATGGTGTGTAGGTAAGCCTTGTAGGAATGCTTACTTGAGAGTGTGAGCAATCGGATGCGAACAGGCATATGCGTGCAGATGTTCAGGAATGATGCCAAACGAACGACGAAGGCAGACGGATCAAATTCAAAACCTACCTGGTGGGTGGAAGCCAAGGGCCAGCCACCACGAGAGTGGTGAAGCGGGGATGGAAACTCGCATAGGGTGACCCGTAATTGTGGGTCCACGAAGCTTGACAGATGCGGCAGTGAAAAGAAGTGCGGGGTCCATGAGTCGGAAGGACGCAAGGGGCTCAACTGTAGGCAAAGGGTGGAGCAGAACAATGAATAGTAGGAGGAGATCTGTAGATGTTGGTCCACAAGGGTCAACAACTACCGAAGCAAAGACCAAGGGAAAACCTGCAAGGCTAAGCCCGTAGGGACAAAAGACTGGATGAAACTTAAATAGGTGAACCTGGCCAAAGGTACTTTGATTGTTTTAAGGTTCATGGCTGACTTGGACTTGGAAATGGGGGGTACGCAAAATGAGATGGGAACGAAACGGCCCATCGGGAGCCAAAAGAGGGGGTCCCTGCCTTTGGTGGGGCGTGTGTGCTAAACATGCACAACAGTTTCCTCTTTGGCTTCTATCACTTTTCTTGATCTTGCTCAGTTGTTTCAATGTACCATTAGCAGCATTCTCGATTATTGTAGATAGTTCATATAGGAATGTTCATAGTTGGAGCTCTAACAACATCTTCATCATCTCTTGCAGACTTATCCAGAGCACAAGAAAAAGGATGGTGCACCATTTTGGGATCACTTCGAAGACTCACAGGAAATGATGATTATGTTCACTCTTATGTGTCTTCTTTCTTTTTATCTTCAATAGTGTAGAATTCCTCTATTGCTACATTGTCACAGCTACTCCCACGGCTTGTGTGGGACATTTTTTTCTTCATTACCCAATGAATATGAATTCAACATTTGTAAATTACTTGTTCAATTTTGTATCTTTTCCTTTCATGTAAAACAATGTTTGGACACTACAACTGAATACAAAATGAAACATCTCTTTTCACATTATGCAATTCTTTTAATGTTGTAACTAACTTAGACAACTTAAACACATTGCACCTCAAAAACTTCAAATAACTCAACAATTGCAATTATTAAAACATCTGCAGAGGTTAATTTTAATTTTCACCTAAAAATGAATCTTTAAGCAAACCAACTCTATCAAATTGAGTTGTAAGTGAAAATTTGATAATAGGGTGTAGCCTAGAAGTGGTCTAAGGAATAGCTACCATGCACAACAAGAAATTTATAACTGATGTCGTGGATCACATGCATTGAACCCTCATGAATAAACTTCAAAAAATTATGCATAACTGAGGGAAGTGCATTCATAGCTACTAACCAGGGGATACCCAACTTCACTTTGAAGAATTTAGACCCAAAGATTATCTCAAACAAGTTTACATACTTAGGTCTGACAAGGACTCACAAAACAATGCTACCAAGGGGAGGTACAGAAAGTCTTTTATGCATGCAGATGGTGCTTACAAGTGTGTCATACCCATCTCTATGTAGGAAGTTAATTAACATAATCTCCTCAGTTATAATATTCACCTGAGATGTCAGGTTAACAAGAACACCTGCTATAGTGTTTTCGTTGATTTGTGTAGGGATGTAAAGAGGAGACGGTTCTCTATTAAAATCCACTGACAGGTCCTGCGAGGTGAAGGTTATACCTAGACTACTACTCACAGGCTGCATAGAGGGGACAGGAAAATGCAAGAAGGAATCCATCACGTACACTAAATAATACTCTCACAAAGCCCCCAAAGGTTTGAAATAGGACAGTGACCCAGTTAAGGTTTCGTTCTGCAACACTTACGAAATCTTCCAACAACACCTACTAGGGGTCGCAAGTTGGGCTGTAAGGGGAAACGCCTCACAACACTCATACCTACAATGCTCCTAGAATGCGAGGAAAGGACCCTTCAATATTTCCAAATGGAACCAAAATGGTTCACGTCAAGTTCACGAAAAATGTAAGAGAGGGGGACCAACCACGTCAAGGCTCCAAGTCGCATAGAGCTGAGAGCAAAGGGCTACCCTAACTTACCTCACTCTAAAGGGTATTTTGGGGTGAGGATCAAGAATAAAGAGCACTACGATGTGCTTTTGTCACTCTACAACCCCTAAATTTAGGTTTGGGCTAGGCGAGCTAGTTTTTGGAGTCAATACTGCACCTCAGACAACTCTTTGTCTGAGGATGACAATGCGATTCTGGGATGACAACATGACATGCTGGTGTCTCTCTGGTGTGCTAGTGTCTGTATAGCTAAAAAATAAAAGATTCAATAAAGAAAACCAGAAACTTACTAAACTACCTAGCTGACTAATCTTAACAAAGTCAACAAAATAATGAGATACGAAAAATAAAGACAAAGATGATAAAGCAAGTAAATAAAGGCTAGGGTGACCAATATTATCTCACAAAAGCACCAATTTTTTAGCTAGCTCTACACACTTGTTCACCTGCACACAAGCAACAATAGGAAAATTGTTGGGGCTATATAGGGGCCTACCTCAATCAAACCCCCACTTTGGTGTTTGCACCTCCATAGACAACTAGAAAGCAACAAAGTAGAATATGTGATAAATAAAGTAGAAATAAATATTGTTGAACACTAAAAGACAACACTATGCTACTCTATCAAATCACAAAGGAGAGGAATGAAGCATTACCACCTCCACCCATATGCTCAATAGTCAATGAAGGGGGAATGCAAGGTATGGGCTTGGAAAAGTCACCACAACTATATCAATGATGAAGGGAGGTCTTGTTAGACTCCAAGCCTACAAATTATATGGTTGCCTCACACTTGCAATGTGGAGTTGATGGAGTGTCAATGTTGTTGCAATGCTCACAATGGAGTGCTAGAATGCTGAAGTGAATGATAATGTGCTTGACAATATGAATGAATTGTTAAGAGAGATGAAGTGAATGTGTATAATATGTTTTTGAAGGTGGGATGGGAAGGAATAAGGCATTTTCGGGTTGGTTGGTCGAAGAGGGACGTTACAATTCATCCCCAATCAGGTGCATAATGCCTCTTCCAACTTCAGATGTGGGAATCTGTCAGAGATGAAAGTGTGTCGCACAGACGTCTACCCATTGCACGTGCCTCCCCAACAAATATTCTCTCACCGACGTACATGAAAAACACCAAGTGGATGCATTCTAGATGGGTGATGTAGAATTTTTCCTTTAGATTTGATTTTTGAAGGTGAGGGTATGTGAAAAGGGAATTTTCTTAAGGGGTGCAAATTCACTCCTATACAGTTATGTGTGACTATGTTAGGGTCAATTATCGACATGTCTAAATAAGTCCAAGCAATTATTCAAGAAACTCATGTAATAAAGTTGCATGATCTTCTTTTTCATCTTCATCTAGACACTTCCCAATTTATATCACTTTTTTCTGCATTAGCCTCATCCATCGACACTTCTAAGGTATCTACCACAAGTAATGCATTATGGTTTGACTCATTGTGAGTTTTTTTAGTTTCATCTTTATCATCATCACATAGCTCCTTTTCTTTCTCACAACATGCCTTGGTATTCAAACAATAGGAAATCCATTGATTATACAAAGTAGATTAAGTATCGTTCATACCCAAAAATTCTCGTAAGGTCTCATCATCTTGAAACATATCCAATGACATATTCTCACTTGAAGTGTCTATCAGCTCAGGATGCACCAATTTTAGTGTTGCTTGAGGAGGATCTTATGTGATAACATTGATATTAAGTGAAGGTCTTTTTGATGCCTTAGTTTCTTTTGAAGGACAATAACCAAGACCTCTTGTTGTCTCTTGTGTGTGAGCTCTATAGGGACACAAATTCCTTGTTCTTTCACTCCACACCCTTTTCCATTATAGCCAAATTGCTTTAATAGTTGGTACCCTCTTCCATAAATTTTTTCCATTATTTTCAGGGAAGGTGGTTTCCCATAATCAGTTTCATCAGATGTAGATGTAATCCATACCTTCCTCATTAATAACAGTTGTGGATTCTTGTGTCTTGGATGTTCCAACCTCAGATTTTGTTGATACCATCGCAACTTCTTTCAATTTTTCCTTTGTTTTTTTTATAATCTTATATTCCCCCATGAACATAGGTGTAAAATCCGATGAACCCCAGTCGTCTTCTAGAACAACTTTGTCATCGATGAAAGACTATCCTCTTTATCTTCAGGTTGTAGAGGTTCCACTTTTGTTGTTGGTTTCAATGTTCTTAAAGATCTTTTCACTCTTGTTTCATTTTGTAAACAATTTTTAGATTTTGGATCAACCTTTATCATGTAAAACTTGTTATTGTAAATGTATTTCATTAAGCGATGAAGCATTGAAGGAACCCCTTTCATCTCATGAATCTATGGCCTTCCCAAGAGAAGATTATATGATAAGTCATGGGACATCACATGGATGGGAGTTTGCAAAACAACCTTACCAACTTTGATAGGTAATGTTATCATCCAAGCAGTTGTTTACCCACTTTATCAAAACCACAAATGGACAAATTATCTAGTTGAATTTTAGTCTTATTTGCTCCAATTTTGTCCAAAAGATTCATACTATAAATATTAAGTCTCGAACCATTATCAATAAGGGTGCATCTAATCCCAACTCTATTAATGACAACCACTATCATCAAAGCATCATTTTATTTTTTGCATTTCCAATAGAGGTAATTCACTTTCATGAAATACAATTTCCACTTTGACCAAATTCATACCCTCAATTAAAGTTGCCACATCAATTGATTGCACACTAGGTGGGACTACAAATTTTTGCAAAGCACTTTGTAGCATTCCATGATAAGTTGATGGTTTGAATTAGATCCCATAGGGAAATATTAGCAAGATTCTTATGAATTTTCTCTACAAGATCATATTCCTTTCCACTATATGGAGGTAAACGAGGCGAACTAGGTATTTAACAAGTTGTGGGAGTGGTAGTGATGAAGGGATATGTTGCGTTTATCTTGGTTGTTTATTATTCCTTGTGTTATATGTATAAGCAACTGTGTGATAACTTGGTTGATGCAACACATTATCACTATTGAATTGTCTTCCAAAGTTTAAGATAACACTTAGAGGTTTTGGTTAATTTTGAGGTGGTCCTATGATAAGCACACGTTTGTTTTGGACTTGAGGTTGTTGTGAAGGTGGATAAATGATAAGTTGAGGTGTGATTACATTAATTGTTCTTTGTTGTGTAGGAATGTGGCAAGCCTTGGTGGATGAGCTTAGTGAGATAAAGTCCTCAAGGGCTTCATTTAACATGTCAAAGTCATCACAACTAGAGGGCTTGATAGGTACACAATGTACTTGTAGAAAGAGATCTAACATTATTAGACTAATTTTCTTTCTCCAAGGTTAATCATTAAATTTTAGATTCAAATTATGTCTATGCTTTCTAATGTAACCTAGAACTAAAAATAAACTTACATACCTGTTACAAACACAAATCTAGAAATCAAACCCCAGATCTGCAATCTGGTAGCAATTGTATTTTTGCACCTAAAATTTCAAGAAAATTTGGGAGGATAGAGGCACCTAGGGCGCCTATGTCGTAGATAGGGTTTTTCTAAAATTTTAGTTTCAAAGGTGGAGGTTACATGAAAGGATTGTGTGACAGTGTGTAAACCCAGGTTTTGAGTTGAATTTGCATATGTTTTATGAGTTTCCAAATTTTGCAATGTGATATAACAACCTAGGGTTTTCAAATTTTACAAAAAATGAAATGCTATTTAACTTAATTCTACAATGTTTCAAAAAATATATGCAATGCACCTTTAGATCTAATAATTTCTAGCAATAAAATGCAACAACTTTTCACAAATTTGCAATGAGCTAAGCAAAGTAACACTACTTTTTATAATTGAAAAATTGAAACCATAAATCAGACAACAGAAATAGACTGAGAGCATAGAAACATAGCTATGAGTCAAATTTGAACCAAAAGTATCAAGACAAAGGCGCCTATGTCCTAGATAAGACTTTGGAAAATTCAAAATTTGACTCTCTATTACTGTTTAGGTTTCTTAGATTTGTATGTAGACAATCTAAACAATGAATAATTTTCTAGATTTTCGCTAAATTCATGGAAATGCAATTTAAAATATGAGTATGCAACAATGTTAAAAATAAAAATTTTGAGTTCAACTTTTAGATCCAACATGAACTAGTTGACTGATTTAAAATGCAAAGATTCTAAATATGATGATTTTAATGAAAACTTTAAAAGGAACAATGCAATATTTTTGTATTTTGATGCTTTGTAATGCAACAATGGATGCTTAAATGAAAAATGAAAAACAATGCAATACTAACCCTAGATCTAGGATGAACTACTACAGATTTTAGAAGGTTTATGATGTAAGAATGTTGGGTTCACCAAAATGAAATGTAGAAATGTAAATACCTCAAGTTTAGTATCCAAAGCCCAAGGTACATATTCCTACAATTCTAGTATTTCATTAGAATGTAGATCCACAAGGCAATTAGATTGACTTTCAACCAAAAAGGTGAGTCAATCAAACCAGATCTTATCCTTTTTGAGGAGTGGAAATGGATTGAAATTGAATTGCACCAAGTACCCCAATTGAACAATAAGCCTTAGATTGAAAATGTGGGATTTCAAAATAGTATAATATTAAAAAAAAATTGAAACCAAATCTGAGCTTGGGAGGACATTGTGCACCTATGATATAAATTTTAGTTGAAATTGTCAGGATGTTCATGTTGAGGGTGCCACTATCCTACTATGATTTTTTGAATCTAAAAATTTGGGTTTGAACCTCTTTGTCTGCTCTTCAATCTCAAGCATACAAATTTTCATTTTCATATTTGAACCTACAATAAAAGCCTACAAAAGAGATGGTGGGGGTGGCCCTATACAGGAGATTTCCTTGGTCAAGCCCCAGTTTTGGTATTTCTACCTCCATAATATCCAAAAAATTCGTAGAACACAATGTGTGTGCCCCAACCTTAAGTGTTTCTAAGGTTGTTATGAGCTAAAATGCATATAAACCCTACTCAAGTGTATTAGAGAAGGACTCCTATATGAAAATGATAAGATCTAGCTAAGAGAGAAGTCATTACACTCCTGACAAATCTAAAACATAAATGATGCCTTGCTTAAGGCTACAAATAAGATGAATCTTGAAGATGAGAACACTAGGAAATAAGTCATTAGGTTGAAGGAAATGGCCAAATGCATCTTCCAAACCTATAATCCATCACGTTCTTCTATTGGCATCAAACTTCAATCATGACATAATGCTTGATAAATCTACTACTAAGCTTGAAGTTTTGCAAGTATGATTATAATGGATGAAATGCAATGATCTCTTGCTTCTCAAAGATTCTCAATTATTGATCTCTTCTCTTTCTCTTCTTCTCCTTCTAGTTTCAAATGGTGAGAAGACTAGATATTTTTAGGTATTTCTCTAATTTCTTAAAAATTAGATCCCAATAGTCGACTTCAAATATTTGAATTTCAAATAAAAAAGTGTCACAACCTACATAATTAAATTTTGATCCAAAATAGGGGGACATAGGCGCCCTAGCCGATAGTGTCCCAACCCTATTTTCATAAAATTTAAAATTTGAGGATAAAGTATTAAATGAGAGCATTTGTTTTATGCTTGCAAATTGTTAGAAACTATTAAAATTGGGCCACAAAATGCACAATTTTGGAAATTAGGGCCTAGTTAAAGGGTGTTTTAAATGCATTAATGCAAGGGTCACTAAAGTAGATCCAAACTAAGCATGAAATTGTACTATCTCCTAAAAGGGAGTACAATTTACAATGCTACAAGTTTCAAGGCACTTATCTATTCTTAATAACAATTTCAATATAGGGGGCTCAAGATTGATATCTCTTGGTGTATTTTAGATAGATATATTTAAGATATCTATGCTAGTGAATAGTTATTTTTATTTAGTTAAGAATTATATCATTTTATTTTTAAACTATTTAAATTTTTTTATTTACATTATTTTTATTTGAAGAGTTATTTTTATTTTTATCTAAAGAATTGTTTTATAGTTATAGCTTTTTTAAAATTATATATGTATGTTCTAAATATTTTTTAACATACATGGCGGTCAATGATGTCACTATAAAATACCTCTCAACATAATGATGCCACTATAGAATTCCTCTCAACATAATAAAATAGTTCGAAAGTAAAATAAAATAACTCTTAAGTAAATAAAATAGCCTTGAAACTAACATTTCTTGATGTTTTTAGATAGAGATGCATTTAAGATATCTATACTAGTTTAATCACTAGAAAAAAATATGGAATAGGGATCATTAAGGCCCAAAAAATATCAAGCCCCTACATAGGATCACTTCCTTAATGTCCCAAATAACAAACAATCTAACATATTTTCTAACTTTTGACCACCTCAACATTTCATGTAAAAAAGCTCTAAATATTTCTTCTACAACTTATACACTACTATTGTTGTAGTAATGCACAATATATTGGAGTGTTTATTTATCCTTTCCATCAAGCCATTTCATTTTTACACACACACATGCACACACATATGCATATATATATATATATATATATATATATATATATATTAAAACACCAACTAATTATAAAGTAGGTTTGCTAGTCTTAGAAAGACTCATGACACATTGAATCTAGAGAATGGAGAAACTCTAGATGGAATAAAAATAGATAGTGTATAGGCATTTGTTTCACTAATGATTGTACATGCTCTAAGTATCAAATGTAATATTTTTCCTTATGTTAAAAATTGGATCAATAGGAAATCCAATTAAAAAATAATAATAAAGTTAGCCATAGGGGAAGAAATAGGAAGAAAGCTAGAAAATTTAACACACTAGTAAGAAAATAAGATCTTAATAATCAAAAATCTAAAGAGGTATTATAGCCAACATTCATAAATCACTAAATTTTTTGCTCATGTCCTAGACAAGGAAATATTGGTTATCACCAATATCAACCTTGATGTCATTTAATTATAAGTTGATTTAGCCAAAAAATAATCAACTCATTTCCTTACCTTCTAGTATGATTCTATTTAATAACATTGAAATCAAGAATGCAGATGTTGATGCCTTTCTTACATTCATTCAACTACCAATAATAGAAATTAGAAAATAATTTATTTTAAAATGATAAATTAAGATTTTAAAGTCAAATTTTGAAATAATATCAATAAAATTCCTTAGCTTAGCTTCTAAAATACCTTTAAAAATAGCCATAGGCTCAAAAAACTTATTATCTAGCAACACCAAGACTATCAACAAACCAAAACTTGACCTTGTCATTATGATCAAGACAAACACCTTCCTTGCTAGCATTTCTAATATTGTCTTTTGATGTTCCATCAACATTAATTTTAACCAAGTCGGGAGGGGGGCATTCTCATTTAGTAAGTTGATATTCTTAAGAATTATTATTGGAAGAGGAAAAAGAGGGAGAAGCCATAGGGAATACCAAGTTTCATCAAAACTCTAAATTGCCACCAAAAACTCATTTGATAACCTAACATCCAAACTTGATAAGTTTATTTTAGATTGGTCATTATTCTACTCCAAACTTGACATAAATGTCTTCTTGTAACATTGAAAATCCTCTAATTTCATTCCCACCAAATATTCCAATAGATCAAACTAAGACCAATATCATGCACCAAATTAAGGGATTTTAACTTCTTCATAACAAGGAAGAAAAAATGTACCAATTTTTTCTCGACTTCACAAAAGAAAATGAAATTAATTGATACATTCATATTTAACTAAAATTTAATTATTCATAATGTGTAATACCATTTTTTAATTCTTCTTTAAAGACTTAGTGTTTATAGGAGTTGAATAATTTGATTTGTTTTGATTAAAGGTAAAAGATGGGTTTTGAAGGGGCCCGAAACCCTATACAAAAGAGAGCAGCTGATAAAAAGAAGAAACCATTAACCAGCAATCAGCCCAGCGACAACAAACACACAGCCAAAAAACAACCAAAAAGACGGAAACCAGATAGCAGCAATACATATTATTCAGGATCTCCATAGCTTCCATTTCATTCTTAGCCAATTGTATTGAATTGTTAGTGTTATAATTGAATTGTTAGTGCTATAGTTGAATTGAATTGCTTGAAAATTGTATGCTTTGATTTTTTGAATAGAATTTGATACAAAACTCCTCATCCCTCTAGCATTGAATCTTAGTATCCAACTTGTTTGATTACATGTTATTTTATTTTTGTTGTAGAAGATAAACACAATTTGAAGAGAAAGAGAGACTAATTATTTTCAACCAAATTATTGGCATAGAATGCAATGGACAATTTTTTGACAAGGACTATGATGAAAGAAATATATACAACTAAATCTAGGTATGAAAATTCTAGATGAAATTTTATAGGTATTTTTATGTTTTTTGTTGGAGCATTTTATATCAAACCCTCATAATCATTTACCTACCTAATATGGCTTAGGCTAAAACCTCTTCAATTGAGAACCAAGGATTGAGGGGTGTCTATTCCACAAAATTCACTTGAGGCAGGATTCTAGCCTCATCCCTTATGGTTTTGGGGCCTTGCATTCAACAAGACTTGATCCTTGATGGTTCATTCAAAACAATTCAACTTCACTAGAAGACCAAGGGCCCATTGAGATTTCTTTTGGTATTTAGTTTTGATGGTTTACGAAAAGATAATTATGAACTTATGGATGAACCTAAACAATGGAATAATCAAAGTAGAGATCTAGAAGTAAATTTGGAAATTGTACACTATCATTATTCCTAATTGCAAAGGGAAAGCCAACAAAACAAGAATGAATTGACAGTTGCATTGGTTTGCTTGAAGCGCCTTGAAGATCAAAAGTGTGAATTATAAGGAGGAAAAAATTCTAAAAAATAAAATTGTGGAAAGTATCCTTTAGATGAATAACTCAAAATAACATATTATTTTTCTAGTAAATGAAGTTAAATATCTTATAAATAAATTAGAAGAAGAGATTAGTATGTAACAAATCTAAATTAAATGTTCAACAAGTAATATGTAAAATGAAAAACATAAATTAAACATATAATAGACTCAATGAAACTTATGATATTGCCAAGGAAAATATGAAGATGCTAGAAATAAATTTGAAAGAAAAAAATTAATACGTTGCTACATAAATTTTCATCTCTAATTGAATTCAAAAAGTTCTAGAACTAGAGATTGAAAATCCTCAAATGTCCCTTGATATACCATTTAATGTCAAAGAAAAGTGGAGGAATTTGATGTAAATGGAAAATGGATGCTTAATTTAAGTATTATAGGAGAAGTAAAAATTTAAAAAAAAAAAATCAAAATAGATTTTTAATGGGAACCTCTATACTTGTTCATATGCATTTTGCTACACGGTAGTGTCCTAAATCTTTCCCTGCCACTATTACAAGTGCACACTATTATTTATGTGTCTGTATGTACACACACAAGTGTATGTGTAAGTACATACACACACATGTACATGTACAAAAGGGTGAATGAGACGTAAATGTGTTGCAAATAGATATTTAATCAAAAACACATCTTAAAACATTAGGAAATGTCATTCTTCAAATTCTATTCAAAATAGTTTTACTTTTGCCCATTCAATTCATAAATCAATTCTATTTTAAATAGTTTTGGTTTTGCTCATTCAATTCATACTTCAATTCTATTTTATTTGAAATTTAGTTGAATTTCTAGATCACTATTAGATAGTTTTATATACACTTTATTATAAAAACATCATAGTAGAATTACATATAATGAATGCTTAAAGCTTATACATTTAAAACACTTCTCATTTAACCTTTCAAATATTTTGTTACAATTATTAGCATTAGACAAATATAATTAGATTGTTACTATTGTATACAACTTTACAACAAACATGTTTTAGAATTGACAAAAATAATTTTGTCAAAATAGATTTATTTATAAGGGCATTTCATAGATTTACAAATGCCTAACACTAACTTCTTAAATTTCTTTTGCAACTTGAAAAAGTTGCGGAAATATCATATTACAAGATGAAGGAAAACAAGATGTTTCGAGAATAGTGTTGACAAGAAAACAACATGGAATCAAACTTGAGAGTTAAAAACCAACTCCTCTCTTGAAAGGAGATTGAGTGATCTCTGAAAGGCCTCAAGATTAGTCATATAGGATAACTTGGGTGATTAATGAAATGCTTGAACAAATGATCTAATGAAGATTCACAAAAAGCTTGTTCTAGATTGCTAATTTCACAAATTTAATTTATTCTCTTTTTTTATAAAAACAAAACATAAAAAAAATTGACCACCACATATTTTACTTATAAATATAAAAATAAACTTACCAACACATATTTTACATTCACCAACAAGTTATAGACTTCATTTTAAATGCTATAAATCAGCTATGAAAAGAAAAAATAGAGTTCAGAAAAGAAAGAAAGAAAGAAAGAAAGAAAGAGAGAGAGAGCAGAGGAGAAAAGAAGGAAAGGAAACCAATAAAAGAAAAGATAACGAACTTGACTGGATAAAGAAATAAACACAATCTAGGGGAGAGGACCCAGTAGTTGTGCACCCTAACTTCGTGCTTCTAATTATCCTACATGGAAATTTTGAATCACTTCCAATTTTTTACAGCAGCTTACTTGGCAAGTCCCCTGCTTATAACTAAGGTTTCAGGGCCACATCATCAAATATGATGCCACATCAGCATGCTTTTTGTCAAGGTGTCCAAAAAGGCCCAAAAAAAAATGAAACCAATACTTGTGCATTCACAGTATGTTTTATTGAGCACTGATATGGAATCACATGATTGGTTGCTTTTTAGATCAAAGAAATACATTTTGTTTAATTATGGGTAGTCATCATCAACACTAACAACTTTAAAGTCACAACTATTGGTTCAATATTGATAAAAGTATTGGACATTATATAAACTACTATCACAACTATTGAAACATGCTTAGCTACTTAGTCCTCTCCCCTACTGAGTTTCACTTGTCAATGCAAGGGAACTATTCATACAATAGTCAATTTGAGCTCAATAATGATGCATGAATAGTGCAAGAGTTAAAAAAATTGATTAAATGCATGCGAATAGGAAATGAAATAACCACCAAATTACATTGCACAGGTTATGCCAAATATATGAAATAACCTCCACTCACTTGCTCAGGCAGAAGAGGGTATACCTAGCATTTTCCAATGGCAACGGCTATCCAGCCCCAGAAATGCACCTAGCATGGATGCATGAGCATGGATGTCGGATGCCTCCCATCTGTAGCCGCCGTCAGAAATTCGTATTTTTCCTAGTGCAAACTCCGTCCCATTTTAAATGTATCAATAGTTAAATGGGTATATACTATGTGTTATAGGTTTATAGGTTTATGTGCTCGCTGCTCACAATTATATGCGCTCAAGTGAAATTAAAATTGTTTAATTTAATATTTATTTTTATTAACTATATTACTTGTAGTTAAAATTGTTTTAAATGGTTATTATTAAGTGTTTTTATAAATTAATCATATGATTTGTAATTTTTATGTAAAGTAAATATTTATATTTTATAAAATTTATATTTATCATTAAATATTTATATTTTATAAAATCTATATTTTGTTTTAATTGGGATGAAAGGATGGCATTCGCGTGCTCTGTAAGCCGAGCTAGGGCATCTGTGCCCTAGCTCGTTCTCTGTGTCCTGTTAGCTGTTGCGTTGTGGGGGGTTTTTGCTGCATTCGGGGGCTGTGGCGAGAGGTATCATCTACTAACATTCTTTTGGCTCCTTCTTCCTATGTCGACAACTGTTGTGTGAGGCCTGGCGTTCATTGTGCTAGGCGCGGGCTACCTCTTACCATCAGGGACTCTTCTTTGGTGCTATCGGGCTGTGTACAGCTAGTCTTGGCGCCTGATCTCCTCCTCTGCCCGTGTGGGTCTGTGGTGAGGGTGAGTGGTCCTTGGGTTTTTGCTTGGTTGGCCGACCATCTTGTGGGGCCTTGGTTCTTCCCACCGCTGTGTGGGTTTTGTCTTTTCTAGAGGCTTTCTTGTTGCCACTTGGGTGGCTTCTAGGTGGAGGGGGATAGTTCTTTCTCTTAGGGTTTTTCCTTTTCCTGCAACGGTGACCTGGGGGCTTGCATGCCTGCCGGGGTTTTTTAATTTTAGCTATGTCATGTCGGGAAACTTTTGGGGCTAGCCCCAAACTGGATTTTCGATCAGCATGTGGTTCGAAGCTTTCGGCGCATGGTGGGAATGTTTTCAACAATACACTATTTTCAGGGGAGACGGAGATGAATGATCTAGGATCAGCTAGTGGTTCCCGGATAACGAAGATTAATGGGTGTTTGGAAAGATGCAAAGAGAGACCAAAATTGATTATTCTGATGGAGATGCTTGCAAATGATATTAAATACTATTTGAGGCACTCCTTTTATTGCAAGTTCATGGGTTTGAGAGTTTCACTGCAATTTTTGGAATCCTGGGCCCAGTGGACATGGATGCCAGAGAGGGAGATGGAGATTAGGCTCCTTGCGAACAACTATTTTATGGTCTCCTTTGATTGCATGGCGGATCGAAATTAGGTTTTTGATGGTGGTCCCTATTTTTATAACCAGGTGGGATTGTTTATCAATCCATGGAATGCAGGCTTCAACCCGACTGAGGCGCTATCGAGTCAGATTTCGGTTTGGGTTCGGTTGTCGTGGTTTCCGGTTGAGTGCTGGCGGGATGATGTGTTGCATTTGGTGGCTTCAATGCTCGGTAAACCTGTTGGGTCTTCACAGCAGACGCAATTTAAAAAGGTAATGGCTTTTGCTCGTATCTGTGTAGAAATTGATTTAAGCAAGCCATTGCCAGATTCTATTGAAGTGAGTGTTGGATCCTATACTTGTGTACAATAGCTAGATTATGAAACCCTACCTTTTCAATGTCGTTTCTATCATGAATATGGTCACTTGCAGTGTAGGTGCCCTAGGGAAAAGCCTATGGCGCCCCAGCCTTCTCAGCCTTCTCGCAATCTGCCTAGGGTTGATAAGGGGAAGGAGCCTATTCCAGGTGATGGGAACGGTGATGATGGTTATGTCCCTGTCAAGGATCACAATAGGAATCGAGGGCAGAAGCAGACCTTGAGGGAGAGGCAGGATGATGACACTTTTAATAGGTTTGAGGTGTTGGATGATCTCAGCCAGCAGGAAATGAATTCGAGGTTGATGAACTTGGATCAAGGAACTTTGGGTACAGGACAGGACGGACCTCCTTTGGAAGCTATGCAAGTTGTGCAGGAGATTGGTGTTGGGAAGATGGATATGGTTCAACAATTGGTTGTCCAGGCTTAAAAGGATTCTACTATTTGAGCTATGAAGAGTGGAGGAGGAGGATCTCCATTGCCCTTGAAAGAAGGTACGATAGTGGGTAAGAGCTCTTTGTCCTCTTCTCGCTTGGGTATTTTGCAAAAGGAACTAAAGAAAGGGGTTGATGAGAGGACCTCCAAGCTAGGAAGGAAAAAGGATTTGGATAAGATTAAATTAGCGGGAGAAAATTTGGCGGAGTCAGGATCAGTCAAGACTCTGTATTCGCATTTTTCATGCCCCCAAAAATGATTGTCCTCTCATGGAATGTAAGGGGCTTGAACAGTGGCCCTCGACAAAAATTTGTTTTTGATTTTGTTAGGAATCATTCTCCAAATGTTCTTTTTCTTCAGGAGACTAAATTATCTGTGGATAATATGTTGTACATGGCACCTAAGTTGTGGAAATATGGTGAATGCTAGTGTGTGGGGGCTCTTGGTGCTTCCGGGGGGGTGGCTTGCTTTTGGAACCCTCGGAAGATTTTCCCTCTTTGGTGGACGTCCTCTAGATCCTCTATGTCCTTAGTTTCCTCTTGTTTTGAGACTGGTGAGTGTGTTCTCCTCTCTAATGTGTATGCTCCTATAGAGTTTCAGGGTAAACAGCTTCTCTGGTCCCATCTTCCACTAATGCATTTGACTGCAAAATACGACGAAACTGTCCGACAAAATATGTAAAATTCGATGTTCGTCGGGTGCTTGTAAAATTTGATGTGTAATTTCCAATTGTTTTGAAAGTTTATCCCCGACGTCTGTCGAAATATCGATGAACCTGGTGTTCGTCGAAATGTCGGCTATTATTTTCGTCGAATGCTCGACAAACATGAAAAATTAAAAAAATCAAATTGTGC
>VDFB02137365.1:31948146-31962189 GCA_007258455.2 Sequoia sempervirens
TACATCTCACCTCTCTCTCCCTCCCTCTCTCCTACCCTCTCTAATTGTATCTATCTACCCTCTCCCTCTTTCTATGTACCTCTCGCTCAATCAATCCCTACCACCCTCTCTCACTCCCTCTATCTATCTCTCTCTATCTCCCTCCCACTGCCTCTCCATCACTCCCTTTCTCTCTCACTCCCTCTCTCTCCCTCTCTTTCAGGTCTCTCCATCCCACACCCTCTCTCTCTTAGGTCTCTCCCTTTAGAACCCTACCTAGATCTCTCTCTCTTTCTCTCTCTCTCTCTCCCCTCTCTCAATTTATCCCTCCCACCCTACCTAGATAAGTCCCTCTCACTCCACCCCCCTCTATCTGTCCCTCTCTTAGGTCACTCCCTCCCACACCATCTCCCTCTCTCAGGTCTCTCACTCTCACACTCTCTCTCTCTCGCACTCCCTCTCACTACCTATCTCTCAAGTCTCTCCCTTTGGCACCCTGTATAGTCATCAAATTGCACCCCTCACAATTTCACATACATTCAAGCACCCGCTTTAGTGTCCACTCCCTTAGCATCTTGTGTAGGTTCATTTTATCACTTGCATCATCCTTTTTCCCCTCTCAGGATGCTCCAACACCCCTTTCCAGCAGCTACCCTTATGTGTCAGCTTTGCATCAAACCTTGTGCTTTCCCCATTCATGTTGTTTTGTAGCGTGACATGTCTGGACATTAGCATGTTTGCAAAAAAAGGATAGACAATTGAGAGGGGGGGATGAATCAGTTGTCACAAAATATTTAAAATTTTCAAACTTAACTTAATCTTATATCTGATGAATGAACAATAAACCACAACCAATCAGCACATCAAAAACACAGAGAACACCAATATTTTTACGTGGAAACCCTATTAGGGGAAAAACCACAGTGGATTTCAATCCACAATATTATACCCTGTCAAAAGTATAAAGAAGAATAATGGGAATGCACATGCATTCAGACACACTGCCTAGAGCTCACTACCCAAAGAAGACACACTGTCTTACAAAAAATTAGATTAGATCTATAGGGTATGAACTAAGAAAATAGCTTCTACAAAAGCCTGATTATAGTTTCCGTTAAGTGTAGAAACACTCCTTCACACTTTGCTCAAAATTCTTCACACTCTGCTCTGGAATGAAATGATTAGATCACTATTTGCACACTTGCACTTTCTCTGCTCACTCACACCCCTTAACTTCACACAAAAAACCACTCTTATATATCCACAACATGGATTTACATCAATAACTTCGTCGACCAGAGTAAAATATGAAATATAAAACATATATACACAATGTCGACCCAAATTTACAAGTAAATTTTCAATGCAAATCAAACACCGTTGGCCAATATTATATTGTGGCCCAAAAAAACATCCTCGAGCATGAAAAACATTCAAATTTTAATCTCCAAGGATCCACAACACATTACAACCACCATGTCGGCCAAGAACATAAAAACCTAAACACACAAGAGGAAAATCACTAATCATGAACACACCGATCAACGCATATGTGCAACAAAGATAGAGCATGATCTAGAAACATCCATAAGCACCAAGAATCATCAGAGAAGCATCTGCAACAACTAAAATTACTAGAATCACATCAACTTCAATCAAGAACACTAATTGAAACCATAGAAAAACTGTCTGAACACAACTGTTCATAACACAATCAAAACTTCACATGGACATTCAAAAATTCTAGTGGATCAACTAGATACACTCAGCAATAAACCCTTTAATCCATAATGACTGATCATCAACGTACTGAGAAAGACAACTTCATGAGCTTCATTGTTCCACTGTCAACCTGCAACTCTTTCTTTTACAATTTTCTCAATATCCTCGACATATACAGCCTTCAATACATCAATGCTAATTGTGTGTATGAAAATATTGCAGTCATAATGAATTCAAACACATTCAATAAAACCTTATATCAAAGAAACTGAAAGAAAAATAAACAAACTCTTTATGGCAGCTTCTTCGAAGTCGTTCTATTGCTCTCTATCTCCAGCGTTTCGTTGATTCAAATTGCTCTCAGATTTAGTATGCCAAGCTCAATGAAATGGACTACTAGAGAATGAGATTTAAACTAAAATGCATACTATACTAAGATGCATGATTATGCTATGCTATGACCAGATTATTGCTAAGAGATGATTATTGATAGAATGCTAAAGATGCAAATGCATAAGCATAATTGCATGTGTGTGTCTGCGTATATCTCTGAGTGTACGTGTGTAACCAATGCTTGGATTCACACATGTATTTATAGAGTTTTTCGAGGATTTTGATTGGCTGAGTTGATCAACGGCTGTGATAATTCCTGACAGATCGAACGGTCGAATAGGGATGAGACTGGAGAGAAAAATAGAAGAAAACGAATAAAGCAAGATTTTTCCATTTTCATGGAAGAGATAAGATGAGATGATGAAAAACCATCTTTTTTTTTTTTTAGAAGATAATGGAAAGATACTGAGAAGATAAATAATGAATTATTCAATTCATTTATTTATTTATGGGTGCATGCAGATTTTTCTTAATTAAATAAATATTTAATTAAGATTTTGAGGAAATCAGAAGATTTCATAATTAAATGAAATATTTAATTATGATTTGAAGAAAATAGAAGATCTTTAATTAAATAAAATATTTAATTAAATTTGAAGAAATGACGTGTATGAAATTAATTAAATAAAAATATTTAATTAATTAGAAGAAAGTTGTTAATAGAAGAAAATAAATATTTAAATTTAATTAAATTCAAAAGATGATAATTAATTTAAATAAATAAAATGTATTTATTTAATTAATCAAGTAGATATGTGAAATAATCAAATAAAACAAATTTATTCAATTATAGTGGGAGAATAAAATGAATGAACAATATAATTAAATTGATTAAATTTAATTACATGTAGAAGACTTTAGAGAAATTAATTAAATAATAAATATTTAATTAAATGTCAGGATTAATTAGACATGACCAATTTTATGTACATACATTTTGCCCCTCTTTGAAGTGATGTGTGAAATGCATTACTTGAAAGAAAATAATTTTTTTTCCCCTGATATGTTTTTGATGTTGATGCCGATGATGCCCCCTTGGGAGGTAAATCACGGATGATGATATGAATTTTGAAAATGTCATAAACAACTTGATAGGATGATGACATTTTGCTGGTAATTAGCGATTTAGCTCCCAATAATTGGTGTAAAAGATGCCCCTGGTGTAAAAATAAAGTAAAGGCCACTAAAAACGCTCCTAAAATGACCCATATAAGGTAAAAGGGGTAAAAGTGAAAATCATTTGCACCCTTTTACTATAGTGATTTTTATGCTTTGACAGTGACATAGCGAATGCTGATTCCATTTCACACGCATAGATTTGAGTGGGCCCGCCGATTCCAGAGACCAGCCGCGTATGGACAACCGGTGAGTCGATTGAACCCTTTATGAGTCGAAATTTGTGTGTTTTTGATCGATTTTCAAACTTTTTCACTCAGATTTAGGAAAAAAAGTAACATTTTAGCGCATCCGCCTATCTATTTTAGCGCATTCAAAACTTTCCGTAGCGCATATAGGGTGTTCTTTAGCGCATACAGGTGTAGGGTAAAACTAGGTGTTCTAGCGCATACGAAGTGTAGATTAGCACTTCTAGGGTTGAATTCCGGCTAGAAAACTTTAGCGCATATAGGGCACAGAGTCACGCATTTAGGGATTGGCCACAACAGGGGTGTATTAGCACATATAGGGTTTTAGTAGCACATCCGCGGGGTATCTTAGCGCATATAGGGTTTTAGCGCTTAGAGGAAAAACTTTAGCGCTTTTAGGGTGCAAAAGCACGCATACAGAGTTGTAGCGCTTTTGAGGTCAACTGTAGCGCTTTTGAGTTTTAGCGCATCGGAGGCGCAGATTAGCGCATAAAATTTTGGCAGAATGTGTTTATGATGAAAAATGATGGTGTATACATTGCTTCCTTGGTCAATAGATAGATAAATTATTTTTCCATCATGTTGATATGGATAGAAATGATAGAAAATCTGATGATTAACTGATAACTTTGCTTCCCCAAATAGAAAACAAAGAGTCGATAGCTGATAACTTTGTTTCCCAAAAATGAAAAACAAAGAGTAGATTGATTGATTGATTGACTAATTGCTTGATAACTTTGCTTCTTATGAATGACAAACAAAGAGTAAATGTCTGATAAATTTTCTTTCCATGATAGAAACCAAATAGTAAATGATGGTTTTCAAGCATATTTGCATTCATGACTGAAGTACAAATGGAAAAAAATGATTGGATTGTTGATAAATTTGCTTTCCTGAAATAGAAAAACAAATAGTATAATGATGATAGAGTAGATTGATTTGATATTCAGATAGATAGATGCAGTCGTGATTGCATGATATGATTGATTCCATGATATGGGTCACTGATATGATTCTCTGATGAATTTTGATATGGGTCACTGATATAATTCACTTGATAGATAGAGCACATGATATGAGTCATTGGTATGAGTTTGATTAATTGCTCATGTGATGACAAAAATAAAATAGGAGGTTTTCGACAACCTCCAGATTAGAGAGTGTTTCCCGATATGTTGGGATCGGGTAGGAGAGCTGACTCCCGCAGAGATACAGTGGATAGGTGCTTGTGGGCTAGGCTCTTTGCTGACTATCCCATGAGGGATTCGAGTCAACAGGGGACTGTTGACTGCATTGGCAGAGAGGTGGCACTCCGATCATAACACCTTTCATTTGTCTACTGGTGAGATGAACGTGACACCCGAGGATGTGTACAGGATTCTAGGGATTCTTGTGGTAGGTGCCCTTGTGGTTTATGACCACAAGGAGATAGGAGGGACTGAGGCACTGAGAAGGATTTGCGGTGACATGTCGATAGCCGGATATTGGGTGTCGTGGGTGGATTTCAATAGATATCCAGCCTTAGTTGTTGTGTTGGGTGCATTTATTGGAGGCTTCCTTGGACCGGACCATCGGTCGAAGGGATTTTCAGTTGGTTGGGGGAGGATGCTAGAGTGGATGGTGACTCAACCGTGAAGGTATGCCTAGGGGAGCTACATTTTGGCTCATTTATATCATGATCTACCTCAAGTAGTGTACCGAGGGTTGACTAGTTTGGCTAGTAGTGTGACACTGCTCTAGATTTGGGCATGGGAGCATATTGCGGTTACGAGGCCAGGGTGTGCCAGGGCTAGGCCACCGGGCAGGCCGTATGTAGAGGCATATTTAGGTGCACTTGTCTAGCCCAAGCTGGGCAAGTTGGAGTACTGGCGGCGTGTGCTAGATGATGTGGATGCAGTTACATGGAGGTCGTATACAGATTGTGAGCCCTGGGATAGATCATTTGGAGATGCCATTTGTCTGTATACCCTGATATCTGATAGGACGAACCCCGTATATTATTGAGATATTTTTGGCCTTGAGGGTTCAGAGACAGTACGGATTCACGCAGGGGATGCCACAGGGCGATGCAAGGATGATCCTAGATGGGGATGATGTATTACATACCAAGTGGCATACACAGAGTATTCTAGCTTGCAGCCTAAGGTATGGGCGTACAAGCCAGAGATAACAGATGCTGGGATTTCAGATGAGTACCTAGTGTATTTCCACACACATCGCTTCCCACGATTTACATGCCCGATGAGCCAGGGCCCATTACAGTAGTACAACAGCCAGGGGTGGAGAGACATGAGGGTGTGGTCGGCGAAGAGTAGGTGGTGGGTGGAGGAGAGGAGGGGGAGGAGAGTGGAGATGAGGAGGGTGGTAGAGATGAGGAGGTTGGTGGTAGGGATGATGACAACTCAGATGATGGGGATGATGGGGGAGATGATGGAGGGGAGGCAGAGAGGGCAGTGAGGCAAAGGTTCGATAGTCTAGCCAGTGCTCAGATTGTATGGTGACCTAGATCTGGTGGCAGACCATGAACCATTATCAGGGTTTCCTCCTCTTCTCAGTAGGCACAAATAGACACGCTGCAGGCCTAGGTGCAGACTGTTAAGGGTCAGCTAGGTCAGGCACAAAGTTTGATAGCACAGTTACAATCACAGCTGACACAGGCACAGGCTCAAGCTCCAGCACCAACATAGGTATCTCATCATACCCCAGACCCACAGATAGCCCAGTTGATCACAGAGAGGGATGCTTTGAGACAGAGGGCAGTGGAGGCCGAGGGTGTTGCTCAAAGGCTTATGGGAAATGTAGAGAGTTCATCCTTGCGAGAGGCTATTGCCGAGGGCATGGAGATGGCGAGGGAGGCAGAGTATTATCATGTCAGATATGAGGAGTTGTGTCGTCCTAAGCGTAGGGAGCCATTCCCATGGTCTCGCAGTAGGACCAGGATTAGGTCGCGGACAACCACACAGAGCATGGGGGTTACTAGGCCTCGGTGGGATCCAGACGTAGGTACTAGTGGCATGCCACCTCCTTCCGAACCGGCTCCATCAGGGGCATCGACCAACTAGCTTATGATGTTGTGATGCAGATATATTTCACACATGTATATCATTTTTGGAGCATGTATATTTGATTTTTGATCATATCCCATGTATCTCTCTTTGGAATTTTTAGTTTCCTTGGACATTGGACATTTGTATTATTTATGATGAGTGATCATATGCAACAGCGATGATTTTTGATGATGTGATGTGCATTTATGCATTTATTTCTATATGTTATGGATTTTGATATGCATTTCAATGATTTGATGACTAACATGATATGCAGGATGATTTGATACGATGTGTTTATGATGATGATGAAAAATGATGGGTGATGCGTACTAATGATGTCATGCAGGTGGATGACTTATGATGTGAATATGTCATGGGATATTTGATATGTTTTATGAAAAATGTTGTTTGGTAAATGATATAAAAATACATGTATGGAATGATTGTTTTTGGATTTTCAAATGCAAGTAAAATAATGATAATATGATAGAAAATGAATGTTGTGTTTATGACATGCATCATGAATATGTAATATGAATTGATATAAAAAATGATAGGATGATTAAAGGTATGATATGAATGTAATGTGACAAATGATAAATGATATGAATAACGATATGAAGTGAAATGATTAATAATAATGAGATGTATGATAAGATGATAAATGATATGTGATGCAACGTAATGATTTGTAATGATGATCAAATGTAATGATAAAATAAAATGAAATGATAATGAAATGAATGAGAATGAAATGATAAGTGATAAGTGAAATGAACGATAATGAAACGATAAATGAAATGATAAGTGATAATGAAATGAACGCTAATGAAATGATAAAGAATTTGAATGATATAAAATGATAAAGAACTTGAATGATATGAAATGATGATGAAATGATAATATGAAAATGAAAGTGAGATGATAATGAAATAAATGATAATGAAATGATAAAGAATTTGAATGATATGAAATGATAATATGAAAATGAAAGTGAGATGATAATGAAATAAATGATAATGAAATAATAAAGAATTTGAATGATATGAAATGATAATGATAATGAAATTATAAATGGAATGATAAGTGATAGTAAAATGAACGATAATGAAATGATAAATGAAATGATAAGTGATAATGAAATCAACGATAAATGAAATGATAAGTGATAGTGAAATGATAAATGAAAGGATATGAAATGAAGAAAAATGAGATGATAAATGAAATGATAAGTGATAATGACATGAACGATAATGAAATAATAAATGAAATGATATGAAATGAATTATGAAAATGATAAAATGTTAATGATATGAATATGATAGAGGATCTAAATGATATGCAAATGAATGATAATGCAATGAATTATGAAAATGATAAATGATAGGACCTAGATGAAATGATAATGGTTAATGAGATGATAATGAAGATGAAAGGTGATGATGAAACAAATGTTTGAATGTCCTCCACAAATAGTCCAAAGAGACATGGCAGCCGTTGATGTTCTTGTTAGCCTTTCAAAAACTCTGATGCAAATCCAGTATGCAGATATATACACTGATCTAAAATGAAATGCAACTAAATGAAATGAACCATTTTTTGAGCCTTTTGTTAGCCTTCTTGAATCATCATAGAGCTTTTTTAAAATTTTGGAAGTATGTACAAGCATCAGAGGGTAAATTAGCACCAATGATGACCTGAGTACAACTTTCATGATTTTTGATATAGCAAGTAAACACAAGCATCGAGGTATAATTGAACCGAGATGACTTGAGCATTTCTTGCATAAACAGACAAAGACTAACCACCTTCTGATGCAAATGTGCAACTATCATCAATGATAAATTTTGGAAATCATGTCTCGCGACATATTTGCTACAGATGGATAGTTAACTTCAAGATAGTAGACAGAAAAACATCCTCTTTCCTCGCCACTCTAGTTCAGTACATCATTGAGTGCGCTCCAGAGAGATGATATCAAAAAGAAAACAACTATTGTTCAAAATGAAATATTTTTATTCCAAACATTATTCATATTATAGATCATCTAGATATGAGTCATGATATGGTACTTAGCTGAAAACTGTTGTGCTTTGGATATGTGATTTGATTGTTTGTTCGCATGATTGGATCTTATGCCATTGTCTAGTTGTTTCGGTAAAACCTAAAAGTTGGTTGCCCCCAGTATGTCAGCATATGCCCCTAGTATTAACATAACTCACTGAAATGAATATGGACAATAATCAAGCCATGGTAAGACGTTATCGCTCTAGGCAAATGATGGCAGCATGATGTTGGTATGGAAAGATGCATAAAAATGAAGGCTGAGAAGTCAAGTGCAGAACATGAACTAATAGATGGAGAGCTACAAATAGCGTCCGTTTTCCAGATTTTCACTATTTGTTTTTATTGCATTTTTCTTGTCAATAGACTGCCTGTTGCCAGGTTTTCACCCTATGATGATTTTTTATTTTTTTATTTTTTTTTGTAGGATATTTTCTGATTTTTTTTGTATTTCTTCAGGAGAGTTTCTAATTTTTTTGTATTTATTCAGGGCATTTTCTGATTTTTTTGTATTTCTTTAGGACAGTTTCTGATTTTTTTGTATTTCTTCAGGATAGTTTCTAATTTTTTTGTATTTCTTCAGAACATTTTACGGATGAGGATAGCTGATTTAAACATAATATTTCTTCAGGTGCATGCTATTGATGGGCTCATCAAATAGGTCCCCTTCTGGCGTCGATAGCTTGTAGGCTCCTGAACCGTAGACTGCAATAACCACATAAGGACCTAGCCAATTTGGTTCAAATTTTCCTTTCTTTTCTCTATCTTGTTGATTTCATGGATTTTCTTTCAAAACTAGATCACCCACTTGAAAGGTACATGGATTTACTTTGTGATTATAATTGCGAGACATCATCTGTTGGTATGCTTTCAAATGGTCAGCTGCTCTTTGTCTCTTTTCATCTAGGAGTTCTAGTTCTTGCAGTCGGGAAACTTTGTAGTCATCATCTGATGTGAGACCTTTTAGTGATACTCTGAGTGAGGGAATCTCAACTTCTAGAGGAAGTATAGCCTCTGCTCCATAGACAAGAGCATACGACATTTCTCCTGTTGGCGTGCAGACACTGGTTATGTAAGCCCATAAGGCGAGATTGATTTGAACATGCCAATCTTTCCCTGAATCATTCATAGTCTTCTTTAAAAAAATTAGTATAGTCTTATTTGAGGCCTCTGCTTGGCCATTCCCTTGTGGATAGTAAGGTGTTGAATATCTGTGTTGAATATGAAATCTCTCACAAAGTTCATCAACATCCTGATTCTTGAAAGGTCATCCATTATCTGTGATGATGGAGGTGGGAATGCCATACTGACAAATAATATAGTTGAGTATGAACGATGATATTTGTTTTCCGGTAACTTTAGTAAGAGGTAGTGCCTCAATCCACTTGGTAAAGTACTATGTGGCTGTGATGATGAACTTATGCTCGTTCGATGATGAAGGATGAATCTTGCCTACTAGATCTAACCCCCATTGGGAGAATGGCCAGGTTGGCGTAAATGGTTGAAGTTCCTATGCAAGAGCGTGAATGAGATTCCCATGAATCTGGCATTTTGAGCACGTTTTCACAAAAGTGAATGATTCCCTTTCCATTTGTAGGCCAGTAGTAACCCATTCTAATCAATTTCTTGGATAAAGTCAATCCAATTGAATGAGTACCACAAATGCCATTGTGAACTTCTTGTAAAGCTTTGTCAGATTCATCACGTTCAAGACATCGAAGTAAAGTACCATCAAGACCACGGCGATAAAGGGTGACGGCGATAAGAGTGTAGCGAGAGGATTGGCAGATAAAATTTTGCTTTTGGTTATGGGATAAATTAGGTGGTAAGGTATCGTCTTTTAAGTAGGCATAAATCTTGCCATACCAAGGTGAATCGGATCCTACCAAGTGGCAAATGATTTGGCTTTTAGGTGTGTCATAAGCAGGCGTAAATGATTGTTCCACCAGGAATTCATAGTGAGCCTAATTTTCTGGGAGTTGTAACAATGATGCGATCATAGCCATGGCATCGGCTGCTTTGTTATCAAGTCTTGGAATTTGTGTGAATTTGATGTCCACAAAGTACCTCTTGAAGTCGTCAACCATCTTTTTATATGGCAACAGTTTGTCATCTTTGGTCTGATAATCATCATTGATTTGATTAATGACTAACTGTGAGTCACCATACACTTGTAATTCTGTAATCCTCCATTCCAATGCTATTTTAAGTCCAGTGATTAATGCTTCATATTCAACTATGTTGGTGCATGGAAACATCAACCTATATGATCGAGGAATGGTGTGTCCTTGGGGGGTGACGAGAAGTATGCCTGTCCCCGATCCATGTTGAGTGAAAGAACCATCAAAATATAGGGACCATGGTTGTTTGGATTCTGCAGTAAAGACATCAGCATCTGGAAATTCAATGTGTAGGGGATGGTCTGCTTGCAGTGGTGCTTCAACTAGTTGATCAACGATAACTTGTCCTTTGATTGCCTTGCGATCAACATAATGGATGTCAAAATCACTCAGAATCATTACCCATTTTTCTAACCTTCTTGTCAATGACACTTTGCTTAACAGATACTTGAGTGGATCAATCTTTGAAACCAAATTGATTGTATGAGTTAACATGTAATGCCAAAAATTCTGTGAAGCAAAGACTACTGCTAGACAAGCCTTTTCAATGGAAGTGTAGTTGAGCTCATGACTTGTTAGTGTTCTGTTGATGTAATAAATTGCACTTTCTTTCCCTGTACAGTCTTCTTGCACTAGTAATGCACCCAAGGATGTCTCTGTTGTGGCAATATACAAGATCAATGGTTTATCTGGATTTGGTGGTACTAGAACTGGTGGAGTCATTAAGTACTATTTGATTTGTTGAAAAGCCACTTCACACTTGTCATCCCACTTGAAAGGAACATTCTTATGCAATAGATGTGTGAAAGGTATACTTTTGTCAGCTAGTTGTGCAATGAACCTTCGTATAGATTGAAGTCGTCCCTATAATGATCTCAATTGACTGATGTTCCTTGGGGGAGGCATTTCCATGATTGCCTGTACTTTGGCAGGATCTACTTCAATTAATTTTCCTAATACTATGTACCCTAAGAGTTTTCCAGATGTGACACCAAAAACACATTTCTTGGGATTGAGGTGAACTTTGAATTTCTCCAATCTTGCAAATATTTTGGACAATCTTTCCAGAAGTTCTTCTTTGGTGTATGATTTTGCCAAGATGTCATCTACATAATCTTCCATGAATGTGTGCATCATGTCATGAAAGATTGTAGTCATAGCTCTTTGGTAAGTATCCCCAGCATTCTTTAGACCAAAAGGCATGGTGTTCCAATAGTAAGTTCCCCATGGACATGTGAAAGTTGTTTTCTCCTGGTCTTCGGATGTAATCTTGATTTGGTTGTAACCAAAAAAACCATCCATTAATGAATACATGGCATGGCCAGCTATCAGATCAACTATAGTGTCGATGTTTGGAAGTGGGAAGTCATCTTTAGGACTTGCTTTATTAAGATCTTTGAAATCTATGCACACTCTGACACTTTTATTCGGCTTGGATACAAGAATAATGTTGGAGATCCATTCTGTGTAGTCGATTGATCTTATGAAGCCCACATCAAGGAGTTTTCTCAGTTCTTCCTTAACCAATAATGCAACATGGGGGTGCATCTTTCTGAGTTTTTTTTTCACAGGCTTAACCCCTGGTTTGATAGACAAGTGATGCATGATAAGATCAGGATCAAGCCCTGGCATGTCTGCATAAGACCAAGCAAAGTTGACTTGATTTTCTCTTAGAAATTCCATGAACTCTGGTATTTCTTTCTCTGTCATTGATGCAGCTAACTGTAAAATCCTTGGTTTTCTTGAAGTTTCAAGGTTGACAGCATTTGTAGGCTCAATCAAAATAGGCGATCGCTCATGGTAGTGCTCCGGGAGAGTGTCAATATTCCCATCGTCTAGTGCCTTAAAAAGGTTTTCACCATCCGATACACTCTTTATTTTATCTTTTGTTTGATCTAATACTGCCAGATTCTAGTTTTCACCATTAGATCTTTCTTTTTTATTTTTTATTTTTGCAGCTAGGAGAATTGACACTTTCCTGATTAAAGACTCTATTCCAAAAATCGCTAGTGGAACAATCATTTGCGTCATCTATGGAAAGGAAATTGATGATAGATTCATCACTTGGAAACATAGGTATATCGATAGGTTCAGATGAATCCCAATCAATGAGATCGGGATGGATCAAAGATAGTAGGTTGTCGGGTTGTGTGAAATCGGCTATGGTTATGGTCATGACGGAGTTGACCGTAGGATCCGAGGTATGAGGTGGATCAATGATGGTATTGTTCTCATGATAATCTTGTTCGTTTAAATCTGACTCAGTATCACTAGAATCATAGTGACTTTGTAGTTCAGATTCTCGTGTTTGGGTACCTGAACCTTCACCTTCGATTAGAGTTGGGGTATACTGGTGTATTACATCAACTTCTTTGTCCCTCCAGAACTCATCATTGGAAATGGTGTCCCATTCATATTCAGCAGAGTTTGTGTCAGAGTTATTATCCATGAAATTCTGAATTGTTGCCAAACATGCTTCTCTTGAATTTGAACCTTCTTGCAATGTGAAGACAGTGCCATGCAATTGTTTGGATGTTCTTTCTTTTCAGTTAGTATCATAGCCTAATCTGGTTTTCTCTTTTACAGCAAGTCCTCGAAGGTGAATAGGCTCAACTACTCCTTTTCTTTTTCCAATAGGACCCTTGTCATAGCCCATCTTCTGCATGATTGAATACCCTTTTCCATATATATCTATTGGTAATTTGACATTAAAAACTGCTTCATCTTCATCTTTATAGTTCCAGTTTAGAATTTCTCTATCCTCAAGATCTTCCATGGGGAATTTTTCTTTGATGAATCGTCCATTAAAATTTGTGCTTGGCTTTGTTGGTGGTTGCATTAATGTTGATGATGTTGATATTTGATGTTGTGTGATAGAAGGTTGTCCATGTGACCGAGGTGATGTAGGTAAATTAGCAAGACAAAGAGTGTACTCCCTGACTCCATGGTCCTTGAATTTCAATTTCTTGTCAAAACTATTGGTTAACTGACCGATTTGTGTGTCAATCTTGAGAGAAGTACTAGCACGAGCTTCTTGATTGTTAGGAACCAAAGTGTCTTGACTAGCTTTGATATTGGCACAAGTTTGAATATTTGAATTATCAGCTGGTATCGTGATTTCCTATCCATTATAAGGAAACTTAAGACATTGATGATATGTGGATGGAACAGCTTGCATTTCGTGAATCCAAGGATGACCCAACAAGATTTTGTATGCAAGATCACGGTCTAATACTTGACATAAAGTATTTTTGATAACAGGTCCCACCCTGATTGGTAGCATTATTAGACCCTTGGACGCTCTTTCCTCATCATTGTAGGCTTTAATAGTAATCTTTCTTCTGAGATCAA
>VDFB02137365.1:31962289-32024142 GCA_007258455.2 Sequoia sempervirens
ATTAGATAAAAACCTATAAATAGTCTTTTTATCAATTCAAATCTAAGCATTCTAACACACTTTATGAGAGCAATTCAAGAGAAAATATTATTTTCAAGAGTATTCAAGAGTAGACTTTTTAGTCATTTTTTATAGTAATCAAGATCCTATCATCATGTTCAAGCTTATGTGTGTTCATGTCATCTTGTGAAGGCTAATATGTATTGTTGATCCTAAAGCATCCAAGTATTTTCAAGTGTCCAAATCCATCAAGAAAAGTAAGATCAATTTCCTTGGAGTGATGTGTTTGTCTTCAGTCCTTTAAGAGAATTCGTTGAAGGTTTGGTGAGTTGTAAAAAGCAAGTGTTCATTCATCATTTCCTTCTCCATTGTCATTATCTTTCTATCAAGGTTTAATTACCAAACATGGGGTTTGACTAAGGTAAACCCCCATTCAAATAAAAAAAAAATTCCCTCTCTTTGTATGTGTATATTTCAGGTTGAAGAAGGATTGAAGATCTTGAAGAGAAATTTTACAATCTTATGTTTGTTGCATTCTTTGTTGTCAAGTCACAAAAACTTAGATCTAGAACTATTTTTGGTTGACCGACAATGGAACCCATGCAAAATAGAAGTTAAGATTCCACCTCAAATGACTAAAAAAATATTTTTTAGAAGCCCTAACTAGGACCCATTTTCCCTAGGGAAAACCTATCCTTCAATAGAGCTCAAAACCTACTTTTGGTGACTAGTACATGTGTCCTTACCCTTCTCAGATCTACCTACAAACTATGGTTTTCATTTTAATACTTTTGGGAATTTTCATTTCATGTTTTATGTCTTATAGTTCATTTAGTTTAGGCATTGCAGATCATTTCAATTTGGTTTCAAATCTGTCCTATTGTCATAAGGACTGAGATCCAGGTCTGATTGACTCACCTTTGAGGTTGAAAGTCAATCTTTACTCCTTGTGATCTCTTTCCTAATGAAATTCCTTTGGGAGAGGGATAAATAGAGAAAATACCTCCTTATTCATTAAGGAACTTGTTTCCCTATATTTTATTTAGGTGAACTTGACATTATACATCATTTTTTATTTATTTGGAGATCCTTGAAACCCTAGATCTAGGTTTTGCATCATCTTGTCTTGCATTGCATTTAGGGTTACATATTGCATGTTTGCATCATCTAAATTCATAAAAATCTAAAAATATTGCATACTTTTTGCATACTAGCTTGCACTAAAGTGTGTTTAAGTCATTTAAATCAACATTTCATTCAAAATTACATTCAAAAAAGTTGCCATTTTTTTCATACATTGTCATTTAAATTGCATTTACATTTTCATCATATTTCTGGGAAAATTATTACCAAAGAATATATTTGTTGTTAGGAACAGTGAACTTAAATATTAGGTCAAAAACTCATTTAAATTTTTCATACCCCTATCCTAGGATTCATTTTCCCTAGGGTGAACATGTCCTAGTATAGGTGCTTTTTAAAAAAATTGCACATTGTTTTGTCTATGTTTTATTAGTCTGCTTCAGCTTGTAGATCTTTGTCTTAGTTTCAAAAATTGCATAATTCAGTAGTTTTTTACATCCAGTTCAATTGGTGAAAGACAACGCATTATTTTAAATTGAAATTGGCATTCAAAAGTAATCATTTTCAGGTGTTTGCATCTAAAATCAATCAATTATCATATTTGAGATCTACAAATTGCAATATCTTGTTTAATACTTGCATTTTGCTTCCTGTTTCTAGATGTTTACTATCTTTATTTAGTGCCTTTTGTCCATTTTGGGTACACTTTTGGTTTGGTGAAACTTGTATGAGCATCACAACCTGGTGTCCTACTGCCAATACTTTAGTGAGACATAGTTTGAGACTCATGGCATCTCGTGTTGGTATATCTATTGTGGATCTTGGGTTTTCGAACTCTTTCACTCTTAGTGTTGACACTATTCAACCCATTTTGTACCACACCCCTCATGATATGATTGGAATTCAACCTTGTAAGGTCCAAACCAACTTGTCTTTTGACATTGCTTTCTCAAACAATGATATTTTTAAACATGCACCCGATGGTCCTATTTACATTGCCAAAAGAATCAATGGAAAGCCTACAAATGGGATATTAATTGATCTCGTATGTGTAGAGAATGTGATTGATACTAAGGAATTCTTATTTGTGCATGAACTTTACCAAGATTCTTATGAAAAATTGAAATCATGGATCAAAACGCATGATGGTTTTTCTCGCCCTAAGTTAGGTTTGATCATAGTGCTCTTCAATTAAAAGTTGGACCAAAATAATTAGATGTATCAAATTCTCCATTATCTTGATATTGAATCATTTTTTTGTGAAGTTAGGCTATCCATGGCTATGCTCCATGAATATTTTCTTGTCATTCATCCGCAAGTGCTTGAAATTTCTATTTGACAACCAAATTTTTATAGTGCATCATAGTGGATTTAATCCTTTGTCTTCTCAGGGGAATTTTTCATTGGATTTCTTTTGGATTGAACCTATAGAACCTATAAAACCTTGTGAAGATTTATTTTTCAAATATTATCAAAAGTTCAAATTGAAGCATATAGCAAAGTTATCCCTTGCCAATATCCCATCTAAAACTGAAAGACCCATAGTTGTTCCTCCCACTCCAAATATTGTGGATGAATTTATGCTTGAACTAAAATAAACAAAACATGATGTTATTATGCCACCTATATCCTACAAGAGACCAAGAGATAACCATACAATTCCCTTTGTTCCTACTAAAATCAAACAAGTTTATAAGCCTAAAGAGAAAGTTGTTTTGACAATCCTCAGAGGTCCCTTTCGTTCCTCCCTTAAGAGAAGAAAAGAGACCAATGGTTGATAAACCCACTCCTACACCATCACAACTTGAAAACCATGCATGAAGAAACTGAAAATCTAATGAGTGTAGGCATAGATGTCGTGCTATTGCTCATAAATTAGAAGAAAAGAACAAACAAACTCAAGCAAAGCATGACGATTATCCACCTTCACTACAATATGAAACTTTTGCACCAAAACAAAAACAAGAACATATAATGGACATTGTTATTAGACCTCCTATTGTGATTAAATTAGATGATGATGATGATGATGATGATGATTATGAAATTGTTAAAATTGATGAAGAAGTGCATAATAAATTGAATTTATTGTTTTCCACTTATATGGACTTAGATGGGCGTTGTAGACACATAAAATTTATCCTCACAGTCACCCTATTATTCTTCTATTAATTAAATGGATATTGTTATCTATTTAATTAATTCATGTAATGATTTCCTCTATTTACATTAATTCACTTAAATCATTACAATATTATAGTCATTTATCCATTTGCATTATCAGTTATCTATAAATCATCTATTCATTTCATACTATTCCATTTCCATAATCATTAAAGTATCCATACATTAAATTTTATCCATTAAATAATTTTCATTTTCATATATATAAATCCATTTAATTAAATCATTCATTAATTCACAAATCCACTTCAATTCTAAATTCCTAAACCTCCATCATATCATAAACTCTCCCATTTATTTCTTTCATTCCCATAAATTTCACTTGATTAAACAATATGGGATAAATATTCATTTCTCCACTTCACTCTTTTAATCCCACATTTCTCCCATAACCCAAATATATCCTATGAGGACATCTATATAAACCCTCTTTCTTCTCACCATGAGAGACATATTTGATTTTAGTCACAAAATCTATACATTCATTCATCATAGCTTCCTGATACATTTGTGCTTGTGAAAATATAAGAGCATCAAATGTATAATTCAAGATCTTGATGATAGGAAAGTGATGGAGTTACTTTTCCTTTGAATGCTCATGTTTTGGTTTTTTCATAGTTTAGTATTGTGTTTTTTCATTTTCTTTCATTTAGGAGAAGCTTCATTGTCGTGATGCTGAAATTTTGATTTTGGTTTTTAGATTTCAAATAATTTTCTCATTTTCAACATCGACAATATGGTGAACCTAACGTGAATATGTGTTTTATTCTGGACTAATGTGTTTTATTCAAGTGTTAATGAGCATACATGTCTAATTTGTGCTTATTTTATTTTGGACTCTCTATTTTTGGAGATGTGTATGTTGAGACATTTTTTTTCATTAATGGTCATTTAATTTTTTGTTCCTTTCGTTGGTGGTCGACTTAATGATTTGGGGACCAATTTTATTCCTTATCAAGTAGAAGGCATTCTTATGGTGTAATTTGTGAGACGTGAATATGACTCTATTGCATTTTGGTTTCAACATTTTAAAAAAAAATTGTCACTATTTCTACATGGAGTTATGGTGATTTGCGGGTGAATATAGGAAAAAGAAGGTGTCTCAACCTTTGATTTTTCCCATAGCATTTCTTTTTCTAAATATTTAATGTTGCTAATTTTCTCACATTGTCTTGTGAGTTACAACTTGCATTTTTTATTTGGATGAGGAGTCAAGTTGGAAAGTTGATTTTACAGGTGGAGTTGTGCATGAAGGCATTTTCTATTTTCATGTTGAGTTTTGACAATTGATTTAGAAATGTCTAATATGTGCATTGTAAGCTCTATAAATATGATTTTCTAATTGAGGAGTTATGAGAGGAGAGATTGAATTCATTGGGGTTATGCTGTCGAATTTTCTCCAGATGGAACAAGATGTAAATCTCCATGTAAAGGCTTAGAGCCTACAATTGTATTGTAACTATGTATTTTGTTACTAAATAATACAATGGATCTATGCTTTTGGAGGGTGGGGTTTTTTTCCCGAAAGGGTTTTCCCCACGTAAATCTTTGTGTTCATGTCTTATGTTCTTTCATGTTTAATGACTTCGTTTATTGAATATGTTTAATGCATGTTGTTGAAACTAGTTGATCTTGCATGATCTAAAATTGCATGAACTTTCCTCTAAGGATTAATGGTGGGAAATAAACTATGTTTGATTCTACTTTATGGCATAGTATTATGTGTTTTTAAGGTTCTCTGAAGAAATGGATGTTACCGAAGACACTTACTGATCTCAAATGTTCATTCTGGGACGAATCAATTTCCCTTCAATTGGTATTAGAGCTTTCTTCTAGGATTTTCTTTTTGCTTGCATGTGCAGGTTTGTGAGTTGCATGTACTTTCATGTGTGTTGCATGTACTTGCATGGACTTTCATGTGGCTTGCATGTGCTTGCATGTGCTTGCATGTTGATGCATGTAAGAATTCCTGGTGTTTCTGGTTCTGGGTATTCCTTCTATGAAGATTTCTTAGCCTAGAAAGCTTGAGGAAGTCTGAAGGAATTAGTCAAAGATTGATCCTTTGGTGAGTGGAATTTCTTGATTTTTGTTTTAGTTTCAAGAGACAACACACAACTTGGAGGATGGTGAAGACAAATAAAATGGAGTCGGTCATATTAAAATGATGTGATCTGAAGCTCCTAGTTGACAAAAGAATAATCCTAATGCATGGGGTGGAATTTTTCACTTTGTGGTTGTGTTGCAACAAAGCTTTCATATTGGGTGTCTATGTGAGAGGCTCCCCAATGATATGGAGAAGCTTGGGTTTTTTTTCAACTATGAAGTATTGTGCTTATGCTAGGTGCTTTTTCCTGGTATTGGAAGGCATTATTTTTTGTTACCCTAATTGCATGTAGGCTATGGAGTTGATCATTGGATGATCTGGAAGCTTCTACACTACCCTTTCTACCTCAAATGCATGTGCATGTTGGTGGTTGTGGAATTGGTCTGAAATGAGCCTAGAGTTCTTGAACTGCTTTTTTCTTTTACGAATTCTTTGTACTTGCATGGCTTAGATTCATGTTCCTTGGATCTAAGGGTTTTATAGATTTTCCTATAAAATCTATGGTTATGCTAATCTGTGATAATCTATTATTTTGGTTTAAATGTTTTGGTGCTTTTTCAGTTTTTTGAGTCTTCCAGATGTGAAATGGGTGTGGATGCACATGGGTGTTTTTTCAAACACAATGATTTTGTAGGTTTTACATGGTCAAGAAAAACTTGCAATTTTGTGGAGTTGCGGTTAAGCTATTTTTCTAGACCCTATCTTTTGGGGTCTTACTGGATGAGATAGTTGTAGTTTTGCATGCATGCTTCGTGCATGGTGTGAGGAGGTGAGATGCTTTCTCTGCATGGGAGTGTTGGTACGTGATTAGTCACAACATTTCTATGGTGATGCTTGGTGGATTCCTTGACTATGATGCTCGTTGTGGACATGATTGGAAAATTGGATTTGGGTTTGATCTGGTTCTTTATTCATGTTGTCTACATGGTTATTCTATTTGAGATCTTAGATTTACAATTTACAATGTGATAATGGGTTTGCATGTTACATTGATTGGATCTACGTGTTGTGCAATGTTGTGGGTTGTCTTTACCTACATGATCGCATAGATGAATCAAAAGTGGACTATCTATATCCACGAGGTTTGATTTTGTGTTGATGCAGACTTGTTAGCTAGCCTTGTCTGTGGTCATTTATGCATTGGTGTGGCTGCTTTGAGATGAGAGGATGGATGATATGAGAGTACCTAGATAGTCAATGTTAGGGTCCTATAGCATGATGTATTTCCTTGATTTGAATATCTTGGTTTCACTTGGTGTGATCAACAATACACTTGTATGTGTGTGGACCTAGATGATTTTTAGTTTTGGGAGATGGTGTGTCATGTGCTTGGAAAGCTCATTACCACAGTTCAATGGGAGTTTTAGTAGTGACTATGTATTCATCACTATGTGGTGAATGATCTTCTTTATTGATGTAGATGTGTCTTCACATTTGCATGTGAACACTATTTGAGGATGTGTAGCATCTTGGAGCCATGGAGGACTCTTATGGTCTTTGGTTTGAGGTGTTGGTTGTGCTTAACAGGTGATGTTGGTTTAGAGTATGGTGCTATTATGTCATGATATACTCTTGATTCTAGATTAGAGTTTTTGGCATGATACTTTTCACTTGAGACCATGTTATGTTCACTTGGAGCATGGGGTCTCCTAAGGGGGGTGGTAAGATCATGATTTCATTATAATTTTTTGATTCAGATGATTGGAGCTTTGATAGTGGTCTAGTGATTTTCTGTGTTTTGGATTCATTGGTCATATGCTTGAGAACTTCATGATAGTATAGTGATGCATTTGGATTTTAGCATGAGATGATTATTTGTTGGTGCTATGTATGGAGAATGAGGTGAGGATCTATTTCTCTTGAGATGAGAGAAGTGTTGTTGAGATGGTTACTCTTGATGAGATTTCAACAGAAATTCCAAGGAGCCTACATCTTGGTTGGATGTGAGTTCAATAGAGACCTATGAGGAGATTGCTCTTGGAGGAGTCATGATGGCTTGCATATCTTGAAGGAGCATTCTCATTCCCCACTCTTGATCTACTTAGAAGCTTATCACTTGAGAGGTATTGCCCATTGTTTCTCTCAGGTGCTTTATGCTTTCTTTCATCAACATGGATCTTGAGCTACTATTAAATGGTTATGGAGGATTCGTTGTGAGAGATGGATAGCATGGTTATCTCCTTGGGTTTGCATTTTCATTTTTGATGATTATAGCAGATGGTAGTGGGTTGATTTCCTAAGATAGGAAATGGAGTAGTTTGATCTTCCTTGAGAAGATTACATCCATGTGGATACATGGTGCATATGTTATGTTTGATCTCTTGATGTTGAATGGGTTTGGATGTTGTTATGGATTTTATATTGGGGTTGTGAATGAGATATTGCTTGACACAGTTGTAATTTAGATGTGTATGTAGAACGGCATGCTACATGTTTATGATTTGTATATTTTTCTCTTTAGTCTAGTTCTTCTTCCTATATGTTCGAATTTGTATGACTTTAGATGTGATATTTCTATGTGGAGCTTTGATGATCACTAGTTTGTGGTCATGTGTTGTCACGTGGGTGATGACTTGGAGATTCTTGTATCTTTTTCTTCTGTCAGATATGGAGAACATGGGAGAGCTATGGAAGATTGTTGAGAGAGATGTTTCTTGCAATAGTTGGTTGTAGGATTTGTAGATCTTTGTGGATGGTCCTTGGTACTACATGGTTACACTTTATATGTGTTGTGATTAGTAGACTTGGTATGCCTTTGATATTTTCAAATTTGACATTACCGATGCAGTGGGAGTTCCTAGATGTGTTTGGTCTTCTTCAACTGGTTGGCACATGGAGCTTGTATTTGCAGTTGATGGGTTGGCTATGTAGGTGGCATGAGTTTGCTAATGTGGATACCTTCTAGGTATGGGTGATTGGATGGATTATCACTTGTTATTGTGCTATTTTCAGTTGTGTGGGTTGGTCAGTTGGATGGTGGTAGTTAATTTTTTGGTTGTTCTAATTGATGTTCTATCTTGTTTTCTAGAGGATGACTTCACCATTGTGTTCATGTTGCGAGATTTGAAGTTGATGTTGTTGATGCTTTTGTATAGCTTGTGAGCACAGTGGAGTGATGGTAGTATCCTGTAGCCTTTTCTATTAGTTAGATTTGATGCTTGTGTTATTTGGACTTGTGCATATACACCATGGTTTGTTCCTTTCCTTGGAGGATGGCAGGTGTTAGGTCTCAAAAATGCAGGTTTTTAAACCATAAGAGGGTGCCAATATTTTAGTACATTTTTGGCCAATGAACGGGGTAAATGTGATTGATAACTCCCTACTCTTTTGGATTTGCTAAACCAAGGTGGGTGTATCGGAGTGATAAGGTAGATTTGAAGGCTTGAATATGATCTCTAATTTAGGAAATCTACTCACAATGGCATGTGGGGGTGAGGTAGATGCAAGGCTAATGACTAGTTCCTACTATAGATGTTTCAAGAATCAAATGTGGGTAAAGTTTGTGTAAAGTTGTTCTAAAGTTGACCAGTGCCTAATCTATTGGGTGAATGGAGTCAGAGGATGGAAAATAAGGATGGAGATAGATTTGTAAGATTAGTAGATCTACTCCTCGACTTAACTCTAACTGTTGGGCACTTTTAAATGTTTGTACCTTGTACAAACATGCAGGCTAGTCAGTTACTATACTCTTCTTTATTAATCCTAGTGTTATCTTCCCAAATTACTGTGACCATATGAAAGGATTTTTAATTCTTAGTTTGAAGGAAACCAATGAGAATAACCACTATAAAAGGATTTTAATCCTTGGTAGGACCAATTAAAAATGAATTATCTGAAAGGATTTTAATTCACTCCTACTAGAACCCAATCAAAACAACCACACAACAATAGCAAATGTGTCCTAACAAATTGTATTAATTTGAATAACTTAAGAGAACCACTTTGGAGATAGCACAGAAACACAAAAACATGAACATTAACACAATAGTTGAACATTGGAAGTAAATCGCCAATTATAACTAATCTTCTCCATTATATTGCTTCAAAAGATGTACATTAATAGTAGAAGTCTCTAAGATATGGAAATGGATGGATGGAATATGTTATGTTAATGTAACCTATCTACTACTATTAGTGACGATGATAATGATGATCAAATTGGGCCTTGGTTTCCCTTTTATACAAGAAGCAACAAGCAATAGTGCCATTACAAAAAGGTGTGACATTTGAAAAATAGAAACTTGATTTAACATAAACATGAAACTTAGTAGTTTGTAGGCGGATGCACCACAATCCGTTAGTCTTCTAGCAAGTGCTTGTGATCACAAAAGACCTGATCAAGGATCATGCTCCATGATAATGCATCCATAGCTACCAAAATTCGATACCCTATCACTTCTTACTTTTCCCGTGCAATGAATATGTTGATCTTCGACGGATGTTTGATATATCATGTCTTTGCATAAGTTTCTATGTTATTTATGATATCCTTCATCACATATTTGAGTTTAAAAATTCTTTCTAGTTACACACGTGTCTTTTCAAGCACCCTATCTTCATTTTTAATGTCATCAAGAGCCATCGACAAATATTGAGCTATCTCATCCTTCCATACATCCTAGTCCTTTAAGTTTGTCTCCTCAAAGAAATTCGGCAGAGCCATACTTAGTGACTGACTGAAGTCACTCAATTCTTGTGTCAGGATGTTATGAAAGTTGACATGTGCATCATAAGCTCTTGAAATTCTTCAAGCATTTTTTTTTTATCACCTTTCTTTGTCTTTATGTGTAGTTCCACCTCCTTCATTTTATCACACAACCTATTATGTTTCAGCAAGGCTGCATATGTTTTGTCATGGATGACCCAAACTTTGTTAGCAAGCTTAATCATATCATCAAATCTCCTACATGGGTTCTGATGCCATCTCAAATATTGTAGTTTTTAATTTTCTCTTCAATTCCTCTTACCCTTTTTGAACCTTTTCATATTTTTGCTTCCAATAGGTAGTCATAGACATTGCCTCGAGAACCCTTCTTTCATGTACAATCAATGGTGAGTAAGGTCCTAAGGAGGAAGGTAGTCTATCTATATAGTTGATTAATTCTTGCTTCAACCTCTCATTCTCATCAGTCAATCCCTTATTATCTCTGACCAATTTTTGAATTTGCACCTTGGTAAAATTGGCCACATTTACATTAAGATCAGCATTCTCCATAGGGTTTGTATTCCCTACTCTTTGTACTAGAAGGTGACCAAAAAATTGATCATGATTGTTGATAAGGGAAGGCCTCTTTCTTGGTGGGTACAGTGCCCAAATCTGCAAGGTAGTGTTATCAGGATTACACCCTAATCCTATATATATCTTATCACTAGCCTCATCTATCAATTGCAAGGCCTTATTCTCTCTTTTCAAAAAACTATCAAAAACAATGGCTAAGCTGATGTCCCACCCCTGAAGAAGCATGAACCTAGTTTATTGTAATAGTGCTCTTCCTCTTTCAGGAGTCATATTCTTTGTTTCTTTATCAACCTCATGCTAGATTTCCTTCAAGGTATCTGCTTCCTTCTCAGGGATGATTTATTTTAGCCTTTCTCTTATAATTCTTCCTTTGTACTCATAAATAAAGGTCTTAAACTCATAGGTTTGAACAAATGTATCATTTTCAATGAATTCTTGGCTAGCCTGGTGTCTCACATCATCAGACAATTCATTAGAAGCTTCAAATGTGATCACACTCCTCTCTTGTGGCACTTCATATTGGGGAATAGTGGGAATGGTAATCTATGTAACCTCATTCTCTTCCTAAATATCATCCTCAATAATAATAGGAGTATCTACTAAGAAGCTCACCTCTGGAGTAGGCTATGGTGATGCATTACTCAAAGGTACTACATTCTCAGCATACCTCCTAAAACCAGTATCTCTTCTTCTTTCAAAAGCCACGAGAGGCACATCTTTAATCAATTCTTCTTCATGTAGAATCAACTCCTCAATCCTTTCCATAGGATCTTGTATTTCATGAAAATCTTCTACATATAATGGATTATTGCTTCTTCTCCAAGCCTCACCCATAACAATTCTATTGTAAGCAGCTTTCCTCATCATTACTTGATTTTCATCACAATTCCTAATGGCATCATCCATGAAGAATTCATGTTGATATCCCTTCAATATTTGTGAAATCTTGGCATCATAAATAAAGTTCTCAAGGTCAAATTTCTCCCTTTTGTTTCCCAATGGTAAGCCATAATAATCTATTTTACTTCCAATTGATTCATATCATGTATCAATAATGATGGTAAAGTCACCAAAACATAGAGTAGAAGGCATAAAATTTTGCCATCCATAGCTTTTGAGACACATGAAATATGAGTAAGCTAATTGCCTTACAATCTTAAGGTATGCAACCATGTCTGGCACAATTTTAGGCAATAAGAATGGAGCTGCCTTGAATCCATTTACTCTAATCACAGTACAATCCTCAAATGCATACCAATCCCCCCAATTATGGTTTACCTTTCCCTCAGGATTTTTCTCTTTTAGCTTGAGGAATATTTGTATCTCTGGGGACAAATTGTAATCACATTTATGGCCAAGCAACTTATACAAGGGTTTGACGAAATACTCTTCAAAATACAAATAGTGGGATCTCCCACATCTATTATCCCATATGGATATCCACTTCTAAATGGGTCTGTAGTTCTCATCACTATCCACATCCTTGATTCTCAACTCTTCTCCCCATATCCCCATTGCTTACCCTTCATATAATATCATATGCATAAGCAATGAATAATGCTTGAAGTTGATGGCATTACTATTGCTCTTAATGGCAACAAGAGAAGTATTAATGACCTCAGACAAGTATTCTGCATAATCATAGGGCCTAACATCTTGGCTTTGGAGATCTATGGCTAGAACCATGGGGGCTATAGTCATGTTGGCAGGAGCATCAATTCCTAGGGCTTGGCCAACTAAATAGTAGGTGTATTGATAATATTCTCCAAATGAATCCACATGAAATGGGGTTTTCTTTCCACTAGAAAATATTTTAAGTTGGTTTCCTGGGCCCTTAGGTCTGTGCAGAGGTAATTTCCACCACTTATAACTTGCATCCATGGTTTGATGCTCCTCTAGAAAATCCCTTATCATCATTTTTTTCTTTAGGGATGTGTGTAATTGAAAGACCATGCAAATATAATCATGTGTTATAATAATAAGTTGTGAGCCATCATGAGAATAGATTACCCTCATTTTAGGGTTGTAGTTTCTAGCCAATTTTTTAATCAATTCTACGTTAACAAACACATTAGGCATCACAAGCTTAGCCAAATTCATATTCCAAGGATTCAAGATAGGCCTATGTCTGCATTTCTTTCTGTAATGATATATAAACAGATCATAGCTTCTATGTGGAGTCCACACATCTCCTAGACTTTTGTGCTTATCTTCCAATGTTCCACATGAAGGATTTAATTGATTTCTCCTAGATATTAGTCCAAACCTAGGACACTGATCTATTAAGTCTTGGTTTAATGGCCTGGCCTCTATTTTTTGCCTTTTTATTTTTGGTTTCTCTGGATTTTTATCCATCTTAAAACCCTACTTGTATAGAACACGTTCAGTTGAGCCAAGAGTACTTGAATGAATGATGTGATTTCTAAGCTAATTTTCATCGTCCAACTATACCTCTTCGATAGTCAACCACAATTCGTAGTGATTTTGATTTCTTATGAGTTAGATATATCAATATTTTGCATGCTTAAACCAGCTCTAGTTCATAAATGGTGCTCTCGCCACCTTTCTAATCAACTACAATATTAATGGCAGTTGTCTCTTCGAAGACCTTATTAGTCATGTCAACTAGGTGAGACATTATTTCATAATGTCAAATAGACATTTGAGTTTCTCTCTTCAATCCCACAAGGTCTCCTCAATGGTTGCACTTCAAGTTCTTGAACTTTTCACATTTGAATGTCAATGAGACTAGTGAGCAATTCTCTCTTATAAGCTTATGTCTCCTTGATGTATTGGTGTTCCTCTTTTCAACAACGTTTCTTCAAATAACCCCCTTTTGTATCTTTGAAATGTTGAAGAGACCCATGGCTATCTCTCTTTGATGTCCCATAGTCTCATCGATGATGAATTTTTGTAGTTGCATCAGAATGTTGGACTTTTAACAATGTCTACTCGACACTCCCTTGTCTCTTCAACACCTTATTGTTAAAAATCAAAGGGAATTTCATCAATTTTTGTTCGATGCCTATGTGTCTCTCCAACATTTTTTTCTCACTCTTAGGATATCAAAGAGACTTCTTCATTTCTCACTCCAACACACTAATGTCTCTTCAATATTGGCATTGTACTCGTTTGACCCTGTTCTTGTTAGTAACTTACCATTTATTTTATAATAATCTCTCAATGTTCGAGAGATTTTTTTATGTTTCCTAAATGTGAAACAATCCTGTATCCTCAGAGTATCACTATCACTATGGCTTTTCAAAGAGACAAGTTAATTTTTCTCTTTGATGCATCTAGGTCTCCTTGATATATTGCTCCTTGGGTTGTCAGAGAGACAATCAAGTATTTCTCCTTGAAGCATGAGGGTCTCATCGATATTTTCATCGGCCTTCTATTGAATTTGTCAGAGAGACATTAGTACAACTCTCTTCAATGTGGAATTGTCTTGGAAACATACCTTGTGCTACCAAGGAAGTTCCTTAGGAAGGGGAATTTTTTCAAAGTGGCGATTAGAGGCTTTACTTTATGATCTATTTACACTAGTAAATTTTATGTTTAACATCAAATACAGTAAAATCAAGGGTAAAGGGGGCTTATGGTGGGATGAATAAAAGGGGGGGAATCTAGAAAACCAAGGTGGATTTTTTAGCTCCAACAGTGGCTCTAATTAGGGATGAATGAACATGAGGTCATTGCAAGAATCCAGAAATGATCTCTAGGAACCAAACCATGGGTGAATGTGATTGAATTCTATGGGGGGGAATGGGAACCTAAAACTATTGTGCATGGAATATTATATTTTTAAGAAAATAAGTGTTTCAAGAATTATCCATGCACTGGAAATTCTTGATCTTCTCTTGAAATCTTTTAAAGATAATAAGAATCTTCACCACCTTTTCCTGTAACAAAAAATGGTCCTATCTAAAGAGCTTCAAGCTTCCCATGTTTCCATTTATCTTGACACCTGGAATTCCATAATAGGACCATGTCGTTCACTTCAAACTTTCTATCTTTTTCCCTTTTGTCAAACAAGTATTTTGTTTGGGCCTGCATTTATTTGTTACACTCCTGGGCCAAGCTTCTAATCTCATCCAATTCTGCCAACTATTCCATTCTATCTTTCATAGGTTCGGGGATGTCCAAGTCTTCCTCGAGCATAAACTTATATACTAGTAAAAGGTTTTGCATAGGAATCCTTGCTTGTGTCCCATAAACCAATTCAAAAGGTGATTTTCTAGTAGACTTCTTCACTGTGATTCTATATGCCCAGACTACCAGCCTTAATTTGGAATCCCAAGCCTTTTTATTGTTATTAATCATCCTTTTAATTATCTTTAGGATAATCTTGTTGCTTGACTCAGCATGCCCATTTTCTTGTGGATGATATGGAGATGCATATGAAATTTTTATAGCATAAGTCTCACTGAATCCTTTGAACTCTTCTAATCTAAGGCACATACCATTGTCTATGATTATCCTTATAGGTGTCCCAAATCTTGTGATGATGTTCTCCATCAAAAAATTTATCACAACCTTACTATTGGCTTGTTTTGTAGGGATGGCTTTTATCCATTTTGTAAAATAGTAAGTTGCCACTAGAATCCATTTATGGCCTCTACTAGACTTCTCTGGTATTTCTCCAATGAAATCAATCCCCCATTGATGGAATGGAGCTTCAACTTGCATTGGTATAAGTGGAAATGCTCCTTGATACTTCATTTTCCCATAAAATATTTGACAAGCCTCACATTTTCATACATATGTAAAAGAGTCATTGATAACCTTGGGCTAGTAGTATACAGCTCTTAGGATCTTGTGGGCAGTGGTTTTGGCTAAAAAATGTCCTCCACAGACTCCCTCATGCATCTCCTTCAACACATGGTTTGCTTGAGATTCATCTAAGTATAATAACAACACTCCATCTCTATTCTTCCAATACAAGTCTCCATCCATGAAGACATACTTTGAGGCATGCAATTTTAGGGTTATTTTTTATTCTCATTCAAGTCTTTAGGACATTTTTGGTTTTTAAGATAATACATTATATCAGTATACCATGGGGTGTTCTCTATGCTTGCAATCATACCTTCTTCCTCCCCTATGTTGCATATTTGAGATGCTTTGAGATTTGATTCAATCATGAGCTTAGCCAACCCTTGTCCTCTTACCAATTTGGTGATTTGGATTTCAATATCAAACTCTTGAATTTTGTTAATTCATCTACACCTTTTCCCTATGACTTCAGTTTATACAAATACATCCTTAACTGTAGCATTGGGAACATATGAAATTATTTTAGCACCTACCAAATAAGGTATGGAGGCCTTCACCTTGACAAGTGCATATGCCTACTTCTTTGTAATGTCATACTTTAGTTCTACTCCTTGAAGAGATTTGCTGAAGAATGATATTGGTTGCTCATAGCCTTCATTTTTCTGTAACATCATTGTTGCAATGGTGTGGTATGATGCAAATGAAAATATCTGGAATGGTTTACCGAAGTTAGGGGATTTTAACACTGGTGCTTCCTTGATTGCTCTTTTTATAGATATGAATGCATCAATTTTCTCTACTTTCCAATCAATCTTGGCTCCTTTTTTCAACATCTTTGAAATAGGCTTGACAATCTCAACAAAATTTGATATAAACCTCCTTACAAAGTTTATCTACCCAAAGAAAGACTGAATGGATTTTACTATCTTCAAGATAGGAATATTATCTATAGCCTCCACCCATTGAGGATTGATTCTTACTCCATCCTTAGATACTACGTGCCTAATAATTTTCCTTTAGTCACAGCAAAATGGCACTTCTTAGGGTTTAAGGAAATACCATACTCTAGAGATTTGAGGAATATCTTCTCTAGATGTTCAACATGGTCTTGTTCTTTCTTAGAGTATGTTGTGAGATCATCTTGATATACCTCCATTATTGTATTGATCAGGTCCACAAAGGCAATGTCCATAGCCCTTTGAAAGGTGGCACTAGAATTTGTGAGGAAAAATGGCATCCTTACATACACATATATGCCCCAAGGTGTAGTAAACGTAGTCTTCTACTATTTTTATTCTTTCACTTTCACTTAGTTATACCCCATAAATCCATCCATCATGGATAATAACTCACACCCTGTTACCCTTTGTAGCATAGCCTCCATGTTTGGGAGGGGATAATTATCTTTAAGGGAGGATACATTCAAATTTTGAAAGTCTACACATAGCCTTATATCTCCATTCTTCTTCCTAACAGGCACCAAGTTGGAAACTCAAGTAGAATGTTTGATGGGCTTAATAATACCTCCTTCTCTAAGCTTCATGAATTCCTCATGCATCTTGGGTTCTAGAGTAGGATTTCTCGATCTTTGTTTTTGTATGAAGGGTTTTCCATCAAGATTTAGTGGAATTTCATGTTGAAATAGATCTTCTTTGTATGCTTTAAGGTCATCATATGACCATGCAAAGACATGCTTATACTTTCTCAACAATGCGATCAACATCTTTCTAATTGTAGGGCTTATCTTCTTTCCAATGTATACCTTTTTTGGAGCCAATTCAGTCCCAAGATTAATTTCATCAATATATTCCCTTCTCATTGGTTTTTGCTTCATAATTTCTCTATCATTCTAATCAAACACCCTTTCTAATGCCACTAGTCCTTTGGGGATCTTTTTTTTTTGAGTTGCACTACCTCTTGGCCAAACACAGTTTGTTTACCATCCACTTCTTCAACAAATATATTGAAATCAATCTCTTGGGCCTCATACTAATCAATACAGTGTAAGAATTTGATCAAATATACGTCATCATTGAAAACCTTCCAGTTGTAAATATTTTCAAGAACTGTAGGTTTGGTCTTGAGTTCCACTTGTGAGATTCCTGCCAAGGTAATGTCATCCTTTTTCAAGGCCACATTTTCCAAGAAGTCACCCATTAAGTTTTTTGATCTATCTACCCACTCAATGGAAAAGGCATCAAAGAGTTCTACAGTATCCCACACTGCATTTATGTATTGCTTCAATCTCTTGTTTTTTTATAATACTTTTCTCTCACTTGTGAGACAACCAATTTTGAATCTCCAAAAATAGTTAATACTTTGATCCTATGATTTGTGGAAATGTTCAAACCTAGTAACAATGCATTGTACTTTGCTATGTTATTCATGCATTCAAATGTTGGAAAAAATGAGTACTTAAATGTTGTACCATTTGGTGAAATGAAAAAAATCCAAGCTCCATTCCCCTCTCTCCTACAGGCTCCATCAAAATACATCTGCCAAATGCCTTGTTCATTTTGAAAAACATCTCTAGCAATTGGATTTGTATTTAACAATTTAGGGTTTGAATGCTTAATTCCAAAACTCCCAAGATCCACATCACAAAATCAATTCATTTAATTAGGGTCAAAGAGCTCAATAACATGTTCTGATTTAGGCTCTCTATACAACTTGACTTCTTTTCCATTCACAAGTATTGTGGCATAAGATAAATCTAGTTGGACATTTCCACCCACTGTTGCAGTCCATTGCCTAGATAACAACATTCCATAGTAAGGGGGAGTGTCCACCACAATAATTTGTGTTCTATATGTTGCCTCAGGGTATGATGCCAATTTCAATTCTACATCCCATATCACTCCAACTACTGGGACTGGTCTATTATCCATGGCATAGCACTTCCCATAGGTAGTGTTCACCCACAAACTTAATTCCTTCATGATAGCTAAAGGCATGATGTTGATTGATGCCCCAGAGTCAATCATGCAATGTTTAACCAACTTTTTATTGATCACAAATGTGGTGTAAAATGGATCCACCTGGGAAGGATTCTTTGTGAGGGTGTCTCCCAAATAGACCTATGGTGCCTTTGTAGTTTCCTGCTCAACAACATTGGCCTCTTTCTTCTGACCCTTTTGTTTATGAGATGTATTGGCAATCAATTTGAGGGTTGTGTCTCTATACTCATCAATTTTCATCATCTCCATCAAGGGCACTGTCATTTTTATCTAAGTGCTTGAGAAACGTCAAATGAAGGGGCAATTAACCCATGCTTTGTTTTCTTTCTTTTAGCACCCTTTTTTCCCTCAATTTTCACTTTGTCATAATTTTGTTTTTTCTTAGATTCAACATTTGTAGCCTCCTTTTGAGAAATCTTTTGAGGCTTCTTTGCTTCACCTTTCTTTTGATCAGAAGATACATTCTCCTTATTTTTCTATTCCTTTATAAACATGCCTCTAGGTGTTCCCTGGTCTACATCTACGGGCTTACTTCTTAGGTTATATCTATTCTTCTTTGTTATTATGGCCCCCTTCTCTTCTTCCATTGGTGTTCTCAACTGAAACTGTGGTATTGTATTATATGCATAGGCTTCCTCTTATGTAGTTTCTTCCAAGTCAAAGAACACTTCTTGCTCCATATTAATATTATACTTCTGATTGGTGACATCATATACGCACCCATCCTCAGAGGATGAATACCCCTCATTGATCTGATGGGACCCCCATCTCAACATGTTCATGGTGTGGCCATCTCTATCTTTTTATTCTAACCATTCATCTTCCTGGCAAGTTTGGGCCACCACACAGTGTTCTGGGGCATGGGGTCTGTGACATGGTGGACACCATGATGTGGTATCCACTACATGTGCCCCATGTTTTTTCAAAGGATCTGGTGTATCTTTCCAATTTGGTTTACCCATCGGTTTCCCATCCTTTGAAGTGGTGTTATAGGGCATGTCATGTAATCTTGGCCTTTCATTCCTATACTAATTTTCTTGTCTATTTTGGGGATTGTTAGGATTTTATGGGATCCTAAGATTATCTCTTTTTCCAATCATGTCGGCAACTTTCCTATTTTTTTTCAATGGTTATAGCATCCTTTTGTGCTTCGGTCAATTTTCTAGGACATCTATTTCTGAGCTCATACCCTATTTTAGGATCAAATGCTTTCAAATAGATGCCTAACGTTGCTAAGTCAGCTAATTTAGATCCATGTGGTATCTTGTTATTGATCTTGGAGAATCTCTTATTAAAGTCATAAACTAAATCATTCTAATGTTTTTGAATTCCTATTAACTCATGTAAGGAAAATTCAGGAGCACATTGATTCCCATATTGCTTTAGAAATTGATCTTTGAAGTCTACTGCAAAGGTAATTAAGGCATCTAGTAAGCTATTGAACCAGTCCCTTGCTTCTTCAGTCAAGGACATCATGAATAGCCTCACAAGGACACTTCTTGTTCCATGCCTAAGTCTTGAACAAAAGAATCAAAGTTTCTTATATGTTCCTCTGTTATAGTTGCATTACTTCCTATGAATTTGGGGATGGTATTTCTCAAGTTACTATCAATGGGGTATATTGGGTATCTAGTCAAGTCAATTTGTCTGCTTAGACTTGTAGGATTTTGTGGATAAGGATTATGGTGTGGTGGATTGGGGTAATATTGGAGTCCATGTTGAGGTTGATATACATTTGGTTGGACGTTTTGGTGTGAGTATACATTTTTCTATGGCACGTATTGCTGATGGTGTGGAACATATTGTTGTCCTGACAATGGGTAAGACTGTGGAATGTTACTAGTATTTTGTAATTGTGAATTTTGTGGTGGCACATTATGTTGCACATTCTGTTTTTGTTTCCAAACTGTGTTGTAAGGTGCTTTTGAAGTAACTAGAGCACCTATATTTTGAGATGAGCCATGTGGATTGATGTTTCCTCCTTGTTTATGGGGAGGGACATACTTTGGTGTTTTTGTTTGGTGGACATTCATCTGGGACATCTGGATATTCATCTAGGACATTTGTTGCTTCATTTCTTCATTTTCTTTTATCAACTCCTATCGTCTCCTAACTTCCTCCCTATGTCTTTCCACATGTTCTTCCAATTCTTGAGTGGTCATTTTGTCATAATTATCAACAAGGGTAGAGTGATCCATGAATCCATAATGGTTCTCGTCCCCTTGTTGTAATGACAGCATGTGGTCATACCCATTCTGCCTTTGAGCTTGTTCTTCATCACATCGGGTGAAAAAATATTTCATTTTTTGAGGGTCTTCCTTAAAGCGGAAAATAGGACGACCAGTGTTTTCTTGTCCCAGTGGGGTATGGGGATCTCTGCATAGATTATCATTATGGTACTCTAGTTCATGCAACAGATCAAATCTATTGTGCAATTGATGTAGAGTGGCAGGGGAAGACAGTCTCTTAAGAGCTTCTCTCAAATATGCTCAAATAAACTCCTTAATACACCATCAACTAATGAGAAAATTAAGCATTATTTTAACTCCACACACCCAAATACAATCAGGAGGCTTGGAAATGACTCATAATCTCTTAACATGGCTAAACTAAGCCAACAAACAAGACTTCTCACTTTGGAACACTCTTTCATCTATTGCTGCCATATTATGCCTTGTAGCCCTTGTAGCCCTATCTAATGGGACAGTCAACATAAAATCCTTCTAGTGAATGAAACCAGGCCAAACTCACTGGTTTTTGACACTTGATACTATCCTCCACAAACCCTCAAAACCACAAGTTTTGACTCCAACACAAAGGGCAACAAATAACATGTTTTATAACGCTACAAGGAGGCCTAAAAGACACTTTTCAATGCAAGTATGGTTACCTTGGCACACCCCAACACCCCTAAGCCAATGAATGAATTCCTATACCTTCAATAAACTCATTCCAACTGATCCCAAGCAACACAAAACAGAAAACTCACAAATCTTACCTCAAATCAGATTTTTGCAACAAATTTTGGCTTGTCACATAGAGATGCCAAGCCTAGGGTTGCTCAAAATTTGCACCAGAACCCCTTCCATCCTCCAAGACCTTCAAGAACATAAATTACATGATCTTCCTCACCTTCCCACCAAAAATCAGGCCATCAGCAAGTGGAGAAGGCGAGTTATAAAGCTTTTTAGACCAAACCTGAATTTTGAAGGTTTTCCAGACCACTTTCAGTAAAACGCGAATATCTCTTTCAATTCTTAATGAAAAAGGCTCAAACCACCACCAAAAGAAAGGTAGTTAAATTATCTATCGATCCATTATGGTCTTCAACCTGTACAATACATAATAATTCCGTACCACACATTTTAGCAGCAATTTTACACAGAAATTTCCAGAAAGCAGCATTTTTGTCATTATAACTTCAAAAAAAAATGATTCAACAACCATACCTCGACCATGAGAGGCTTATTTAACATCTAACCACCCTTACAAACATCCTCCAACTGTAATTTTAATTAGTTGTACATTGGAAACCAACTTTTTACCAATTAGACCCCTAATTGCCTAGTTTTGCACTTTTAACAATTTGTTGACAATAAGTACATTTTTATGCAACCTTTTGCATTTTTTGAACTAAATAACATCAAAAACCCCTAATTACATCATTAATATTCTCAAAGACATTATTTAATATAAAAATTACTCATACTATCACTAACTCCTAGACTAACCCTCATAGAATGCACTTTGCAATTACATGTTTTTAGGTGCTCCTGCACCATACTCCCCAGGTACAAAAAATTTATGCCCCATAAATTACTCCAAAGGTTTTCTCCAACTCTCTGCACAATCCCTTCAAACCTGCTCCAAGTCACCTACATGGAAATCTTCCTCCAAGGGACTTTATACCCTTCATACTTTGCTTTGACTGCACCTTGCCATGCTTGATCCTGCTCAAATGAATCTGCTTGCTGCCTTTTGTCTTCATTAACACCTGCAAACAAAAATTCAATACACAAACTGAAACAACCATGCATTAGTGTCTCTTTTTCATGCTCTTCCATGAGCCTTGGCCAATTATACATGTAGTTCTGCCCTTCAATTATATTATTTGCAACATAATCTGCATTTTTCCCTTCCACTTTCATTTTAACCCTTGGTCTGACCACTGTCAGAAGGATGAACAAATCAGTGATTCCCTTCACTCTCAGCCCCTTATCCTTCCACTTCACACCTGCACTCAAATGAATTATGCTTGGATCCCTTGTCTCAATAGCATACAATAACCTAATTGCTAAACTCAGCAACCAAGGATAACTCACTGTCCCAATCTCAAATTTCCCTCTCTTCTCCAACTCAGTTGGAGACCACACACACTGTCTTCTCTTAGCCATTCCCTGGCCTAGCATCTTCAACCTCTCAATTCTAACCTCTATCCTTATTGCAACTCCTTGCAAAACCTTTTCCATATTTCCTTCACCTCTCATGGTGACCAACCTCTGCTCAACTCCTATAAACTCTCCAAACTCTTCCATAGTCTCCTTCACTGTTTTCTCTTCAATTTCTCTTCTGCCCTCATAGCCATTTGAAAGCATTGTTCAACTGATTTAGGTGCCAAAATGCTGATCTCATCCTGGATGTTATACCTCAAGCCATTCAAGTACCTAGCAACCATTTCATCTTCATCTTCTTCATGCTTAGTTCTTATGCTCAACTTATAAAATTCTTCAGTATATGATTGCACATCCAAATCTTTTTGTCTAAGATTTTGCAACTTTTTAAGCAATTGAACATTGTAATCACAAGGGAGAAATTTACCTTTCATTTTAGCCTTCATCCTTTCCCATGAAATGATCTTGCTCTTTCCTTGTCTCTCCCTTTCCTCTTGCACAAAATTCCACCATACCAAGGCATGTCCCTTCAATCTTGTTTTGGCCCTCTTCACCTTAAGTCCTTCATCAACATCTTCACTATCAAAGTAGTTTTCCATAGCCCCAATCCAATCTAGGAGCTCTTCACTATCAAGTTTTCCTCCATACATAGGAACATCTATTTTTCCATGTCCCTCCTTCTTCACAGCCTTCAAAAGCTTGATTGTTCTTGCATCATCAGGGTCCATCTCCTCTTCTTCACCAAGAGCTTCTTCTTCCTCTTCAGTTTCACTCACATCCTCTTCCACTCTATGCTTTTCCTTCCAAGCAGCCATCTCTCTTTTTAAGGCTTCTATCTCCCTGTCATGAGTGTCAATTTTCCTTGCAACTACACTTCCTTTGGGTGGCATTTCACAATCCTATCTCTTCACCAACCTACAAAACCAATCTGAAAACAACACAAGATCTATTCCCTTGCTCTGATACCACTATGATGTAGAGTGGCAGGGGAAGACAGTCTCTTAAGAGCTTCTCTCAAATATGCTCAAATAAACTCCTTAATACACCATCAACTAATGAGCAAATTAAGCATTATTTTAACTCCACACACCCAAATACAATCAGGAGGCTTGGAAATGACTCATAATCTCTTAACATGGCTAAACTAAGCCAACAAACAAGACTTCTCACTTTGGAACACTCTTTCATCTATTGCTGCCATATTATGCCTTATAGCCCTTGTAGCCCTATCTAATGGGACAGTCAACATAAAATCCTTCTAGTGAATGAAACCAGGCCAAACTCACTGGTTTTTGACACTTGATACTATCCTCCACAAACCCTCAAAACCACAAGTTTTGACTCCAACACAAAGGGCAACAAATAACATGTTTTATAACGCTACAAGGAGGCCTAAAAGACACTTTTCAATGCAAGTATGGTTACCTTGGCACACCCCAACACCCCTAAGCCAATGAATGAATTCCTATACCTTCAATAAACTCATTCCAACTGATCCCAAGCAACACAAAACAGAAAACTCACAAATATTACCTCAAATCAGATTTTTGCAACAAATTTTGGCTTGTCACATAGAGATGCCAAGCCTAGGGTTGCTCAAAATTTGCACCAGAACCCCTTCCATCCTCCAAGACCTTCAAGAACATAAATTACATGATCTTCCTCGCCTTCCCACCAAAAATCAGGCCATCAACAAGTGGAGAAGGCGAGTTATAAAGCTTTTTAGACCAAACCTGAATTTTGAAGGTTTTCCAGACCACTTTCAGTAAAACGTGAATATCTCTTTCAATTCTTAATGAAAAAGGCTCAAACCACCACCAAAAGAAAGGTAGTTCAATTATCTATCGATCCATTATGGTCTTCAGCCTGTACAGTACATAATAATTCCGTACCACGTGTTTTAGCAGCAATTTTACACATAGAAATTTCTAGAAAGTAGCCTTTTTGTCATTATAACTTCAAAAAAAAATGATTCAACAACCATACCTCGACCATGAGAGGCTTATTTAACATCTAACCACCCTTACAAACATCCTCCAACTGGAATTTTAATTAGTTGGACATTGGAAACCAACTTTTTACCAATTAGACCCCTAATTGCCTAGTTTTGCACTTTTAACAATTTGTTGACAATAAGTACATTTTTATGCAACCTTTTGCATTTTTTGAACTAAATAACATCAAAAACCCCTAATTACATCATTAATAGTCTCAAAGACCTTATTTAACATAAAAATTACTCATACTATCACTAACTCCTAGACTAACCCTCATAGAATGCACTTTGCAATTACATGTTTTTAGGTGCTCCTGCACCAGCAATGTAGGAGGTTGTTCCAAGATATTCTCCTGATCGATGAACGTTGTGTCTGGTTGTTTAGATGTTGTCCTACTTTTAGTGCTATTAGCTTTTGGGAGAGAAGAGTCACTCTTAGCTATCCATTTGTTGTTATTCTTCTTTGGACTATCTTTGTGCAAAGATCTCCTATCATTCATTTTATAGGATGCTTTAATGCTCTGAACTCTAGGATTTGTTCTTTTAGAAGTGTACTTAAATTTCTCATTCATGTATTTGTTCCTACAAACTTCTAATAGAGTTGCCACTCACTTTTATGAAAAGTGAGAAAAGTTTACAATCTTGTATGTTTTTTATGTTCAATGTAACAGTTCAATTTTGGAACTTTGTTGAATCTATGAATGATTAGGCTGGAACCAAAATCTTTTCGAGTTTCCCCAGCAGAGTCGCCAATCTGTTAGGTCTCAAAAACATAGGTTTTTAAACCATAATAGGGTGCCAATCTCTTAGTACATTTTTTTCCAATGAACGAGGTAAATGTGATTGATAACCCCCTACTCTTTTGGCTTTGCTAAACCAAGGTAGGTGTACCAAAGTGATAAGGCAGATTTGAAGGTTTGAATATGATCTCTAATTTAGGAAATCTACTCACAATGGCACATGGGGGTGAGGTAGATGCAAGGCTAATGACTAGTTCCTACTGTAGATATTTCAAGAATCAAATGTGGGTAAAGTTTGTGTAAAGTTGTTCTAAAGTTGACCAATGCCTAATCTATTAGTTGAATGGAGTCAGAGGGTGGATAATGAGGATGGAGATAGATTTGTAAGATGGGTAGATCTACTCCTCAGCTTAACTCTAACTATTGGTAACTTTTAAATTTTTTCACCTTCTACAAACATGCAGGTTAGTTGGTTATTGTACTCTTCTTTATTAATCCTAGTGTTATCCTCCCAAATTACTGTGACCGTATGAAAGGATTTTTAATTCTTAGTTTGAAGGAAACCAATGAGAATAAACACTATAAAATCATTTTAATCCTTAGCAGGAACCAATTAAAAATGAATTATCTGAAAGGATTTTAATTCACTCCTACTAGAACCCAATCAAAACAACTACACATCAACAACAAATGTGTCCTGAAAAATTGTATTAATTTGAATAACTTAAGAGAACCACTTTGGAGACAACACAACAACACAAACACATGAACATTAACACAATAGTTGAACACTGGAAGTAAATCACCAATTATAACCAGTCTTCTCCATTATACTGCTTCAAAAGATGTATATTAATAGCAAAAGTTGTTGAGATATGGAAATGGATGGATCGAATATGCTATGCTAATGTAGCCTATCTACTACTGTTATTGACGATGATAATGATGATCAGATTGGGCCTCGGTTTACCTTTTATACAAGAAGCAACAAGCTACAAACCAATTACAAAAAGGTGTAACATTTGATAACTAGAAACTTGACTTAACATAAACATAAAACTTAGTAGTTTACAGGTGGATGCACCATGATCCATTAGTCTTCCAGCAAGCGCTTGTGATCACCAAAGACCTATTCAAGGCTCATGCTCCATGATAATGCATCCATAGCTACCAAACTTCAATACCCTATCACTTCTTACTTGGACCATCCACTGAATATGTTGATCTTCGATAGATGTTCGATATATCCTATCTTTGCATAAGTGTCTTCATTATTTATGATGTACTTCATTGCATATTCGAGTTCAAAAATTATTCTTGGTTGCACATGTGTCTTTTTGAGCACTTTATCTTCATCGTTAATGTCATCAAGAGCCATCAACAAATATTGAGCTATCTCATCCTTCCATACATCCAAGTCCTTTAAGTTTGTCTCCTCAAAGAAATTCAGCAAAGCCATACTTAGTGACTGACTGAAGTCACTCAATTCCTGTGTTAGGATGTTATGAAATCTGACATGTGTGTTCATAAGCTCTTGAAATTATTCAAACATACTTTTTTTATCACCTTTCTTTTCCTTTATGTGCAATTCCACCTCCTTCATTCTATCACACAACCTATTATGTTCCAATAGGGTTGCATATGTTTTGTCATAGATGACCCAAACTTTATCAGCAAGCTTAATCATATCATCAAATCTCCTACACACTAGTTCTAATGGCATCTCAAATATTGTAGTTTTTAATTTTCTCTTCAATTCCTCTTTCCCTTTCTAAACCTTTTCATATTTGTGCTTCCATTACGTAGTCTCAGACATTGCCTCGAGCACCTTTCTTTCATGTTCAATTAATGGTGAGTAAGGTCCTGAGGAGGAAGGTAATCTATCTCTATAATTGATTACTTCTTGCTTCAACCTCTCATTATCATCAGTCAATACCTTATTATCTCTGACCAATTTTTGAATTTGCACCTTGGTAAATTTGGCCATGTTTACATCCAAATCAATAGTCTCCATAGGGTCTGTATCCCCTACTCTTTGTACTATAAGGTGACCAAAAATTTGATCATGATTGATGATAAGGGAAGGAATCTTTCCTGGTGGGTACAGTGCCCAAATCTGCAAGGTAGTGTTATTAGGATTATACCCTAATCCTATATATATCTTATCACTGGCCTCATCTATCAATTGCAAGGCCTTATTCTCTCTTTTCAAAAAACTGTCAAAACAATGGTTGAGCTGATGTCCCACCCTGGAAGAAGCATGACCCCAACTTCTTGTAATAGTGCTCTTCCTCTTTCAAGAGTCATATTATCCATTTCTTTATCAACCTCGTGTTGGAGTTCCTTCAAGGCATCTGCTTCCTTCTCAGGGTTGATCTCTTTTAGCCTTTCTCTTATAATTCTTCCTTTGTACTCATAAATAAAGGTCTTATAGTCAAAGGTTTGAACAAATGTATCATCCACAATGAATTCTTGGCTAGCTCGGTGTCTCACATCATCAGCCAATTCAGTAGAAGCTTCAAATGTGATCACACTCCTCTCTAGTGGAACTTCATATTGGGGAATAGTGGGAATGGTAATCTATGTAACCTCATTCTCTTGCTCAATATCATCCTCAATAATAATAGGAGTATTTGTTGAGAAACTCACCTCTGGAGTAGGCTATGGTGATGCATGACTCAAAGGTACTACATTCTCAGCAATCCTCCTAAAACCAGTATCTCTTCTTCTTTCAAAAGCCACGAGAGGCACATCTTTAATCAATTCTTCTTCATGTAGAATCAATTGCTCAATCCTTTCCATAAGATCTTGTATTTCATGAAAAGATTCTACATATAATGGATTATTGCTTCTTCTCCAAGCCTCGGCCATAACAATTATGTTGTAAGCAACTATCCTCATCATTACTTGAATTTCATCACAATTCCTAATGACATCATCCACGAAGAATTCATGTTCATATCCCTTTAGTCTTTGTGAGATCTTGGCATCATAATTAAAGTGCTCAGCGTCAAAATTCTCCCTTTTGTTTCCCAATGGTAAGCCATAATAATCTATTTTACTACCAATTGATACATATCTTGTATCGACAATGATGGTAAAGTCACCAAAACATAGAGTAGAAGGCATAAAAGTTGGCCTTCCATAGCTTTTGAGATGCATGAAAGTTGAGTAAGCTAATTTCCTTACAATCTCAAGGTATGCAACCCTGTATGGAATAGTTTTAGGCAATAAGAATAGAGTTGCCTTGAATCCATATACTCTGATCATAGTACAATCCTCAAATTCATACCGGTCCCCCCAATTATGGTTTACCTTTCCCTCAGGTTTTTTCTCTTTTGGCCTGAGGAATCTCTGTATCTCTAGGGACAAAATTGTAATCATATTTATGGCCAAGAAACTTATAAAAGGGTTTGACGAAATACTCTTCAAAATACAAATAGTGGGATCTCCCACATCTACTATCCCATATGGATGTCCACATCTGAACGGGTTTGTAGTTCTCATCACTATCCACATCCTTGATTCTCAACTCTTCTCCCCATATCCCCATTACTTTCCCTTCATATAATATCATATGCATAAGCAGTGAATAATGCTTGAAGTTGATGGCATCACTATTGTTCTTAATGGCAGCAAGAGAAGTATTAGTGACCTGAGACAAGTATTTTGCATAATCATAGAGCATAGCATCTTGGCTTTAGATATATGTGACTAGAACCATGGGAGCTATAGTCATATCGGCAGGAGCATCAATTCCTAGGACCTATCCAGCTAAATAGTACGTGTATTGATAATATTCTTCAAATGAATCCATAGAAAATGGGGGTTTCTCACCACTAGAAAATATTTTAAGTTGGTTTCCTAGGCCCTTAGGTCTATGCAGAGGTCATTTCCACCACTTATAACTTGCATCCATGGTCTGATGATGCTCTAGAAGATCCCTTATCATCAATTTTGTCTTCAGGGATGTGTCTAATTGAAATACCATGCAGATATAATCTTGTTTTATAATAAAAAACTATGATCCATCGTGAGAATAGATTGCCCTTGTTTTAGGGTTGTAGTTTCTAGCCAATGTTTTAATCAGTTCTACGTTAACAAACACATTAGACATCACAAGCTTAGCCAAATTCATATTCCAAGGATTCGAGATAGGCCTATGTTTGTATTTATTTCTGCAATGATAAATAAATAGATCATAGCCTCTATGTGGAGTCCGCACATCTCCTAGAATTTTGTGCTTATCTTCCAATGTTTCACATGAAGGATTTAATTGAGTTGTTCTCCTAGATTTTGGTCCAGACCCGAGACACTGATCTATTAAGTCTTAGTTTAATGGCCTAGCCTCTATTTTTTGCCTTTTTATTTTTGGTTTCTCTGGAGTTTTATCCATCTTAAAACCCTACTTGCATAGTACTTCAAGCGAATTTGTATAAAACACGCTCAACTAAGCCAAGAGTACTTACTTGAATAAATGTTGCAATTTATGAGCTGGTTGTCATCGTCCAACTCTTCCTCCTTGATATTCAACCACAATTCATAGTGATTTTGATTTCTTATGAGTTAGATATATTGATATTTAGCATGCTTAAACCAAATATGGTTCATAAATGGTGCCCATGCCACCTTTCTAATCAACTACACTATTAATGGTAGTTGTCTCTTTAATGACCTTATTAGTCATGTCAACCGAGTGAGACATTATTTCATAATGTCAAACAAACATTTGAGTTTCTCTCTTTGATCCCACAAGGTCTCCTCGATGGTTACACTTCAAGTTTTTGAAATTTTGACATTTGAATGTTGATGAGACTAGTGAGCACTTCTCTTCGATAAGCTTATGTCTCCTAGACGTATCCATGTTGTTCTTTTCAACAACATTTCTTCAAATAACCCCCTTTTGTATCTTTGAAATTTTGAAGAGACCCATGGTTATCTCTCTTCGATGTCCCACAGTCTCATCGATGATGTATGTTTGTAGCTACATCAGAATGTCGAAGAGACTTTTAACAATGTCTTCTCGATGCTCCCTTGTCTCTTTGACACCTTATTGTTAAAAATTGAAGGGACTTTCATTAATGTTTGTTCAATGCCTCTATGTCTCTCTGAGATTTTGTTCTCACTTGGTCTCACAGTGTCGAAGAGACTTCTTCATTTCTCACTCTGACACACTAATGTCCCTTCGATATTGGCATTGTACTCGTCCAACCCTATTCTTGTTAGTAACTTACCATTTATTTTACAATAATCTCTTGATGTCTAAGAGATGTTTTTCTATTTCTTGAATGTGAAATAATCTTGTATCCTTAGAGTATTGTTGTCATTGTGTCTTGTTGGAGAGACAAGTTTATTTTTCTCTTCGATGCATCCAAGTCTCCTTGATATATTTCTCCTTGGGTTGTCAGAGAGACATTTGAGTATGTCTCCTCGAAGCATGAGGGTCTCATCGATATTTTTATGGACCATCTATTGACTTTGTTGGAGAGACATTGGAACAGCTCTCTTCGATGTGGCATTGTCTTGGCGACATACCTTGTGCTACCGAGGAAGTTCCTTAGGAAGGGGAATTTTTTCAAAGTGGCAATTAGAGGCTTTATTTTATGATCTATGTACACTAGGAAATTTTATGTTTAACATCAAATACAATAAAATCAAGGGTAAAGTGGGCTTATGGTGGGAATGGGATGATGAATAAAATGGGGGGAAAGTAGAAAACCAAGGTGTATTTTTTAGCTCCAGCAATGGGAACTATTGCCTGAGATGGTGGATATCTTGGATGTTGTTGTAGGTGTCTCGGTTGGAGCATGAAAGCATTGTTCGAGATTCTTGTGATTGCATGTATGGTTGTGATGATGTGTTTTCATTGGTTGACTCTTAGTAGCTAAATCATGTTACTTTCATGGACTCTTCAAAGGTGTTTGACAAGTGGGAGAATGTTAGGAAAAAGAAGGTGTCTCAACCTTTAAATTTTCCCATAGCATTGCTTTTTCTAAATATTGAATGTTGTTGATTTCTCACATTGTCTTGTGAGTTACAACTTGAAATTTTTATTTGGATGAGGAGTCAAGTTGGAAAGTTGATTTTATAGGTGGAGTTTTGCATGAAGGCATTTTCTATTTTTGTGTTGAGTTTTGACAATTGATTTAGAATGTCTAATGTGTGCATTGTAACTCTATAAATATGATTTTCTGCTTGAGGAGTTATGAGAGGAGAGATTGAATTCATAGGGGTTATGTTTCCAGATTTTATCTAGATGAAACAAGATATAAATCTCCATGTAAAGGCTTAGAGCCTGCAATTGTATTGTAACTATGTATTTTGTTGTTGAATAATACAATGGATCTATACTTTTAGAGGGTGGGGTTTTTTACTCGAAAGGGTTTTCCCCACGTAAGTCTTTGTGTTCATGTCTTTTGTTCTTTCATGTTTAATGATTTTTTTTATTGAATTTGTTTAATGCATGTTGTTGAAACTGGTTGATCTTGCATGACCTAAAATTGTATGAACTTTCCTCTAAGGATTGATGGTGGGGAATAAACTATGTTTGATTTTGCTTTATAGCATAGTAGTGTTGGCAAGAGACACTGCACATGTCATTTGGTGTTGTCATTGATGGAAATCCTAGTCATTTATCCAGTCTGCATGTCAGCATTTGATCATACCGGAAGTTAGATTGAAGATCAGTGTTATTTGTCAAGTTAGAATAGAGCATCCGACAAATTTATGTTCATTGATTCATATGTAATTCTTTGTTATCTTTTTGAGTTGTGGATCTCAGGGAAGGCTGTTTGGTGTTTGATATGTGTTATCCTTGAATCTTAGAGGTTCATATTGATCTGTGTGCAAGTCCAAAGATCTGGTTGATTGATTTTATGTATAACAATGCAAGAAGGTCGACTAAGTGAATGTAGGGTGTTGCGGATATTCAAGGAGTAAGTATTTGAAGTGTTTCATGTTTGAAGCATGTTATTTCAGGTCCTCACTATGTTGTGGCTGACTTTGGTTGGTGCACATTGAAAACTATTTATGGATTGAGCTAACAGTTTGTAAATATTTTTTATTTTGTTGAAGCCGACATGTGGTTGATTAAATCTCTAGTTGTGGATATATATAAGCGATTTTTTATATCATTTTGATGAATGTATGAAGTGTGTTGATGTGTGTGTGAAATTCAAAAGGATTGTAGAGTGATTATGCACAATGTCACTTGTGCAATAAAGGATTTGTGATGCAAATTAAAGTAGACATAACAGAAGAGCATAATCAAATAGAAGGTCAAGAAAGTGATTAATGTGCTTAACTAGAGCTATTCTTAGGCATTTGTAGATGTTATTTCATAGTTCACCACTCCAATTGTCTTTTGACATTGATTGTAAGGTAGTGAGCCTTTCTGTTTTTGAGCAATGAGCTCTAGGCAGTGTGCCTGAATGCATGTGCATTCCTTTTGTAAACATTTTTTAGTATACTCAGATCATATTGTGGATTGACCTCCACCATGGTTTTTCCCCTAATAGGGTTTCCATGTAAAAATACTTTTCTTATGGTGTTGTGGTTGCTTGTCTTATGTTCATGCATCTTTCTTTTGGTTGAATGTTATAAGTTATTTAAAGATCATATTAATAAAGTTAAAAATTGTAAAACATTGATTCACCCCCCCCCTCTAAGTGTTCCTTGATTCCAACAATTGGTATCAGAGCCTGGTTCCTCGGAAGAAGTTTAAAAGCTTAGGGAAGATTTGAGAAAGTAATTCAATGGATTCAAGCAGTCTTCAGCAACAACTTTTGGTGGCCCTAGATGATCTTGATCAGTCAAAATCTGAAGTTTGGGAATTGCAAGAAAATATCATGAATGTTGAGAAATTCATTCAATCATTGAAAGATAAAATCAATAAGTCCAAGGAGAAGAGAAGGGAACTCTATGATTAGATCAAGCAGAAAGAGAGTAAAAGCATTGAAGATGAACAACTGATTCAAGCCCTAAAGGAAAAGATAGAAGAATGTGAAAAGTTTGCCAAAGATAATGTAGTCCTAAAGCATGAGATGGAATCTATTATGATGACGATGAACAAGGAGATTGAAGACAGAAAGAAGAATGAAGAGAATCTTTCTCAGTCCTTGAAAGAGAAATCTGAAGAATGCAGCTAAATTACTAATGGATTCAATCAGTTGGAGCTTGAATTGGAACAATCCAGAAGTAATGAAGAAGAGCTTGAAAAGAAAATTGTTGATCTCAAAGATGAACTTGCTACTAAAAATGAATTCAAAGAGAAGTTCAAGATTAGCTCAGCCAAGCTTGATGAACTGATTGAGTCAGAGGACTGAAGGTGACAAGTGAGGTCTTGGATATGAGAAAGGAGAAAGTTTTGAATTTGGAAAAAGGATATTTAGGCAAGGAAATCAGATGAACAAAGCTAGAATGTATCTAGTAAGACAACCCAATGCTCAAAGGTTCAATGGTTACTATTTTGTTTGTAATAAATTTGGTCATATGGAAGCTTAATGTAGAAGTAGAATGAACTCAAGTGGCCCATCATTCTAAGGTCAATGCTTTAATTGCAATAAGTATGGTCATAAGTCAAATGAATGCAGAAATATGTCAAACCACCTTTTCAATAGAGATGTTAGATGTTATACATGCAATATATTTGGCCATATTGCTAACCAATGTAGATCAAGAGAAAATCAATGGAACAACTAGTCTGGACAAAGAAATGTGGTGTGCTACAATTGCAACAAATCTGATCACATCAAGATAGATTTTGTAGAAGCAGAAAGGGTTTGGTAAATCAAAGGAAAAACATGCAGAAGGATGAAAAGGGAAAAGAAAAGTTACTACAAATGAGATCAAGAATCAAATGAACAAGACATGGGTGAAGAAGATACAATCTATTGCAGGAAATGATTCCACACCAGAATTTGGTCCTTGTAATTCCTTCAGGAATTAGTTTAGGGCTTCTGGCCTAGGGGGAGCTGTCAATAAAATCCTTCAAACCCCCTTGTCATACCAAGATATGGATGAGTGCAGTGATTGCATTGATGATCTACAGATGTTGAAATAGTTGGAGGTCCATAGAAGAGTTATCTTTCACATAGTATGTAAATAGGCTATCCAGATGAGTTATGGAAAAAGTATTTATTGCGACAAAAATTTAGGTGTGTGAATGATAAAAGGTCATTTGTATTCTTCATTTGTCACTTTGCACTTTGAGAAGAAGAAGTGTGGAGAGCTCTGCAAGCGAATTATGACGAGATTCAAATGTGAAGGCGACTCGGCAATCAAACCCTAATCTAGAAAAAAAGGTATTTATTAGGAAAACTTGTGAACTTGTGAATTTGTGAAAATGGTTGCTCCATTGGTAGTTGATATTAAGGATAGACCCCATCCGAAATTCAAGTGGCATCCTTTCAAATATGTTGAGATGGAGCCCTTAGGTGCATTTTCATCTGTTTCATATGGTGGCTTGCATATTGAAGACATTAGGGCATACATTCATGCAAATATTGAGGAGTTAGGGAGATCCCAGTTGTTGAATTTGTATAAAAATCATATAGTTGGAGAAAATTTCAGGGTAAAGCCCGAATTCAAAACCTTAGAGGAGAAGAAATTCACGCAAATTGTAAAATTTCTAGTGTTTGAAGAAAACAAGTGGGTCCAGTATATTTTGAGTCGAGTTCATGCTGAATTTATGTGCTTGAGTCAACCTTTTAAGATTACAAAATAAGCCATAAGGGTTGTTACTAGTTTAAATTCCTTTGGTAGGTTGCCAACCTTGAAGTTCGTGAAGAATTAGACAATTAATGATGCAACCAGTTCAATGTTTGATAAAAGAGCTATGACTATAAATGACATCATTGATGTGGATGTGAAATTTTCCTCAATGGTCATTGGTTACAAGATCTATCAATCCAGCTGGGATAATTCTATATCCGGTATAGCTATCTATGCAACATATTAGATGGTGAAGGAGAATGCAGAGTATGATCTATGTGAGTTACTCCAGAGTCATCTTATTGAGAATCTCGGTAAGATCAAGAAAGATAAGAAGAATTCCTATAAGTATGTTAATCTGTTGTTGTGTCTGTTCTTCTACTTTGTGAATGAAGTTCTGGGATTTGGAAAAGTACAATGGAAAGCTAATAAACCAATAGTTGCTCAAATTAGAGATATCTTGCATAGAGTTGGTGATAGTAAGACAAGGAAAACTGTTATTTGGGGATATTTTAAGAGTTTTTAGAGTGAGATGCAAGAAAGAGAAAGAATTCCTAAGTCTATTGTGGAGAAGTACAAGGACACTATCTGCTTTATGGTTGACATTGATCAATGCTTGATGGAAGTTACAGATCCTAGAACAGTCTGGATTATGCCAATGGGCTATGAAGTTGAGGAGAAAATATTGGAACTATATGCACAACATTTGTTGAGTAAACCTCAGGATTCGATAGAAGAAAGGTTTGGAACCTATGAAGAAAAAGATATGCAAGTACATGAGCAATTGAAGAAACCTATGACAGTCTGAAAGGTAAGGAAGTTGAAGCCTTTGCAAAGAGCATGGGTGTATTTGTAGAAGCTGTGAGAGAAGCTAGAAGAAAGAGAGAACATGTTGAAGAAGAAGCTACTAGAATTGAATCTGCTAGTCTGGCAGCATCCTCTGCCCGATCTAGATCAACAAGGAGCTTTGCACCCTTATCTAGTCCTACAGTGAAATCAGGCCCTGTGAAAGCTCAAGTGAAGACATCCGGTAGAGAAGGAAAGAGGAAAAATGATAAAAGAAAAAGAGTTTATGTTGCAGTTGAGGAAGATGAGGAAACAAAATCTGATGAAGAAGTGAGAAAAATTAAGCATCAGGGAACAAAGGCAACAACAGTCTCTAAGGACAAGCCCTCCAGTGAAGAAGAGAAAGCTAAGAAGAAGATAAAAATTGACAAACCAGGTATGTATGTAAAAGAAGTTGAGAGAGGCATAATCAAGGATGGTAATCTTAAGCCACTATGTGAATGGTATGATACCTTTGATAGTGTTGATCAAAGAATTCTTGAAGAAGCAACAATAAATTATTTGAATGCCTTCAATTTGACTCTCATTGAGATCATGTCTAAGTTGCCTAAGGGACTATATGAAGTTTTGGAAATGAGAAGAGTAAATGCAAGAACTAAAGATGAGTAGATGAGAGAACACATTCTTGCAGATTTATGTCTAGTGATGTCTATTGAGGAAATGAAGACAATTTTGAATGGTGCTAAGAAGGATTTCAAAAGAAAAACAAGAGTAAACAAGCTTATTATTGGTCGAACTGAAGAAGTAGCAAAAGAAACTAAAAGAATTCTAAAGGAAGTTTTGTTAAAGAACAAAATCAATGTTGTTTCTGAAGAAGGTCATGATGTAGATATTGCATCTGGTCCGGTGGTTGAAGAGATAAAGGAAGATACAGTTGAGGACACTTAAATTTCTCTTGATGTGCATAATACAGAAGTTCCTATGGATACTGAAGCTCCTGAAGATGTGACAGCTAAAGAAGTTGAGATTCCTAAAGACAAGCAAGAATCTTTAGCTGAGGAAACAATGATTGAAGAAAAGAAGGTTGAAGTAAAGGAAGTTCCTATGGAAGCAAGAGACACTACGGAGGCAATGGAGAAATTTTTGGAAGAGCAACAGGAAGAGTTTGACCTTGACTTAGGTGAAGGTCCTATTAATTTGGCTATTTTGTCTTTGATTCAAAAATTGAAAGTTGCATCATTTGCTCACGCGAAGGCTAGGGAAGAATTGTTGAAGTCTCACATTGAGGATAGTGAGCTATTGAGCCTTGCATCAGGAATCTTGGAGAGAATCATGCCCTCTCATGTTAAGGATCCATCTGGTTCTCCCTCTGGTGAGCTGAAGAAGCTTATTAATTTTGTAAGTACTCATTTTGAGTCCCTTGAGAAGTCAAGTGAGGACAAGGTACAAAAGGAATTTGATGATAAAAGGTTCAATAGGGCAAAGTGTTTGATTGCTAATGACAAATCATTATTAGCTACCTGTGTGAATACTATTCAAAGTGCACTATCTGAAGGAGGAAAGATCTATAAGTCATGTTTATCTTTGTCTAAATTTACTGAGGACAATGAGAAGAAGATTAAAGATCATAAGAAATAGTTCGCTGATATTTTTGAAGCCTTTGATCCTTTAACTATTTCTATTGGCAAGCAAGAAGGTCAGGTTATATCCCTACTTGACAAGATAAAGATTTTGAAGCATGATAATGATAGAATTGTGGAAAGAGCATGTGAGCTTAGAGGCCTGATTGGTCTGAAGATGGAAACAATGTTGAGTGCATTGAAGGAAGCATAAGAAGCTTTGGTGGTCAATGATCCGGTGAACCTTAAATCAGCAAAGATGCAATCTTATCTATTTTTTGGTCACATGACTATCTTGGTGAGTCTCAAGAAGGGTTGGGACACAAGTTTGAACCTATTGAAGAACAATTTTGCAAATCTATTCAATTCTATGTAAGTTAGTGGAGCATGTTTGTACATATGTCATTTGTTCATAGAAGTTTTTGTTTGATTTTTGATATGTGAATTCATGCCTTTTCCATTGATGTCAAAAGGGGAGAGTGGGACAGCGAAAAATGTTATAATCATCTCAGGGGGAGTTGTGTTTTTGTATTTTTGAAGGTTGGTAGTGTAATCATGTTGGTACTGATCCGACACTTAGTCTTTTTTCACTAAGTGTTTCCATCAATGCCAAAGGGGGAGATTGTTGGAAAGAGACACTGCACATTTCATTTGGTGTTGTCATTGATGGAAACCCTAGTCAGTTATCCAGTCCGCACGCCATCATTTGATCATACCAGAAGTTAGATTGAACATCAGTGTTATCTGTCAAGTTAGAACAGAACATCTGATAGATTTGTGTTCATCGATTCATATGCAATTCTCTGTTATATTTTTGAGTTGTGGATCTTAGGGAAGGTTTTTTAGTGTTTTATCTATGTTATCCTTGAATCTTAGAGCCTCGTATCGATCTGTGTGCAAGTTAGAAGATCCAGTTGATTTATTTTTTGTTTAATAGTGCAAGAAGGCCGACTAAGTGAATGTAGCGTGTTGCAGATATTCAAGGAGTAAGTATTTGAATTGTTTTGTGTTTGAAACATGTTATTTTTGGTCTTCACTTTGTTGTGGCTGACTTTGGTTGGTGCGCATTGAAAATTATTTGTGGATTGAGTCAACAGTTTGTAAATATTTTCTATTTTGTTGAAGTCGACATGTGGTTGATTAAATCTCTAGTTGTGGATATATATATAAGCAATTGTTTATATCATTTTGATGAATGTATGAAGTGTGTTGATGTGTGTGCGAAAGTCAGAAGGATTGTAGAGTGATTATGCACAGTTTCACTTGTGCAATAAAGGATTTGTGATGTGAATTAAAGCAGATAGAGCAGAAAAGCAGAATCAGACAGAAGGTCAAGAAAGTGATTAATGTGCTTAATCAAAACTATTCTCATGCATTTGTAGATGTTATTTCATATTTCACCACTCTGGTTATCTTTTGACATTAATTGTAAGGCAGTGAGCCTTTCTATTTTTGAGTAGTGAGCTCTAGGCAATGTGCCTGAATACATGTGCATTCCTTTTGTAAACATTTTTGAGTATACTCAGATCATATTGTGGATTGACCTCCACCGTGGTTTTTCCCCTAATAGGGTTTCCATGTAAAAATCCTTGTGTTATGGTGTTGTGGTTGCTTGTATTATGTTCATGCATCTTTCTTTTGGTTGAATGTTATAAGTGCTTTAAAGATCATATTAATAAAGTTAAAAATTGCAGAACACTAATTCACCCCCTCTCAGTGTTCCTCGATTCCAACAAGTAATACGTGTTTTTGAGGTTCTATGAAGAAATGAATGTTACCAAAGACACTGATCTCAAATGTTCATTTTGGGATGAATCAATTGTTGGCATATTGCTTTGAGAGATCAGTTTTGGCTGCTTGTGTTTTTGGCTGCTTGTGTTGTCATTGATGGCAACTAGAGTTAGTAGTATGATCTGCAGTATTAGCATTGGCTATACTGGCAAGGAAACTAGGACTCTGTAATCTACCGGTAGGAAGAATGAAGAACAGGACATCCAGTTGGCATGTTGATTTGATCACTTCTCTGGATCATTGTTTCATGGTGTGGATCTCTAGGAAATATTTCTTAGCATTTACACTATCCTCTAATGATTTTTGTGGTATAGTATTAAGTCGGAGTTCGAGTTAGAGATTCGATAGCATGTTTCATGGTTTATTTTCCATTGTGGCTGACATGTTTCATATGGTGTATCGTGGATATATGTGGAATATTTATTTTGCTACTTCCTATGTTTCGAATCTTGGTTTGGGTCCCTACTAAAGTCTAGCTGAATTGTGTGGGTACGCATCAATTCTAATTAGAGAGTTGAGCCCACATAAGCAAAAATATTATGTTTTATTGTGAGGTTGACTTACATTGAATTTCTAATTAGCGGGTATATAAAGGAGATCAGTAAACCATTTTGTGTGTATGCAAGTTGTGGTAGTAGACATAATGCGGTAGTGAAGGAATGTCAAGAAGAGAGCGAAAAGAGCAGATTAGTTATTTGAGGGACGAAGAAGAAGAGCCAAACCCCTTTGTTGATGCATTTCCTGATCTAACCAGCTCTGAAGCTTCCTTTGAAGACCAAAATCAGTTTGAGAATCCCTTTGCTTGGGAAATCCCTCAAGCAGGCATGGGTGATGCAAGTAGAAACAGACCTAACCAACTCACTTTTCCTTTCCCCATTGCTCATCAGAATGAAGTTGACAATATCAAAAATATCCCTGCTTCAACCCTTCCTAAGTTTTATGGACTTATTACAGAGGACCCTTATACTTTCTTGTTCAAGTTTGATATAATTTGTAGGAGTTATGACTATACCACAAATTCTCATAGACTTAAGCTATTTCCTACCACCTTGAAAGAGGTTGCATTGAGATGGTTCATGAGCCTAGGCAGAGATACGGTGGAAACTTGGGAGGACATGAAGACAAAGTTCCTTGAGAAATACAAGGAATATTGCAAGGGCAGTGACATGAGAGGAGATGACATTTTTCAGGATGCAACAAAAGGAAGATGAGAGATGTTGTACCCAAACCAAAAAAAAATCTTCATTAAGGAATTTTGCTTAAAAGAGTCTAAACCTTGCTAGAATGATGTCAAAATAGAGCTTTTGGCAAGTCAAATGTGGACTTTGGTCAGTGTCATGTCAGTCATCAGCAATAATTGGTCAATACTTGGAGGTCATAACCTAAACCTGGGACTCAAAGCAAGACATGTGATGATGGAGAAGTGATTCACGATGGAATTATACTCGTACAAGGTCAAATCAGTGACTAGAATAGTGTTTACGGAGGATGAAACAAATGAAGATTTCAAGCAGAAAGCAGGTTTGCGCCCTTGTAACCCAAGGGTGCCCTTCTCTTTGAAGGCCCGGATCTTGTTGCATGTGCTTGCAAATACATTTAATCTCTTCAGAATTATCCTAGCTTTCCGACAAGCTATCAAGTGACGTCACTTGAAGTGCAGAACTCTAGAAATAGATGTCAAAAGTTGAAGGTACGAGGAGGTTGCATGTCACCAAGGTCTGTCGAATTGCAGTTTTTGTGCCCCTGTACCCCAAGGGCGCCCTTGAATTTGACCCCTCAAATGATTGAATTTGCAAATATTTTCTTCCTGAGATCTTTTCTAATCTAGTCTAGCTTTACAATGCATCAATTCACAAGATGATCCAACAAGCTAAGTGATTATGGCAGAGGTTCTACCGAGCATGTAAATCAGATAGTGGAGAAATGTTGAAATATACACCTGTACCTCTATAGGCCAGGGGCGGCCAACCTTTAGGCCTGTTAGATGGGGTTTTTAGCATTCACAGTCTTCATGGGACTTGTGTGCAATTACTCTAGCTATCCAACGAGTCTAGCCATCATCCTCCAGGATTTGTCAAACGCTCGTACATGAGGGGTTAGTGTAGAATGTTGAAAAGTGAAGATAGCCGGAAAAATGACTATGGAAAATACACATCCCCTTGGAAAAGGCATCCTTTTTGAGGTCTTAGAAGTAGTTTTCTCACTTCGTCGCCTCTAGAGATATCTCTCATAAGTTGATCTAGCTACGCAATGAGACTGACGATGCACAAATCAGAGCACACCAGCTCCTAGTGTCAAGGGTCAAAGTAGGCTATCTGGATGAAAGTTACACTTGTCAAAATGGTGTTGGCGCCTTCACAGACTAGGGGAGCCCTTGCTTTTGGGGTCCTTAATGCAGCTTTCAAGTGCCTTACATATAGTCGTTGGATGCGGAATTCTTCCATTCACACAATGAACCTATCATCCATTCAGTAGGGTTCATCGATAGCAGTAGTTTAAAGCGCCGGATGGAAAAACAGAGAAATGGTTGTCTAGAGACCTTGCATCAATTTAATCAAAGGCACCTAATTTTTTGAGGTGTCAAACATTGATCTTAGCAATTACAACTCCCAATAGACATTTCATCCTTGCTCTACAGGCTTCACGATGGATATCTTGGCTCAGTCATAGCTTCACTCGATCACCCAAAAATCGAAGTTGAACAGGGGCGACTGTAACTTTGCAATCAACTATAAAATAGGAAGTTAGTGAAAAATCTCATAACTTGTGCAAACGAACTCCTAGAGAGTTAATTTTTGACTTTCTAAAATCAATATACAAAGATTGTTGCTAATTTATCAAAAATAATATTAAATTCAACTTTTTGCATGCAAGCTTCAAAATGGGTGATTTTCTTCAATAATTTATTATTGGCACCCTTTTGTAATGTTTAATTACAAAATCACATGTGAGGAGAACTGACTATTTTATTATTATTTTGTAATCCAGAACTCTGAGTCTATATCAATTAAACTGGAGGGGGCCCAATTAGATAATTCTTTTCAAAGTCAGGGTTTAAATCTTGCAGTCATGTTTTTATGGGGTGATTTTATTCTATTTATTCAAGTATGGCACCATTTCTCATTCATCCAACTTGAGAAAAGGCGAATTTCCTTTAGAGTTAGGCATATTTTCATTAGCAATCAAGTTTGAAGACATCAAAATTATTCTTTTGCAGGTACAAGTCCAGATTTATCAGCGAATTTCAAGATCAAGTGACAATTTTGGCAGAAGAGAACATCAAAAAATGTCTTTCTTCTTCTCAATTTCTTCCATTTTCTCATCTTAAATTCATTCGCATGTTCGACAAATAGGAAAATTTTGGAAAAACAAATCATCTGGGTCAATTCAGAATAGCTTCCTCGAGAAAACCCATGTGCTAGAATTTTTCAAGAAAAATTGCTCTAGAGCATCAGTTTTTGAAGCTCTAATTTTCTTAACTAAAAATTCCTTGCATGGTCGAGTAGAAGTCAATTTTTTGCATTTTTAACATTCTAGGTTGTCTTAGAATCTTAATCTAGACAAAACCCATATCTCAAATTTTTTCGTGAAAATTGCCCTTCGATAGGCTATTTTTAGCCTCAGCAAGCTATTTTTAGCTTTCCAGAAAAGTTGTCAAAATATAGCCGTGTTCACAGTCAATAGGCAATTTTTTCAAAATGCAATACACTCAGCTCAAATTCAAGACCAAGTCATTCTTGACTCATGACTTCATTGGGACATTTGATACGAATCTACATAAGGTGTTTCCAAAAGAAGTCTTGGATCCTGTCAAGATAAGAGATTCGATACTTCAAAACATTCAGCAATTTGGGTTGCTTGAGGCTGCTTCCATACCTATCTCAGTTCATTGCGTAGAATTTGTAATGTCTTGTGTTAAGCATTACAATTCTACTACTCATGAGATACAATCAGTAGATGGATGAGTTATATGCAGTCTCAAACCCTTGGACATCGAAAGATGTTTTGGTATTCTTCAACACCCGGACAGTCTAGTCACTTCCATGGAGGAGTGTGAGTGTGCATTCAATGTTGATATGGAAAATTGTTAGAGGAAGATGGCAGAGAGATGGTTGAAATAGAAGAAGAACAAGTTTCCAAACAATGTGGGTCATGATGAGTACAAAGATGAGTATGTGATTTTGATTACACTTCTCAATCGCATCTCAGGTTATTCAGATGCAAACATATTTCAGCCCTGGATGTATTATATCATTGATCGAATCATCTTTGGGAAAGAGAATTATGACTGGGCATCCTTCATCAATGACATTCTCCACGAGCAAATCATTGGTTTTCTAGTTTCCCATGAGTTTCACATGTGTTCCTACCTTGTGTACTTGATCGCCTATTAGGGTTAGTTTAGAGGGTTGAACACGGTGGGCATACTTACTAAACAGAAAGTCTATCATTACTATGACTAGCTTGAGTTCATGAAGGATGAACGACATTTCAAGTGTGTGCAGGAGGATTTCTTGGCATACACGGTGAGGAACTTAGACTAGGAGTTTCATGTTCGTATCTTAGCAGTTGCTAGAGCAGCGATGGTTGATTGGGTGGATTGGTTCATTCAGTTCCCTACATACACTTACATCTACGTATACAGATACATAGGAAATCTAGCCATGCTTCCACGCTATCCTTCAGATAGGGTAGTCTTCATGGAGTTCCTGAGGCAACTACATGTTGTTCACCGTCATTTGCACCACAAGCATAAATAGGTTGTGAACTTTCCCATGCAGTTTAGAATCTATTGGTGCAGAACGACAGTTGATGCTAAAGTTGTAGGACAAGAGTTAGAAAAGTTTCGTCTCAATTACCTTGTTGATGCACGTGCCTATGATCCTTGGGGTCATTACATAACATGACTTGGTGGTCGCCCATACCATAAACCTACAATGGAGGATTATTGGGTGAACTATGAGGATGACTTTGAGGTGTGCAGACATAGTTATGGTCGGTTTTCTCTCCCGTAGTTTTTTGTTTTCTTGGCAGAAGATGTGGGAGGTTTATCAGATGATGAGGGAGATACACTTCCTCATTTTTTCAGAGAATTGTTTGATACACAACCACTACCAACTGTTGATTGGTTCGCCAAAGAGTACACATCAATAAAGGAGAGTAGAGTTATCCAAAACAGTATACTTTACCTCGATAGCAAGAAGACTAGGAGGGTAGTCATGCCTAGAATAGAGCCGCCACCAGTGGATGCTTCACTACCTTCCTCATCTAAACCCAAACAAAAGAAAAGGAGTAACCCTCCTAAGAAGATTCAAGTGCCTAACAACTCAAAAGGTAAGGCACTTGCTATTGAGACACACACGGAGCCTGTTAGAGAGCTAGTTTAGAGGTCGGTTTAGAGTTTTCCAGAGCCTGAGGTACAACCACACATTCCATCACCAACACTAGAGCAGTCTCTAGTCCCAATTCACATTGATTTAGACTTGGACTCGCCACCCTGCAGTAACACCTCTACATGTTCACTCTTGTTAGAGCGTCACATCACTATTACAGATCCTTCCAATGGGATTAGTTGAGACTCATCTTGGCTTGAGATTCAACTGGGAAGGAAGATGAGGCAACCATCCTATGTCCTTGATCATTCAAATTTTGATCATGCCTATTAGGATGCTCCAGACAAGAGGGTCAAGAAACAGGTCCATCTAGAGAGGAATGTTGATATGGAGATTGTCGTCGAGACTGTTATACCTCCAAAGGGGAAGAGTCTGAATGAGATTGAAGTTCAAGACTTTGAGGTGATCACAGTCAACCTTGGTCGTAGTACCCGCCAAACAAAGGTTGATCTCCTTCAAGTTGTAACAGATAGTGCAAGGGACAGAATAATCAAAGACGGAGAAGACAAGGTAGCCCTCAAGGCTGAAATCAAGCAACTTCATCAATACATTTCTAGCCTTGTACACAGAACATAGAATGTCACTGCTACACTCCCACCAATGCTAGAGCCACCAGCAGAACAAGACTAGCTTAATCACCTAGTTGCATACGACAAGCATTTGGGGGATTGGGAGGAGGAGTTTGTTACTAGAGGTCGCTTTGTGCTTGTAGAATTATACCAGTTGCAGTACAATGCACGCGAACTTTGCCTATGTCTCCAGGATGAGGAGCGACACATGGCAATGGATAGACCTCAAGATGAGATTATGATTGCTCACCTAAGTGTGGCATATGAATCAGTCACAGATGCAAAAGCTAAAGCAACTATCTATGCTTGGAAGAAATAGTTGGTATTCAAGTCGAAGATAGAGGAGATAATGGCATTAGAGTTGGCTGAAAGTAGAGAGCACGTCACTAGTGCACTCCGATACATGAGAACTCTCATGTCTAGCATATCGTGTCGATATCAAATTGAGAGTGGTGCGTATGTTGAGCTTGCTGATGTACAGTTAGAGCTCCAGGAACTCATTCATAATATTTCAATGGGGAGACCATTGGCTATAAGATGAATCAACTTACAGTCATGTCAGCATTGTTTGATGAAGCTATCAGGAGCAAAGGTGAACTTCAGTGCTAGATCACAACTGGTGAGGACATGTTGCACAAACACAATATACTTCGGCAGAGTATCAGTGCTCTAGACAGTGACACGGTGAACAACCTTGTGGAGGGGTTAGTTGCTTGAGATCATAGCCAATAGACTTCAGTTCCCACCTCTCAGGATAGACATTAAACCAGTTAACTCGATGCTTCTTTTTGAGTTAACTCATTGTCTCACATCTCATGCATATCTATTCTAGGATTATCTATGTTCACTTGGAGTTTCTTTTAGGGTTTTTGTTAACGGATGGTAGTATTCCAGTTAACTTTGCTTTCAATAAGGACGTGCATGCTTTCACATTGTCCATTTTTAGATTAGATGTACCGATTAACTGATGGTAGCTTTCCAGTTAACTGTATAGTTTGCTTTATTAGGGTTTAGCAATAAATTTTGCATGCATTGCAAGACTGTAGTTGACTCAAGGTTATTTTAGGGTACCCTACACCTTTCAATGTTTATAAATAAGAGCTTTTGCTCATTTTTAAATAAATTTTGCACATGATAGTAATATATGTTGAGCTAGATTTTCTTGTAATATAGCTATTATGTATCTATTCATTTTGGTTGGATGATCATTGTTTTTGTGTTCTTGTGATTATAAGCTTATTTCATATCTACACCTCAGAAAGGTGTCGTCACCTCCTTGGGAATTTATAATTAAGGCTTATCATTCATTGTTATTGTGTTAATGAGCTTATTTCATGTCTACACCTCAGAAAGGTGTCATCATCACCTTGGGAATTTAGAAGTAGAGTTCATTGTCTGATGTTGTTGCCAATAACTTTTCTTTCAGCCTACGCCTTGGAAAGGTGTCGTCACCTCCTTGGAAATCTTGTCTTAGAAGTTATCGTATAAATCATTCTCACTATGTTTCCTCATGCTCTAATTTCTTGAGGGGATTGGATAGTATAAGTTAGTTAGTTTTGAGTTGTAGTTAAGTCTTGTGAAACCAGAAAATCCTTGGCTGTAATGTTTGAAGTTTATTGTAAACCTTGTGCCTCTTTCAGTTGAGACAAAAAGATAGGAATTAGTTTAGTTTACTTGTTCAATAATTTTTTCCGCACAAGGGAGCTTCCCCTCCTAATTTGAAGAGAACTCATCATGCAATGTGCATAGCTGTCTGTACCAACTTGCACTCCAAAGGTGTTAGTTGATACGCCAACAAGAGCCTAGAGGATTACATTTCAAGGTTTATGTTCTATTTACAAAAATATCCACACCATACCCTCAACGAAGAATCATAAAAGCTTCTTTTCTTAAGAGGAATTAATGAGAGCTACACTGATGCCTTAGACTTGATGGCGGGAGGAGATATCACCCAAGTTCCTTGGGAAGACATCAAAAAAAATATGCCAGAACTATTCTAGGGTAGCTTCAAACAAAGGGAGAGCTTACCAATTCTCTATGGGTAAGACATCTACCAGTGGATTTTCAAGGATGGAGATCACACACTTGCGGGCAGATTTCAAGCAAGACATCATAAACAATCTAGCTACTTAGTTGGATACATTTTAGCACAAAAATAAATAAGAGGAGGTGGAGGCAATGTTGGTAGAGTATTGCCTCCATTGTAGACAAAAGAAGGACTGTAGATGTAAGATGGTAGCTAATATTGAAAGTAAGTAGATTCCACCTAAGTTCAAACCCATCCAGATTGAAGAAGATCAAGTCTACTATGTTTCACAAAGGAAGCCTTGGGCTCCAAGACAAGGTATGCCACCAGATCCACTATCTTATGTTGGGCCATATTTTAATTCCTATTCATCAGGTAACCAATGGTAACCCCCATATCCTTTCACCTATGGAGGATATCCACCATAGCCTTGGGGTAACCCTCCAAATGCTTGTCTTAATCATCAAAACTCTCCACCTCAGTGGCAGCAACCTCAAGGGAATTGGCAACAATTTCAAGGGCATTAACAGCCACCTCCAGGAAATTGGCAGCAAACAAATAAATGGAGGGGAGGACAACAATGCCCAACCCAGACAACCAGTTACATACAACCACCTTCTCAGCCCCAAAAACCTGCTATAATGCCTCCCCCTGCTAATCCAAGCTCAAATACACCCAAACCTACTCAACTACCAACTCAGCCCACAACCAATCCAAATAACAAACCACAACAGCAACTTGTATACTCTGCTGATTCAAATCAATTCCCTACATATGTTGTGAGTGTAAGTGACATCCACTTGCATTCAAGAACTACTTTACCAGCCCCTTCTAAGCCCATTATCACTGAGCTTCCTATGGAAGAGGAAGAGGAACCTCTAAATGATCCCACTCAACCAAGTGCACCTAAAAATCCTGAACTAGTCCTAGTCAAGTAGACGAAACAAGAGCCACCATTTCCTCATAGATTGGAAGTTGCTAAGAAAAAGGAAGAAAAAGAGGACAGAACTTTTGACATCTTGGATCAACTAAAGCATATATGTGTCTAGATACCTCTATTCCAGGCCATAAAATATGTCTCAATCTATGGCAAGGTAATCAAGGAAGCATGCCTCAAGAAGCCATGCAGGAAGAAGAAAGACCCCACTACGGTTCATGTGGTGGGACAGCTAGATGACATCATGCTTGGAAAAGTGATTGTCCCTAAGTACAATGACCCAATCAGTCATGTGGTAGGATTTTTTATAAACGGGATCCAAATAAAGAATGTTCTAATTGATTTGGGGGCAACTATAAATGTAATGACTAAGGAAATCTTGCAACAACTAAACGTTCCAAGCATGAGATCTATTCCTATTGTCCTGTAGCTTGTTAATAGTTCTACTATTAAGCTTGATGGTATAGTAGAGGATCTTGTGGTAATTCTAGACTCCTGGGAGTACCCAACAGACTTCATGATTCTTTCTCCTAAAGCTACACTAGGTGGGTATCCCATCATCCTTGGAAGGCCATGGTTAGCAACTGTAGATGCATATATTGGATGTCAGTCAAGTGACATGACCATTTCTAATGGGAAGAACACCAAAAAAATTGTTCTTTATCCTCCTGCTCAACCATCCCATGATGAAGATAATCCTGTATGGCCACATGTTGGTGAAGAGGCCGAGGAAGTTAATTATGTGGCACAACTTATGATGTTAGGAAGAATATTTTTCATGCAGCTTCAAGATGAAGATGAAGTATTGGCTAACATCATTCAGAACCATTGTAAAGTGGAGGAAGCATCATCTTCTCATTTTGTTGCTCCAGTCAAGACACTTTTGTCTGCTCTTCCTGTAGCCACTTTTCCTGCAGACGTTCTTCCTACGGCCACTCTTCCTGCAGTCGTTCTTCCAGTATCCAAACTTCCTACAACAATAGGTATGTCCCATAAATTGATTCCATATGAACTCAAGGTACCATGCATTAATGAAGCAACCATGATAGAGTTAACTACACAAGTGCAGGTGTCAGAAGGAAAATATTTGAATGTTAACAACAAACTGAGTGAAGAACAACAATTGTTATTGGAAAACTTATTGAGGACCCACCAACATGCATTTGTGTGGGAATATCATGATATGAAGGTATTGGACCCTAAGATTTGCACTCACATAATCTACATCAGAAATGATTGCACCCCAGTGAGGCAACCACAAAGAAGAATTAACTCTGCACTGAGAGAAATTGTAAAAGGGGAACTGCATAAATTTAGATGCAGGATTTATCTACCCCATTTTAGATAGCCAATGGGTGTCTCCATTAGTGATTATGCCCAAGAAAGGAGGGAAATGGAGAGTTTGTGTTGATTACATAGAACTCAATGTTGCCACCAAAAAGGACCATTTTCCCTTACCTTTCATAGATCAAGTTTTGGACTCACTTATAGGAAAGTAATACTTTTCTTTTCTAGATGGATTTAGCAACTACAACCAGATCCAAATTGCACCAGAGGACCAAGAGAAGACCACCTTTACCTATCCATGAGGGACCTATGCCTACTCAGTACTCCCATTTGGCTTATGCAATGCACCTGCAACTTTTTAGAGGGAAATCATCAACATATTTTCAGATATCTCTCTTGATTGCATGGAAATTTACATGGATAACTTTACCACCTATGGTGCTGATTTCAATCAAGCAATGGAAAATCTCAAGAGATTCCTACAGAGATGTGAAGACCAAAATTTGTCTTTAAACAGTGAAAAGTGCTTCATGATGATGCGGGAAGGTGTAGTCCTTGGCTACTACATCTCCCACAAAGGAATTCAAGTAGATCCTGCAAAGATTGAGGTGACCACAAATATGCCCACACTTGCAAAATAAAAGGATTTTAGTGTTGGATGTTGTGGTTGTGTTGTTGATATATGGTTGTCATTGATGTCAACATTGTTAGTATTAATTCACTTGGAGCTATATATATGTCGAGGATATTGAGAAAATTGTAATAAATGAGTTGTAGGTTGTCAGTAGTGAAGTGAAGTTTAGTATGTCAATGATTTATGTACGTTGATGATCAGAGGTTGTGGACTAAAGGGTTTATTGTTGAGTGTATCTAGTTTATCCATGTTGGGTTTCACAGATCTGCGTGAAGATTTGATCGAGTTATGAAGATTCTCATTCTAACAGTTTTTCTATTGCTTCAGTCGGTGTTCCTAATTGAAGATGATGTTATTTCAGTTAGTTCAATTATTGTGGATGCTTCTCTTGTGATTCATGATTCTTATGGATGTTTCTAGATCATGCTCTATCTTTGTTGCACTTCTGTATTGATCTTTGTGCTCGTGGCTGGTGATTTTCTCTTGAGTGTTCATATTTTTCATGTTCTTGGCCGACAAGGTGTTGAAGTGTGTTGTGGATCTTTGAGGAGTAATAATTGAAGTGTCTTCATGTTGAAGATGTTCATTTGGGTCCTCACTATGTTGTGGCCGACCTTGGTTGATTCGCATTGATAATCTTTAATGTTTTTGGGCCGACAGTTATATTCATTTTATTATTTCTTTGTGGCCGACTTGTAGCGATGTAGTTTCTTGTTGCGGATATATAAGAGTGATTTTTTATTCGAATTGAAGTGTGTAAGAGGGTGAAAGAGTGTGCGAGTGGATTCCAGAGTGTGCTTCTTTATGTGTATGTGAGAATATTATTTGAAGGTAGAGTAGAAAGTGAAGAAGAGTGAAGAAGTGTTCATGTGCTTAACTGGAACTATAATCAGGCATTAGCATATGCTATTTTTTCAGTTCAAAATCTGGATGGTTGTAATCTGAATCTCTTTGTAAGATAGTGTGTCTTCCTTTATAATTGAGTAGTGAGCTCTAGGTAGTGTGCCTGAATGCATGTGCATTCCCCATATTTCATTTTCATTATACTTTTAACAGGGTATAATCTTGTAGACTGACCTCCACCATGGTTTTTGCCCTAATAGGGTTTCCACATAAAAAAATCTTGGTGTTATGTGTGTTTCTGATGTATTGATGATTTATGCTTTCATGGTTAATTATCAAATCTATGAATAAGGTTAATAAGTTGAATAAGTTTCGAATTTCTGAGACAACTGATTCACCCCCCCTCTCAGTTGTCTGCCCTTATGTTGCCAACAATTGGTATCAGATCAAGTTCCTTGGAAGAAGTTTAATAGCTTAAGGTGATCTGAGATGGCAAGTTACAAGAAGGATAGTCTGAGATTTGATGGAACAAATTATTCTTTGTGGAAGACTCGAATGGAGTGCCATCTGAGATGCATTGGTGAACCCTACTGGAGCATTACAAGTAATATGTATATTATTCCATAGAATGGTCCTACTACTTCTGATGAGATCATAGATGCTAAGTATAATATCCGAGCTAATTGAGTGCTTTGACTAATTCTGAGATGACAAAAATCTGAAGACTACTCATGAGATCTGGAAAAAGTTGGAAACCTTGTATCAAGGTGATGTTAATGTGAATATTGCTAAGTTGCAGAGTTTGAAAGGGAAATATGAAAGGTTGAGAATGGGTGATGATGAGAACATTAATACTTTCATGCAAAGAGTGAATGAACTTGTGTGTGGTATTAGATGAGTTGGTGGAAAGATAGACAAATCTAAGATTGTTGCTAAAGTGCTTAGATCCCTACCTGATTCTTACAAAGTCAAAGCTAGTGCTATTGAAGAGCTCTGGACTGTAACAAACATAACCAAAGATACATTGGTTGGTAAGCTAACTACTTTTGATTTGAGTGAATTTGGTGATGCCCTTCCTAAGGTTGAATCTGCATTTAAGGCTACCACTTCAAGAAGAGATAGATAGAGATATGATCTGGGTGAAAGTTCATCTAGAAAGACATTCAAGTATGAGGATGAAATCAGACATATTGAAGAAGAAGAAGAAAAAGGGCTAGAGGAGCTGGAAGCACTTATTTTCAAAAGAGTACCAAGAGGAAAAGGTAAGTACGAAGGAAAATTGCCTCTTAAATGTTTTTCTTGCAATAAGATAGGTCATTTTGCATCAAGGTGTCTGGAAAGAGCTCCTAAACCAAAACATAATAAGCCTAGATTTCAAAAGAAGTGTTACTATGTTGTTGATGAAGGTGTGACAAATGATGAATCTGATAAAGGAAATAGAAGTGATGATGAATGGGTATTTATTGCTATCAAGGAAAATAATCATGTATCTACTGAATTTGCTAGTTGTACAAATGTGGAGAAAGCCCTAGCTGCTCAAGTTGAAGAGAAGGATGAATGGGTGATTGACAGTGGATGTTCACATCATGTGATAGGAGACAAAAGTAAGTTTGTAAGCTTGGAAAAGTATGATGGTGGTGTTGTGAGATTTGGTGATAATACAGTTGGTGTGATCCATGGAAGAGGATGCATTTCTTTTGATGGTAAGCATAATACTGATGATGTTTTATATGTGGAAGGCTTGAAGCATAATCATTTTAGTATTGGTCAAATGGTTGATAAGGGCTAAAATATTTAGTTCAAGGATGGAAAGTGTAGAATATTGAGTTCCAGAAATGAAATTGCATCAAGTACAAAAACAAAAGGTAATATCTTTCACTTGAGTGTTGCTAGCAAAAGTTATTTGATTGTTCAAGTTGATGAAAGCTCATTGTGGCATAGGAGATTGTGTCATGTTAACTTTGATAATATTGTCAAGATAAGTTCCACTAAGGCTATGAGAGATCTACCTAAGTTGGTGAAACTTACTAATGCAATATGCAAGGAATGTCAGTTGGGAAAGCAAACCAAAATTTTATTTTGGAGTAAAAAGCATTGTTCAAATGAATTGTTAGATCTTGTGCATAGTGATATGTGTGGCCCCTCTAAGGTCAAAAGTTTACAAGGTTATAGGTATTTCATGTTACTCATTGATGATTATTTTAGAATGGTATGGGTTACTTTCTTAAGGGAGAAATCTAAAGCACTAGAAAATTTCAAGATCTTTAAAGCTATGGTTGAGACAGGGATAGGTTTGAAGATTAGACGTTTGAGATCAGATAGAGGTGGTGAATCCACTTCCGGTGAATTTAATTCTTTTTGTGAAGAACATGGAATAAAGAGACAATTATTTGCACCATAGACCCCTCAGCAAAATGGAGTTGTTGAAAGAAAGAACAAAAAAATTGAAGATCCTGCAAGAATAATGGTGCTAGAAGGAAATGTTCCTCATATCTATTGGAGATAAGTTGTGAGTGTTGTTGTGTACACACTCAACCGGGTAAAAATCAAAGGTGATACTGGTAAGACCCCTTTTGAGCTATGGACTGGTCAAAAGCCTATTGTTAAATATTTCAAGATATTTGGAAGTAGATGTTATATTAAGAGAGATGAAGACATAGGAAAGTTTGATGCTAGGAGTGATGAAGGTATCTTTCTAGGTTATTCTACTAAGAGCAAGGCCTACTAATGTTACAATAAAATATTGAAGAAAATGGTTGAAAGTGCAAATGTTAAGGTTGATGAAGACTTAGCTACACCATCTAGAACTTATGGATATGACTCTGATGATTAGGATGATAGTAAAAACAAAGGAAAGCAAGTTTAAACTACAAATCAAGTGCAAATCAATCTAGTGAATTAGGAGAATGAAGAAGGAGAAACTAGTGGAAGCATAGAAGAGAGAACACAAGAGCCTAAAGTTGAAGAACATCCTAAGAAGACTTTGAGGTATGTAAGACTGAATCATTTAGAAGATCAGATTATAGGTGATAAGAACAAAGGTGTCCAGACTAGGAGAAAGATTGCAGAAGAGTATTGCTTGATTTCAAAAACTGAGCCTACTAGTGTGAATGAAGCATGTAAAGATGAACATTGGGTTGAAGCAATGGAAGAAGAGTTAAAATAGATTGAAAATAATGATACATGGATTCTTGTTCCCAAACCTAAGGATAAGAATGTCATTTGAACTAAATGGGTCTTTAGAAACAAACTAAATGAGCAAGGTGAGGTGGTTAGAAACAAAGCAAGACTGGTATGCAAAGGATATTCAGAGATGGAAGGAATTGATTTTGAAGAGACTTTTGCCCCTGTTGCTAGAATTGAAGTTGTAAGATTATTTCTTGCCTATGTTGCTCACAAGAACTACAAAGTTTATCAGATGGATGTTAAATTAGCTTTTCTAAATGGCGAATTAGAAGAAGTGCATGTTGAGCAACCTGATGGATTACAGTTGACTGATAATAAAGATATGGTGTGTCGGTTGAGGAAAGCACTGTATGGACTCAAGCAAGCCCCTAGAGCATGGTATGCTAGATTGGACAAGTATTTGTTGAAGCTTAGATTTAACAAAGGTACTCTTGATAGTAATATGTATTTCAAGATTGATCATAATAAAGATTTGATTGTTAAGTCTTTGTTGATGATATCATTTTTGGAGGAGATGATGTTTTGTGCATGAAGTTTGCTAATGAGATGTCTATGATTGGTGAGATGAAATTATTTTGGGGATTGCAAATTACTTAGTTAGATAAAGGGATTTTTATATCTCAGTCCAAGTATGCGAAGGAATTGTTGAAGAAGTTCGGTATGGAAGATTCAAAGCCAGTTGGTACACCCATGGTGACTAGATGCAAATTGACAATAGAAGATGATTCTCTGAAAGAAAATTAGACAAGATACAAATAAATGATTGGTGGATTGTTGTACTTAACTAAAACTAGGCCTGATATCATGAATGTTGTATGCATTGTTGCAAGATTTCAAGATGATCTGAAGGAATCTCATGTGACTGTTGTGAAGAGAATTTTCAAATACTTGAAGGGAACTGTTGATCTTGGCTTATGGTATCCTAAAGATGATGATCTTACCTTGAGTGCCTTTATTGATGTTGATTGGGCAAGAGATGTGAATGACAGAAAAAGTACTAGTGGTGGAGCATTTTTCTTGGGTAAGAAGCTAATTTCATGGTTAAGCAAGAAGCAAAATTCCATTTTCTTGTCTATTGTAGAAGCTAAATACATTGTTGTTGCTAAAAATTGTACTCAAGTATTATGGATGAAATAGATGTTGAAGGATATCAGAGTTGTATATGATGACCCTATTGCTATATTTTGTGATAATTCAAGTGTTGTCAACATTTCCAAGAATCTAATGCTGCATTCAAAAACATAGCATATAGATCTATCAAGTTTCACTTTTTGAGGGAGAAAGTAAGTGGAAAAGAATATTGGAGTATGTGCCTACTAAGGAGCAAATTGCAAACATCTTTACCAAGACATTGCCTAAGGTTACTTTTGAGTATCTCAGAGGGAAGTTAGGGGTGATTTCCCCTCCTAATCAGAACTAAGGATGCATTGCATTGCATCAGTCTATGCATTTCATAGTCATATCTTGTTTTGGATTGATGTTGTGGTGGCTACTACTCAGGGGGAGTAGTCAGATGGTTCAAAAATTCAGATATGTGGTTAAGAGCTTAGAGATATTTTTCATTGATGTCAAAGGGGGAGAAGAGTCATGTGAAAAAACTAGTGATTATCTGGGGAGAAGAGCCTTGTGGGGAAAATATTATGTGAAAGTTTTGAGGAGAAAATGAATCAAATCCTAAGGGGGAGTAAGTGTCAAGAGTTAGTTGCATTGATGGTGTTTTTCACATCATGTGTTGCCATTAATGCCAAAGGGGGAGATTGTTGGATGTTGTGGTTGTGTTGCTGATATGTGGTTGTTATTGATGTCAACACTATTAGCATTAATTCATTTGAAGTTGTATATGTCGAGGATATTGAGAAAATTGTAATAAATGAGTTGCAGGTTGTCAGTAGTGAAGTGAAGTTTAGTATGTCAGTGAGTTTTGTACATTGATGATCAGAGGTTGTGGACTAGAGGGTTTGTTGCTGAGTGTATCTAGTTTATCCACATCAAGTTTCAAAGATCTGCGTGGAGATTTGATCGAGTTATAAAGATTCTCATTCTAACCATTTTTTTGTTGCTTCAGTCAGTGTTCCTAATTGAAGATGATGCTATTTCAGTTAGTTCAGTTGTTTTGGATGCTTCTCTTATGATTCATGATGCTTGTGGATGTTTCTAGATCATGCTCTATCTTTTTTGCACATTTGTATTGATCGTTGCGCTCGTGGTTGGCGATTTTCTCTTGAGTGTTCATATTTTTCATGTTCTTGGCCGACAAGGTGTTGAAGCATATTGTGGATCTTTGAGGAGTAATTAATTTAAGTGTCTTCATGTTGAATATGTTGATTTGGGTCCTCACTATGCTGTGGCCAACCTTGGTTGATTTGCATTGATAATCTTTATTGTTTTTGGGCCGACAGTTATATTCATTTTATTATTTCTTTGTGGTTGACTTGTAGCGATGTAATTTCTTTTTGCAGATATACAAGAGAGATTTTTTATTTGAATTGAAGTGTGTAAGAGGGTGAAAGAGTGTGCGAGTGGATGCCAGAGTGTGCTTCTATGTGTGTATGTGAGAATATCATTTGAAGGAAAAGCAAAAAGTGAAGAAGAGTGAAGAAGTGTTCATGTGCTTAACTGGAACTATAATCAAGCATTAGTAATGCTATTTTTTCAGTTCAAAATCTGGATGGTTGTAATCTAAATCTCTTTGTAAACAGTGTGTCTTCCTTTGTAATTGAGCAGTGAGCTCTAGGCAGTGTGCCTGAATGCATGTGCATTCCCCATATTTCATTTTCATTATACTTTTAATAGGGTATAATCTTGTGGACTAACCTCCACCATGGTTTTTCCCCTAACAGGTTTTCCACATAAAAAAAATATTGGTGTTATGTGTGTTTCTGATGTATTGATGATTTATGCTTTCATGGTTAATTATCAGATCTATGAATAAGGTTAATAAGTTGAATAAGTTTTGAATTTCTGAGACAACTGATTCACCCCCTCTCAGTTGTCTGCCCTTGTGTTGCCAACAGTTAGGAGTTTCTTGGGCCATGCAAGATATTATAGGTGTTTCATCAAGGATTTTAGCAAAATAGCAGCACCATTATATAATCTTCTCATTAAAGATGTTGAATTTCAATGGACTAAAGATTGTGATAAGGCATTTTCTGATTTGAAGGTAGCCTTGACTCATGCTCTTATACTCAAAGGACCTAATTGGGAGCTTCCTTTCCACATCCATACAGATGCATCAGACTATGCCATAGGAGCAATCTTAAGACATAAAGAAGGAGCTATTGAAAATTCCATTTATTTTGTCAGCAAAAATTTGTAGGGAGCTGAATTCAACTATAAAGTGACAGAAAAATAAATGTTGGCAGTGATCTATGCCCTAAACAAATTCAGGCATTACATAACAAGTTACCAAATCTTTGTGCACACTGATCATGCAGCCATTAGATATCTCATGAATAAACCTCTGATCTCTGATAGGTTAGCACGATGGTTGTTGTTGATGCAGGAGTTTGACATAACCATTGTGGATAAACCAAGGAAGGCTAATGTTGTTGCAGACTTTCTTTCAAGGCTAACTACATCAGGGGATAATCAAGTAGTAGATGACTCTTTACCTGATGAGCATCTATTCTCCATTAGTGTGCAAACATCCTGGTATGCTGACATAGCTAATTATCTAGTCATGGGTAGAGTTCCTCCTCACTTCTCTCCAAAAGAGAGAAGAGCACTCATCGAAAAATATTTTCCTTTCTCATGGATTGTTGGATGTTTGTTTTATACTGGACTAGACCATGTCATGAGGAGATGTGTGAGAGAAGATGAGACATATGACATTTTGTATGCATGCCACAACGAACCATGTGGAGGACATTTTGCAGCCAAGAGGACAAAAATGAAGATTTTGAACACAAGATATTACTAGCCAACACTCCACAAGGATGTAGGAAGGTATACAAGAAAATGTGATAGATGCCAAAGAATGGGCAAGCCAACCAAATTCGATGAGATGCCACTTTACCCTTAGGTAGTAATTACTCACTTTGACAAGTGGGGATTGAATTTTGTAGGACCTATTGACCCTCCATCAAATGGTAAGTCTTTTATCCTGCTATGCACTAATTATGTAACAAAGTGGGTAGAAGTTAAGGCCATGAAGCATGCAAGAGATAACAAGGTTGCAAAATTTCTTTATGAGGAGATTTTCACAAGGTATGGAGTTCCAAGAGAGATAGTGACTAATCAAGGGGCTCAATTCACATCAACCCTTATTGCAACACTAGTCAATGAGTACAACATAAGACACAGGAAGTCTACTCCTTATCACCCCCAATCCAATGGCCAAGTTGAGGTAACCAACAGAGAAATTGAAGCTATTCTAACCAAAACAGTAGCTATCCACATAAAGGATTGGGAAAATAGGTTACCAGAAGTTGTTTGGACCTACAGAACTACCTAGAAAACAACTACAAACTTCACTCCATTTGAGTTGTATGAAAAGACAGTCATGATGCCCATTGAATTTGAACATAAGACTCTTAGGACTGTAGCAGATTTGAGGATGGATATCTCTGAGGCACAAAGAGAAAGAATCATGTAGCTGAATGCTTTGGATGAGATGAGTAGAGCAAACCTACATCACACAGAGGTAGCGCAGAATCAAAGAATCAAGTGGCATGACAAATTCATCAAGGACAAGAAATTCCAACCAGGAGATTGGGCCCTGCTCTATGACTCGAGGTATCAGGAAAATGCAGGAAAATTGTAGACAAGGTGGCTAGGACCATATGAGGTTGTTGAAGTATTCCCTAATGGTGTTGTAAAACTCACTACTATTGACCCAATCATATTTAAGTTGTTTTTCAATGGTCATCGCCTTAGATTGTATCACAAGCCAACTTCCAAAGAGGAGTTCCTGCAACAATTCACTCAGCATGTAGCACCCAAGCTTCCTGCAGCCGAAAGAAGTGGACCTTGTGTCCCTCCTTCTGGCTAATTAAGGTATGTACTTGTCATAATAAAGACTTCCAGTTCTTCACCCATCCACCCATCCGCCCATCCATCTCCACCTTTCTCTCTCTTCCATCACTTCACTTCATTCCACCTCATTTTCATTAATTGCTCAACTTATTTCTTAAAAGGCGACCGGTACTTCCTTCATAATATTTGTAGTGAATCTTCCACAAATCCAGGTATGTGTGCACTAACTTCTATGTCTTAATTGTCTTTAGTGCATTCATTTAATTGTTGTAAATTATGGATGTTCACCATAGCATGTCATTATCCCTTGCCCCTGTCAAATCATCCTTACCACCTCGGATGTGAGGCCACATGCTTAAATTTAGGTTAGGGGGAAAGATGTAAATATTTTTCCCACGTGTCAACCCATACTAGTCTACGTCAACAAAATTTAAATCGAGCCAATTTGAATTCTGAGTGAGATGACGACTCGTATGTGTGAGGTGACACCAACCGCTATTGCCATTTTTCTCCATCATAACTTTCCCTTATTACTCATTTACTGCTATTATTGATCCTATCGTAATCTTAAGTCACCAAGAGGTAAAATAGAGAGAGAAAAAGAAAGAGGTAAAACAAAAAAAGGAAAATTCAAATGGCATTGGCATTGGAAAATTAGCGGTGTTGTAGGAAGGAAAACTTTGCAGAGCGATTGTGATTGCAAACAATGGGAGGTGGGTTAATTAGGAATGAACCCCCGATTCATGACGTATTACTGTAGGATGCATGTTCACAAGCTGAATTTAGAAACTGTGGCTGGTTAGACTACTTCCTGAAGCATAATGGTTTTAATGAAGACATTGCATTAGAATTTGCTCAGACATTGTCTGAAGGAAAAGCCAAGGTAAAAGGGCTAGAAGTATTGACTACTGAAGAAAGAATTGCAGAAGTTATAGGGTTGCCTGCCAACAGTGAAAATTACCCTGCTTCCAAAGACGCCAAATCAGCTAGGGACAAATTTATAGAACTTAGTGACCCTCCATTGAGCGTGGAAAAACAAGGTGCAAAAAGAACCTTTCTGCTCGAGTCATGGAAGCAGATAGTTGTTCATGTTATAAAATATATCACCTGTGAAGGACACCAGTTGAACCTGCATTTTGTGCACTTCAAGCTCTTGAATCACATGAGGCACGGGAGAAGGATGAATGTGTTGAACATGCTATACCACCTTCTTTCAATTATGGTGGTCGAGACTCAAAAAGGTAGGGACAATTTTATCTCTAACCATTGTTTGATCAAATTGTTAGTTGAGAAGTCTTTGCATGATGTGTCTGAGATGACTTGCAAAGAATTCGTAAATATTGATCAAATTATACTAGAGCATTTGCAACCTAGGGTTTTACCTTAGCCTCGTAGGTCTAGCAGGAGATTGAGAATGACTGAAGCCACTCTTGGTGCTTCAACCTCTAGCACAGGCCCTAGTGTAAACCCTCTACAGCAGAAGAAACCATAGAAATTAGATCTTCTAGGACAGAGTACTTAGACAAAGAAAGCTCCTCTCTAGATTTTGATGATGATTTTCCTCTTGGTATCCTAATGAAATCTAGGGCACAAAAGAGAGAGGCATAAATGAGAAAAGGAAAAGGAAAAAAGCAACCGGTAGAAAAAGAAATACCAAGCTCTAAGAAGCGGAAGGCTAGCACTATTCATCCTGCAGCCAAAGAAAAACATGAGAGCCCTCCTAGAAAATCAAGACCAACTAGGCTAGCCTTTGGTACGCCTCCGCAGGAAAGCCCTAATTCTAGAGAAATATCATAGGGGGACACAAAAGCTCCAATGGGACAGGTGAATGTTGAGGAAGAGGATATATTTAAGATGACAACAAACATAACATTGGCAGATCTTGTTGATATTGCAGAAAAAGTGGAGAATCAAGGGTATGAGGAAAATTAGGATTTCTTGCAGGAAGAGATCCTGCAGCATGAGCAAGAACAGGAACAAGAGGCCCCGCAGCCCGAATTAGAGAAACAATCAACACCCCTGCAGCCAGAGTTGACTGAACAACCCAAATCCCTCCAGCTGGTACTATATGGAGAGCAAGCATTAGTGCCAAGAAAAATGTTAGTAGGAATACATAACCCCCCTGATTTTTTAATGCACATGGTAGCTATGCATTTATGGAAAGAGATGCAAAGAAGGGAAGAAGAATGGAAGGAGGAGAAACATAGATTGGAGAAGGAAATTCAAAAGAAAGATGAGGAGATTGAAGACAAGGATGCAAAAATTGCTACCTTAAAGAAGAAGGTGGATGATATGGCAGCCTTGGTACCCAAAATTTTAGAGTGCAAGACCCCTCCTAGGGTCTATGCTCTACATTTGAAGGAGAAATATTCTTTTAAGCTGGAAAGGATTGTCTCAAGTTTGAAACCTTCCATTGAGACTCCTATGGAATTTTTCAATGCTTATCAGATTGCTTCCTCTGAGATGAAGAATTTGTTGTGTGAGTTCTATTTGCACAATTATGCTGTGACTCAAGACCATGATTGGAATCCACTATTGTATGTTGGCGATGTCCAATTAAGGGAATTTATGTCCTGGGTACAGAATGAGATCAGTTGGGGATAGCAATACGGGGCTTATAAGCAAAT